>CM075209.1:20093485-20496487 GCA_037577465.1 Liposcelis bostrychophila | reverse complement strand
GACTCGTCTGGTCTCCGAAAATTAAATCCTCTAGAGAGTAGTCGGCTGCTTAACAGTTAAGAAGCCATTTAAGCTGTTATGGCCTTTAGATTCTTCTTTGGTATAAAAATTTATCGTACTTTTCTTCCTACATTCTTTCTTTGTTTCTTTAATAATATTGTCCTTTCCTTATTTTCAGGGCTCAAGAAACAAACTGTGACCGATATCTGTCCGTTTCACAACGATGAAGACGCTCATGAAATGATAAAATTAGCGGCTACATTCGCAAAGCCGATCAAAGAAATCAAAGAAGATATAAGTTATACAGAGGATCTACGCACAGCGATAGCATCCATTCCTGCAGAGCCAGAAGAAGAAACAAAAGAAATCGAAGAAGTAGCGGAAAAGAAAGACGAAGAACCGGAAAAATCTGAAATCAAAGAGGAAACCAAATTAGAAGAAGAAATAAAACCGGAAGATTTAGAAATTTTAGAAAGTCTAATAATCCCGGCGGAAAAAGAAGCGGGAACAAAAGAAGAGGAGATCCAATTAGAACGTGTCACGCCGGCTTACAAACCGTCAACTCCTCCGTTGGAGGATGGAGAGATCGACGGGGATCCGATTAAGGAATTGGTCGAACAAGAATTGGAAATATTGAAAAGCAAAAGCGAGAGTTCGAAAGAATCTGAAGAAAGTTCGAAAGAAATTTCTGAAGAAAATAAGGAAGACGCAGAAGTTACCGAACATGGGGGAAGATCAAAGAGAAGTATAGAGGAATTCGAAAAAGGGGAAGAAGACTTGAAAAAGGACGCAGAAGAATCTGAAGAAAGAGTAGAAGAACCTGAAGTAAGTGTGGAAGAGCAAGAAGGTGAAACCAAAATAGGTGAAGAGGAACCGAAAGATTCAACCGTAGAAGGTAAGGAAAGTGAGGAAGTTCCTGCAGAAGACTCTAAAGAAAGTACTGAAGTGCCTAAGGAAGTTGTAGAAGAGATTAAAGAAGCTTTAGAAGAAACTAAGGAAGTTGCAGAGGAGAGCAAAGAAGTTGAAGAGACTGAATCAAGTACTGAAGCAAAAGAACAAACAGAAGAAACTAAAGAAAGCACAACAGAGCCGGTGGAAGTTTCAGAAGAACCCGTGGAAGTTAAAGAAGCGATTATAGAATCTGCAGAGGCAGCTAAGGATTTGACGGAAGCTGAGGAAAGTACAGAAGCTTCTGCAGAAAAAGTAGAAGAGGGGCAACCGGAAGAAAGCAGAGTTAAAGCAGAGAGTGCAGGAGAAACTACAGAAGCTGAAGAAATACCTAAAGAAAGTGACGAAGTACCTGAAGAAAGTGCAGTAGAACAAAAAGAAAATGTAGAAGATCTTAGAAAAAGTGTAGAAGAGACTGACAAAAGTGTGGAAGAAACGAAAGAAAGTGCAGAAGAACCGAAAGAAAGTGTAGAAGAACCGAAAGAAAGTGTAGAAGAAACTAAAGAAAGTGCGGAAAAAACGGAAGAAACTGAAATAGAACCAAAACAAGCACCAGAAGACACCGACGAAATTAAAACGGAAGCAGAGGCAGAGAAAGTCAGTATTGAGGAACTCGAGAAAGCGGCTGAAGTAGCTGAAGACAACGTGCAGACAGTGACGGAGCAGACGGAGGTGATTGAAAAACCTGAAGAAGAAGCAGTAGTACCTGAAGAAAGTGCGGAGGAACCTAAAGAGACTGAAAAAGATTTGGAGGAAACAACCCAAGAAACAACAGAAGAGCCTTTAAAAGCAGAAGAAGCGGAAGAACCAATCAAACCAACGGAAGTTCAAGAAGAAGTCAAAGAAGAACCGATACCTGCGGAAGCAACTACTGCCGTGGAGTCCCAGCCGACCGCAGAAGACGTGGAACACACGCCAATTCAAACTCAAGACAGTACAACCAGCGAAGAAGAGAACCAGTCCGAAATAAAAGATACGGAACCGTCCACGGAAATAGAAAAACATACGGAGGAAACGGAAAAAGACCAGACGGAACCCAAAGATAAAGTAGCATTAATTGAGGAAGTGTCCGCAGTACCGGTCGAAGATACCCAGGAACCTAAGTCGACAGATGAATTAAGCAACGCGACAGAAAGCGGCGGGAGTTCAGAAGGTGAGGTTCAGTTCATTTCTGTGCAAGTCACAACGGTCGTCGAAACTAAAATAAACCAAATTGAAAGCGAAACAATCGAATCAAGTGATAATGGACGTGATAAACCGAGTTTTGAAATTGAGGTCGAAACGACAATCCAGACTTTAGGGGAAACAAACCAGAGTGATTACCATGAGAAAATGAATGTTATAAGAGCTGCCATTATCATCCAGAAAGGTTATCGAAGGTTCAGGGCAAGGAAATTGGCAGAAAAGGTATTTACTTTTTGAAATTATTTACAAAAAAAAAGTATACATATTGCTCGGAAATGGAATTAAAAAAAGCATGAAAGGCTTAAAAAAGCAAAATTAGTGCTGCAAGGAAACGAGAATTTTTTTTAAGGGACAAATCCGATTATGGTTTCTGTGACATTCCCGTTAAATGGTCTCTACGTTTCGAGGAAGGAAAAACGAAAATTTTTTCGGCCTCCCACACCGTTACTTTGGCCCCTAAGACCGAAAATTTGGTCAATCAGACTAAAACCTCGGTTTTTAAAATAGAACTTGCAGGCCAAAATCTTTCAGGTAGCTCTGTCTCGACCGAAATTTTGGCTTGCAAAAGTTGCGCCTATGTATAAGCTGCAGGAGAAAGATCAACTAAGGATCTTCAATTCATCTGCAGAACCTCCTTTTAAAAAAAAATCTCGTTTATTCAATCGTGCATTGCTCAAAAAACAACAAATAAATCAAAATGAAATATCGGCCAACACTGCATGGAGCTTTTTATTAGATTCGCGGGAAAAAACGAAATAGATAGGTTTTTTTCAATTTCAAAAAAGAAATCATAGGGTTAAGGTTATTATCACGGCATAGACATCATTTTGCACGATTCTAATTCTAAATTCGTCTTGATCGATTTTCAAACGCCGTTTAAATCAATAAAATATTTCAATTTCAAGGATTCCCTCAATTTTCTCTATTTTTCATAACCTGAGTTAACTTTGTCAGCCATGTTTTCACTCGAGCTCAAAATCGTGGTAACGATAAACAAAACGACAACCGGAAAAGAAGAATATCATTATTGATTCTACTTTCCGACCCTTTAACGACATTTTCTTCCCCTTTTTATACTTTTAAGGGTTTGGGGTGGCGTGTGTGTGGGCATCAGTCAGCACGACAATCGTTAAATGCTTCGCTTTTTATTTTTAATTAAGAAAAAAGAAAAAGGGGCTCGAAATATTTTTTTCTTGCGAAAAATGTTGCAAATTTTTCGAAACCCTTTTACGCGCTTTTTTTTTTTTTTAGTAAATGCACTACAGCAAGAGGGGTTGTTTCAAGGACATAGTAAAAATAAATTAATATTTGCTCATTATTTATCCCTGCAGCAATTTGAGAATCAAATAATTAATGAAGGAATCACCAGTAAGCAAAGTAAATCACCTCCTGTACATACGGAATCGACAAAAACGGAGAAGGAAGGTTCTTCTGCTGAGAGTGATTCTTCAGGGTCAAGTTCGGCTACTAAAATTAATAGGAATGATTTGTCCAAAAGGAGCTTCGCGAGGAGTTTCACAAGGAGCACGACAAGTAGGAGTTTAATGGAAAGTCAATCGTTAGGTTGGTAAATTTTATTTGGCTGAAAAAGCTTTACGGTTTGTGGGTCACACTATTTTTTGATAATAATTTTGGTCGATTTAAGACGCCCAAACCTTACAAAAAATTAAAATACTCATTATTTCTGTTTAACGGCTTCCAAAGCCAAAATACCGAGGGGATAATTATGGATCTCGACATTTCCGGGGTCGCTGATTTCAAAACAAGATAAATGCCGGTATGACCCGACGGAGCCTGTTAATCAGACGGAACATCCAGAGGGGTCCCTTGAGCTGGGGGGGTTCATATTTTCATAAACTTCGTTATCGAAATTTTAATGTTATATACATATAACACAAAGGAATTATCTTCTATAGTGGGGTTCTTAGTATTAAGTTCTCGAAATTGTTTTTTCTTGGCGACCTCCCCCCAAGCAGATAGGTCAAACAATTTGGACCACTGTTGGGAGGGGTCAAAGTGGTGACTCGTTTCATCTAAAGGCATCGTGATCAATGAAGTTAAGCAGCCTTGAGAAAGGCCAGTTAGCGGATGGGTGATTACCGACACCCTCCCTCTAATAGAGATTGTAGGAACTACTAATACAGTCATTCTAACCTCATTGTACAAGTAGTTCCTAAACAAACCGTGTATCAGACCATCAAATAAACTACGAAAAAAAATGAGACTGACCGAAAAGTCAATTAAACTACTTTAGTGCATGGACATGGTAACCTAGCCCGTCCAATAACGTCACAAAAAAAAATGTTGGGGAGTTTCACTCCCACATTCAGTTCCCATGGTGGAGATCAGAGAGACCTTCCGGCGATCTTGACAATCAGGTCCGACATAAAACTGAAGAAACCTTACCTGAAAATAAAAATAAAAAAAACATACAATTAGCATAATTATAAATCTTAAATAATTCTAGCCTACTAAACTTTTGCGCTAATTCTAAGGGCGGAGGAGTCGAAAAAATACCGCCACGGAGGCTTCGACTTTTTTTATTTTTGCTCCCCTGATTAAAGTCTAGACGGCAAGCAAATCAAATGCAAAAATAACACTGTAAGCTACCCTGCTACTTCAAATGAAAAAAAAAAAAAAAAAATTAACATTGGCCTTCTTCATGATGTTCTGAGAGTTCCAGGTAAAAAAAATATGAGGAGGATTCACTTTAAAGCTAACAAAGGTCTTTCACCGTGGAAATTCGGATGCCTTTAAATCTTCTTAAAAATACTTAACAAAATGACAAAAAAGGCGAAAAAAGTCTGAGGTTCCGCAAAACTGTCTGAAACGAGTTACAACTTGTGACATGAGGGAGCTCCAGAGGGAGGGCAAAGATTTCTTGGTACGGACAAGCATGCCCCGGGTAGAAGAGGAAAAACAATTTTGGGAAGGGCAAGCGCTCCCCACTTCAAGACTCCCAAATGGCGCCCCTGCCTAGGTAGGGTATAGAAGAAATCGGTTTCACTTCCCACATCGACCATACGCATACGTCAGCAATCTCCCTGCTGGGATTAGCGGTGTGTCTTCAAAAAACAATCCAACGGTAATTTCGTTTCTATCGGTTTATTTTCTTACATACCTTATAAGGTTGCAATAAAAACAAAAAGTTCATAATATAATCAAGATGTTTACGCAAAAACTTAATAACAAAACGTAATTATTATTAACAATAAACACGGTGCTTTATTTTCAGAAATGCTATGAAACCGGAGGTGCATAGGTTACGTATACAAAGCTTATAACGTTACAATAAAACCTTATAAAAAGTCCTCGCTGATATTCTGAGGTCCATTCAAAATAATCTCAATATCTCTTTTTTTTTTTTTTTTTGATCCTTTAATTTTTTCAGAGGCGTCATTGAACAACCTTGCCTCTTCCCGTCCCCTTCCTCCGAAAAAAATCATGATTCTTCGTGAAGACCGAAAATTATCAACAGCAACGTGAAGTAAAATATTTTAGGAAAACCAGTCTTTATAACTTAAGTTTTGCCTGCGTTTTAAACCATCCCCCCCCCCCTTAATCCTTCTCAATAAATACCAATCGTCGCTATCCAAAGTCCGGCGACATGAACTAATTACAAATGCAAAAAGAAAACGATGAATAAATAAATCACTAACACTTGATGAAAATTTTTTTCAGATTCGATGAAAAAAACCTCACATTTGACGAAAACAAGATCTCTATCGACGTCTAGGCAAGGAGTAACGGATTTCGAAGTCTGGAACGCCATCGAGAAGGAACTGGAAGCGGCTGCCACGAAAATTCAATCAAATTTTAGAGGGTAAAATTAATTTAACATCAAAGAATTTGAAAAGTCAACTGGGAATTAGGATCATTTGAAAGTAGCCAATGAGACAACTATTTTCGTTCTACGATTCTTTGTAGCCTGTCCCCCACCAAGGGGTTGTCGATGGGGGTTTCAATTACTGCATCAGAAAAAACATAATGGGGAAGAATACCTAGGTCTAAACAGTTACGATAATGATAATGATCCTGATCCTTGGCATTTATTTTAAAACTTGACGGAATAGTATAACTTGATTTTTGAAGGCGTAGACATTTTGAAAGAAAAAAAAAAAAAAAAAGAATTTTAAAAGAATTGAGAATTTCAGGAATTTTTAGGAAGATAGCATATGATATCAAATGGGGTTTTAATCGGGGTTGCAATTCCAATTGAATTTTTTTTTTTTTGAGTTTGAGTTAGAATCAAAATTGGAATAAGAATCAGAATCAGCTGTTTGAAAAATAATTAAAATCAGAATCGAAATTCCGCGCCTTTTTTTAAAACATAGAATTTTTTTCACTTCCGGGATCAGGATCGGAATCATAATTTTACTCATAAATAGTTCACATTCTGCGAAATCCCGAACCGGAACTAGAAACGAAAACGGAATCGGAATCGGAATCAGATTTTTCCAACATAATTAGAATTGGAATCGGGATCATAATTTTTTTTTTACTTTTGGGATCAAAATTGGAATCAGAACTTTACTCATAAAAAGTTCAGATTCTACGGAATCCTAAACCGGAAACGAAACCGGAAATGGAATCGGATTTTTCAAACATAAGTAGAATCGGAATCGGAATCAGAATTTTACTCGTAAATAGTTCAGATTCTGCAAAATCCTGAACCGGAACCAGAAACGGAAACGGAAACGGAATCGGATTTTTCAAACATAACTATCGGAATTTCGATTTTTTTTTTATTTTCGGGATCAGAACTGGAATTAGAATTTTACTCATAAATAGTTCAGATTCTGCGGAATCCTAAACCGGAAACGGAAACAGAAAAGGAATCGGAATCAGCTTTTTCAATCATAATTAGGAATTAAATCAAAATCTATTTTTTTTTTTTTTTTACTTTCGGGATCGGAATCGGAATCGGAATCGGAATTTTTCTCATACAGTAAATAGTTCAGATTCTGCGGGATCCGTAACTGGAATCGGAAACGCAATTGGAATCAGCTTTCTTAAACATTATTGGAATCGAAATCAGAGTTTTAATTGTAAATAATTCAGATTCTGCAAAATCCGGAACCGGAATCCTTTGGAATTACAGCCCTGGTTTTAATAGCAACAAAAATTCGAAAGAAAAAAAAACTTTTAAAAATTGCCTAATAAGGGGTGGGCGTAAAGTAATTTACGGAAAATACAAGGGGGCTGAAATAGACAAATTAGTAAATCCACAATCTTTTTAATTTTTGGATAATTAAACTCATTTCACTGATGCCTGAGATTTAGCAATCCCATTGAAACCTTTTAATTGCTTTCACCGTCTTTTTTTTTCCAGAATGACCCAATTCGCAAAACAAAAAATTCGGACCATTTTTTAATTAGGTTCCACTCCTTAAATAATTTTCATATTTCAATTCCAGATATCGAACTAGGAAACGACTGAAACGAGAAGACGCCGTACAAATAACTCTAACCTCATCCACCGCCTCAAGTGAAACATTAAACGATTTAACTCCGCGTTTAAACGCCACAAGTCAACATCACACCGGAGAATTTCACGATTCGATTGTTTTATCAATCCATCCGCATTAATTTACACTTTAAGTAGAAGAAAATTTGTTAAAAAAAAAAAATGTAGCTTCCCATTTATATGTATTATTAATAGTTTATGCTCAGCCAAAAAATTTGTTACCCAAAGAAAAAAAAAATTGTTAATACGAATAAAAGAAGGATTTTATAAAAATGTATGCATGAGTTTATCAAATTTTAAATGACGTCATACAAGAGTAGAGAGGATACTTCAGATGTCAGGTTTAGTGACCCAGTCTTGAAGTAACGGGCCGATGGTGCGTACCTGTACCTTGATAATGTATCGACCACGCTGAATAACTGTAACGTTTGTTTTTATTTCTTTGTTTTCTGTTTCGGAGAGGAAGAAAAAAATGTGATTTCATACAAAAAGTACATAAATTTCGATTTTATGTTTTTGATTGTCGTGCCTGATTTCGGCCTTTTTTTCCGTTTTAGGAATAATGGTTTCAGTCACCGCGGATAAATTATGCCGGGATTTTAGTAAAAGTAAATATAGGTTTTCGATTAGGCAAGCATCGGTTGTTGTAATATTGGTATGCTTAGTTATTTCGTTGATTAATTTGTTGGAATTTAAAAATTCGGATTTAAAGACTGACGAAAATGAAGAAGAGAAAGAAGAACTTACTTACATGTTACACGGGGATAGACTGGATTCCGGGTACTTGGAACATGTGATTAACGTTTTGGACAGGTTGGGGCTTAAAAGGATTCAAAACGGTACGGATTTCGATTTGTTATGGTCGCACCCTTATCCGTTCGGAGAACATGCTCCGTTTTCGAGGGAATTCATGCAAAATTTAAAACCGAATCAAAAAGTAAGTCTAGAATTTTTTTTTCTTTTACTTTCGTAAATTATTTAAATTAATTCAATTGTTAATTGCTTTTACTTATTTAATTAAACGATTGCGTAACCACTTAAGGTTTACTCACTTGAATCGATTATCTGATTCGCAGATTTTAATAAATTAAAAAACTTTAGGCCAGGGCGTATCTGGGCACGAACCAAAGGGGGTCCTTATTTTAGGAATTTTTACATTTTTTTTGAACGCACCCTTTAATTCTTTTATAGTAACCGAAAGACGATATTCTGAATTTTTACGGATTTTTAGGACGTCGTTTAGCAGTCTCCCCGGTGGATCTAAAAATTTCGCAATTGCCGTAAAATCAAAAACTGTATTTTTATTTAAAAATAGTAGTGTCCCATTCCGATTTCCATACAGAGAACGAAAATATAGTTAAAAGTTCTCCATCTTATACGGTTTTGATGATAAGAGGCCAAAAGAAGTCAAAAAATTCGCAAAATATGCTATAGCCACAATTTTTTGAAAAAATCTTCATATTTTTGTTTTTAAACACAGTAACCGTTCGCCAAAAATTATCTATAATCTATTTATCATAAATCTAATAAATGATCATAAATCTATTTTTAGACACAGGTACAAAGTTTCTTTTTTGAATTTGTCGAAAGTAAGCATAAATTCGGTATTGGTATAATTAACGTAGAAAATGTCTTAAAATATAAGTATAACATACGTAACATTGAACCGTATAAGTACACCTAACCCATACGTATATTCTAAGTATAATATACGCATAACTTCAGTATGGGTTGATTTCAATAGTCTTTTAATTATTTCTAATTATTAGTTTCTACAAATATAAAGTCCATCCCTAGCTCCAATATAAATTTCCTTACTCCATGGTTTCTGTTTCATATGGTAAAAGTTTTCGCCCAAAGCTTCTAACGGCAAATCAGATATTTGAATGAAGTCACTGGCCCCTTTTGGCAGCATGTACAAACCATTCGCTACCGCCCACACGTTTTCATCGACATCAACCAGCATTGAGTATACCAAATCTTCGCTTGGAACAGTTATCTTTTCGATTTCAAGTTCTCGCGGTTTAATTATCAAAACACCAACTTCAGCGCATTCATTTCCACTACAGTTACGCCAACTATAAAATATATGGCCTTCCGAATCGGTCACCGGCAAAACATTATTGTAGATTAAACGATTAAAAACAAAATCGCTTTCAATCTTTTGAATACTTCGGTCCGGTGCAAGGACATAAACCCACGCTACATTTTTTTCTTCCGAATATTTTTCAGAAAAAAAAATGAACCGTTCTTTTGTGAAGTACACGAGTCCTATGTTAACATCGTATGATAAAAACAGTAGCTCCGTTGAATTTTCTTTTAGAATTTGCACTTTGTCGTCAGGATAAAAATTGACACCAAAGACGTTATTCTGATAACCGTTTAAAATATAATCGATTCCTCCTTTCGGAACGTCTATAGTTTTAGCAGTTAAAATTGGGCGATTTTTCGCTTCTTTAGTAATAACAGCCGGTTGATTGTTGCTTAATCCTAAGTAAAGGTCTCCGTTTCCGTCTACTGCGTGTGAGCAAAAGCTGAGTTCTTGCAAACCCTCCACACCGAGAAGTATGTTTACCCTGGGTCTTAAAAACGAAACTCCCTGTGCATGATTTATGTAGACGATATCATCGTTATCAATGAAATTTGTAACATCCACACAGCCATGATGATCGTAAGTGTATTGTGAGAGTAGCTTTATTGAATTCGTGTTAGCCTCCAAATACCAAACAGTTTCAAGGTGAATGTCATTGTTATCATCAAATATGTAAGCATCGCCCAAACTGTTCAGTAGAAAGTAAGACCAACCAGTCAATTCCTTGCTCAAAACGACGTTGTTTGTGCTGTTGAGTTTGTAGAATGTGTAAGTGTCGTTCTTCGATACCATAAGATAAGTGTTGGAATCGATATCGAAGTCAAAAGACCAAACCCATCCATCGACTTCGTCCACTTTTTCGACTGTGTAGCCCCTAACTGCCGCTGCGATAATCACGATTAAAAATAACAATTTCATGACTATTTGTTACAAATATACTTCACTACCAAAATTAATACGGATATTAATTATCCTTTGATAAGGTTGAGCATTACAATAGCCATATTTATACCGTCCATGCTTATGTATGATTCGAATTGATAACATCAGATAACACAGATTTCGTAAACTTCAGGGTCGAATACGAGGAAATGCATTATCAAACAGACGTTTTCATTTCAAAACTTAAAGCTTCAAACCACAATGTGTTTAGCTTAATATGTCTTCCATCCTGCAAAATTTGCTAGGAATCAGAGCAGCTGTGTAAGCTAAATCAACGCAGAAACCACAAAGGATCAATGCTGATATAAACTTGATTTAGATATTAGAGAAAAGGTTGTACGTTGTAAGGTTGTACGTCGATACGACGTCGGCTGAGTTGCGAGCATGTTCGACTCCGAAACGTATATCGTGTGGAGTTTTGGTTCGAACCCGATTTCAGTCAGGATTTTTCCCACCAGCATTCACCACTCATACTCATATGTGTAAGCGAATGGGAGTTTTCCGGCGGAGAGAGACCTGTCAAGAAAGAGCCGACTGGGACCCAATTGTTACGCGGTGCTAGAGTTTCGTGCTCTGTAGACGATCTGACATCTTTTTTGGCTCCTTTCATGACCATTATAAGTTTCTCCCTTTCATTTTTCCTCAATTTTTCTCTGTCTTTGTGTAATTTATTATCTCAGTGTCAATTTATTTAATTTTTTTTTTAATGTTTTGGTTTTCAATCTGTCTCCTTTTTCTATTGTTTCCCCTTCTGTCAAAAGGACTCCGCCAATGTATGTATGATACGTGTGAACACCTGCTATCGTTTCATTATTCATTAGGCTTTTATTTAAAGTGTTCATTTCCTATTTCTGTAGAAAAATATTTGATCTTTCAACCTATCGTTGAATGAAAATTTCAATGGGCTGATAACGAGGTGTAGATTTTTGATTTTCGGAAACTCTTAACTTTGAAATAATTTCGAAACCAGATGATTCGTATGTTTTGCAATGGTCCACTACTTCCGTTTCCTTTTCAAATTGATATTAACGCAATTGTGGCACATATGGCTTGGATTTTAAATCAACGATGGGTCTCCACTAAGTTTAAATTAATTAATTGCATAGTATAAGTTTTATTAATTATACTATATGATTAAACGAATTTCGAAGGTACTATTTACTTTTTGGACACTGCTAGTTAGATCTACAATATAAAAAAGAAAATCAAGATCCGAAAATGTCGAAAAAAATAGAGAAAGTTGACCATATAAAAAATGACTTTGAATTAACAAAAGCTCAACATGAAGATAAGATGAGTCTGGCTCAAATACGGGCCTGGTACCTTATATAATATTTTCATAAAACGAAGAAGTTCCAAAATAATTTTTTGGGAGCGAAAAATCACTTCTTGATCTAACTGGGTGTTATCCACTGTTCTTCAGAATGTGGAAAGTTCATCATTTAAAAGATATTTCATGAATATGAAATAGGTTCGATAAAAACCACTTGGTCTAGATGTACTGAATAAAGTCCGTCTTTATCTCTTCCTAACATTTTAAAGATGTTTCTAGTGTGCTGTTGATGATATTAAATTATATTTTCAAAAGGGCTATATTGGCATAAAACTTTTTAAGTTCTTTATCTAAAGGTCTTTCCTCTTATCATTACACTAATTTTTATTTTCTTATCATTATAATTTTTATTTTTATTTTCCTCTTACACTACACTAATTATTCCTCTTATCATTTTATACTGGCGAGAATTTTAATCAGAATCTAATTCCATCATGGAATGTTCTACTAGCCGAAATAGGGAAGGGGTTATCGGTAGAGACTCTTAATTAAAAGAGACTGGCCAGAAAAAATGGGCGTAAAAAAGCGGAGTCAACTGTGCGCTGTGAGTTTTATTTTATGAAGCAACTGTCAGCCGCAGACCCGAGCAAATAAAAATGGCGATCGTTTATTTTTTTTAAAAAAATCAAAGTGATCAATAAATAAACGAATTTTGAATGTTTCAAAAATGAGTGGAAATAATCAAAATTTGTAAGAATGAAACATAAAAATGTTGACATTAAAATATTTAATTGATGTTTTTTCTTTTTCAAAATAAACAATCCCCATTTTTTTTTGCTCGGGTTTGCAAATGGTGGCTGCTTCGAGAAATTGAACTCAAAGCGCATGTCCAATTCACTCCACTTTTTCGCGCCCATTTTTTCTGGCCAGTCTCTCTTAATTAAGGGTCTCTAGTTATCGGTAATTAAGATATTTTAATATCACGAAATGTCGAAAGAAAAGAAAAGAAAAGAAAGGAAAAAAAATGCAGATGAGAAAATAACACCCGCCACATAAACTTAAGGATAATAGCTATCATTTTCGACTAAAGTCAATTACCGTATCAGGGGGCTACTTTTTACACTTTTTCAAGTTTTTTCCAAAAATATGTAAAATGTAGAAGAAAATTCATATCTGTCTATAACACCATTAACAGGCGTTCTTCAGCTTTAATTTGATACCCTGTTATAATATTTATACTTGTTCTAACACGATTAAAAAACTCGATTTTCCAAAAGCTTTCGTTCTAACAAAAAAGGGGCTACTTTATACAATCATGTTTATACCCGAATATCTTTAATAATTGAAGAGGATATGACAAGTTACTGGTTTCTGTCAACGGAAATTGTCTTAATAAAACGATTGGTACCTTTTTAGATGTTCTATTAATGACTATCGCTATTTATTTAAAAAATTAATGAACGTAGTAAAAACGTAATCAAAACGTTGGAAACATTGTTGATTCGTTGCGCATTTAGCACCCATGCGACATAGCCATTATAAAGTAGCCCCCTCGAGTAAAAAGTAGCCCCCTGGTACGGTACTATTATTCTCGGATACAAGGAAATATATATTTTATTTTAAAAAATTTAAGAAACAAGACTTTTTATTTTCACTTTTCAAAACCTATTGTCAGTGTAACGGCCATTTATAATTATGACCGGAAATGATTTTATAAGAAAAAAGCTCTGGAAAAAGGACGCAGAATATTTAATTATATAAAACTAGCCGCAAAGGGTAGCGGAAGGAAGCAAAGGGCGGCAATTTGGTCGAGTTGAATTTTCGGAAAATTAAATCAAACTCCGTTCACGACCAAAACAATTTTTATTATATTTAAAACTATTCAGATGCGCATTTCGGAAATTTTGAACATTTCCATTCTCAATGACTAAAAGAAAGAAAAGAAGCAAAAAACCAAAATTAAAAATATTTAAAAATAAGACGTGTACGAAAATGTCACGAGTTATTTACCAGGTTTGGTTAACGTTTTTTAAGCAATTGAATAATCAAATTAAATTATCATAAACTAACCTGCACACAATAAAAGATGGAAAAAATTACATTATACAAACAGGCGATACATTTAAAACATCAAAATAATAAAACGAGCGATACGGAATGACCATGTAATTCATTAAAATCATAACGATAACAAATATTCAATAACCCTGGTAATCACAGTCATCTAATAAACGTAAGACGAAAAACACAATAAAGAGATCAGATGACGTACGCGAGGTCATTGGCGCGATAACAAGAAAGACAATGTGACATAAGACAAATTGTGACATAAGACAAAACTTCAGCGGACTATCGTCGACTCCATCGTTTAGTACTCTTAGTACTCTTTTACTACATAAAGTCCCTTCGTAGTTCTAATATAAATGTCCTTAGTCCACGTTTTCTGCTTCATGTGAATCGTATATTCGCCCACAACTTCTAACGGTAAATCAGATATCTGTGTCACCTCATTAGCCCCTTTTGGCAGCATGTATAAACCCTTCGATATTATCCACACGTTGTCATCGACATCAACCAGTATCGAGTACACTATAGAATCGCTTGGAACGGTTACCACCTCGGCTTTTCGCTCTTGAGGTTTAATTATTAAAACACCATATCCTGCATAGTCGTAGTCGCCGGGCCCGGTGTAGTTCCGCCAACTGTAAAAAATATGGCCCTCTGAATTTGTAGCTGGTAAAATATTTCCGTCGACTGATGATCTTGAAAAAAAATCATTTTTCATTGTTTGAATAATTTCGTCCGATGAAAGGATATACAATTCAGAAGAACTGTACGTATCGTAATTTCCATCGGGAAAAAAAACGAAATGTTCTTTCGTAAAATACGGAATATTTACGCTAATATCATATGCCAAAAAAACCAATTTGGTTGAATTTTCCTTCAATATCTGCAATGTGGTCACAGGTCCTCTTGTTTTAACACCGTTTACACCAAACACGTGATTGTTATAACCGTTTATAACATAATCGATCCCTTCTTTCGGAACGATTATATTTTTAGCAAGAATAATCGGCAAATTTTTCGCTTCCTTTGTAATAACCATCGGTTGACGATTGCCTAAATTTAAATAAAGGTCTCCCTTTCCGTCTACTGCATGCGAGCAAATGCTGACTTCTTGCAAACCATCCACACCAAGAAGAACATTTTTCCGAGGTCGTAAATACGAAACTCCTTGTTTATGACTTACGTAGACGATATCATCGTCGTCAATGAAATTCAGTAGATCCACACAGCCGTGGTAGCCGTATGTATATTGTGCGAGCAGTTCCACTGATTCCGTATTAGCTTCCAAATACCAAACCGTTTGAGTGAGATTGTCAAAATCAGAAACAAATACGTAAACATCTCCCAGTTTATTCAGTATGGCATAACCTTCCGTTCTATTGTTACTAGGTAATTCCTTGGCGAGAATGATATTGTTTGAAGCGTCCAGTTTGTACAACGTAAAAACATAGTTCCTTTCTACCAGTAGATAAGTGTTGGAGTAAATATCAAAGTCCAAAGAAAAAACCCTTCCATCGATTCCTTCCACTTTTTCGAATGTGATGCACTTTGCTGCCGTTATAGCCACGAGTAACAAGAACAATTTCATGGTTGTTAGTTACAGTATTCCACTACAATAATTACCTGAGAGTCGTCAAACACCCATTCTCATTTATATACCCTACTTTTATAACGTAGAGCTGATACCGGTAGTAGATAAGAGAGTTGATGCATGTGATCTCCTATCAATTCATTCACGAATTTGAAACACAAATCAGGACTGCCATTAAGTGTTTATTTCATCTTTTCTAATTCTTATCTTTGCGAAATTGGAATTGCAGTCGCCTGATAAGAAGTTACCTGTTTTGAATATTGGGATATGATTATGTAGTTTTGAAACGAGAGTCCACTGAATGATAATAAGTAAGTCACATATCACGTAAGCACGTTAAGGAAGGGGGGCTCGTAAAAAGTTTCGTAAGAAAGGAAAAGGAAGTTTCGAAAAATGTTACTTTAGCTTACAAGGGGGTGGGGGGGGGGGGGTCTAGAATTGCCAAAATTATACTTACGTAACATAAGTAGCCTAATTGTAACGTAACGTAATCTAAAACCACAAAAATTAGCTTTAGAGTGCCGGGCAAGTGTAAGGTGATTTGATTCGAGGAACTATTTTTCTCTTTTTTTCCCTGCTATTAGGATGATAAGATCTCTTGATAAAATGAAAATGCGATGCTTTTCCCTAAACGCACCATTTTTTATAGAATATTTTCGGCTAATTTCAAAAATAAAGTCAGTTTTACAGTTACTGGAGCCATTTTTTATATATAAGCTGAAAGAGTTTAATAACAGTCGTTTTCTGCTCATAAGTAAAAATTGGCTTCAATGTCTGTAAAATAGTTTCAATTTTTGAAATTTCCGATAGGAAATAAACTGTTATGCACCAAAATTCGGTTACAATATTTTCGCCTCATATGAGACATTGAAAAACTTTATGCCTCTGGGGCAGCAGAAATCGACCTTCAAAAATTCTGAAAAAAAAATTAAGGGTTAATATGGAGACTAAAATGCAGCTTTATTGCACTAAGGCATTTTCAAATTCAAAAATTCGTGTCTTTCAATACACCCTAACTCCAAGTGTATATTGAATAATTATTGAAAAATATATTATTCATTTTTTTAATTTTTACAAATGTATAAACCATCTTGAAGTCCAATAAGAATTTCTTTGTCGAATTTTTTCTGATTGATAAAATACTTATAGTTTCTCGAATTATCCACTGGCAAATCTAATATCTGTATAACAGCATCAGTCCCTATTGGCAGCATGTATAAACCATTTGCTATAATCCACAAATTGTCATCGATGTCAACCTGTAAGGAGCTTATTGTAGAATTGCTTGGAACAATTGTCATCTCAGCTTTCCGCTCTACAGGTTTAATTGTTAAGATGCCAAATTTAACCGGAAACTCAGATTTAGGGTCGCTTTGCCAACTATAAAAAATATGGCCGTCCGAATTCGCCGCCGATAAATAGCCTATATATGGAGTTGAAAAAAAATCACTTCTTATTTTTTGAATACCTCCACCTTGTGCAAGGATGTACACTAAGGTGGTAGGTTCCCCTTTGTTGTAAGAAAAAAAAACAAAATGTTCCTTCGTGGAATACGGCTTTCTCAACTCGACATCATATGCCGAAAACAGTAGTTCACTTGAATTTTCCTGTAACATTTTTATTCTGGTCCCGTATAATGCTCCATACTTCACATCAAACGCACGACTTTCATAACCCTTCATAAGGTAGTTAAAGTCTCGTAAATAATCAGGTGAAGTGTTAGAATAAAGGATTTTAGAATGCAGGATTTTACTATTTTTTTCTTTTTTCGTAATAACCACCACTTTCAAGTTGCTTAATTGTAAGTAAACGTCACCGTTGACATCCACAGCATGAGAACAAAACTTTGAACCTTGCAAATCTTCCACGCTAAGAATTATGTTCTGCCTAGCTCTTAAGTAAGAAACTCCTTGTCTATGATTTATGTAGATGATATCATCCTTATCAATGAAATTGTTTGCATCACGTTCACATCCACCCTGATTACTATTAGGAACATACTGTGAAATTTGCTCCACTAAAGTCGTATAAACTTCCAAATACCAAACAGTTTCAGTAGAATTTTCATGATCAGAAATAAATATGTAAGCATCGCCCAGTTTATTCAGCAGGGCATAACCTTCCGTTCTATCGTTACTAGGGAATTCCTTGGCGAGAATGATATTGTTTGAAGCGTCCAGTTTGTACAACGTAAAAACATAGTTCCTCTCTACCAGTAGATAAGTGTTGGAGTAAATATCAAAGTCCAAAGACAAAACCCTTCCATCGATTCCTTCCACTTTTTCGAATTCGATGCACTTTGCTGCCGTTATAGCCACGAGTAACAAGAACAATTTCATGGTTATTAGTTACAGTATTCCACTACAAGCGTAATAATTACCAGAGTCATCACCCATTCTCATTTATATACCCTACTTTATAACGTAGAGCTGATACCGGTAGTAGATAAGAGAGTTGATGCATGTGATCTCCTATCAGTTCATTCACGAATTTGAAACACAAATCAGGCCTGCCATTAAGAAGTGTTTATTTCCTTTTTTCGTAATTTTTATCTTCGCGAAATTGAAATTACAGTCGCCTGATAAGAAGTTACCTCTTTTAAATATTGGGATGTAGTTTTGAAACGAGAGTCCATTGAATGATAATAATAAATAAGCCATGTGTCACGTAAGCACGTTAAGGGAGGGGGACTGGTAATGTTTCGTAATAAAGGAAAAGGAGATTACTTTAGACTTTCGGGGGGGGGGGGGGGGGAGAGTCTAGAATTGCCAAAATTATACTTATCTAATACATGACAGGTCCTTAAGGGGTCACCCATTAGAGATTTCAAACTGGAGTAGGCTATTAAAATTAGGAGATTTACGGACAAAAGATGAGCAAATTAGGAATCTTTTCAAGACCTTATATTAGCCTAAAATCATAATACCGAGCAATTGCAGGGCAATTTGGTTGAGAGACTGTTTTTCTCTTTTTTCTCTGTTCGTAGGATGATAAATTGATCAAATGAAAATGAATAATGAAATGATAATATCTTGGTAAAATGAAAAAAAAAATCAACGCTTTTATCCCTAAACCCACCATTTCCAATAGGAAATTTTCCGTTAATTTCAAAAATAAAGTCAGTTTTACAGTAATTGGAGCAATTTTTTTTTATATGAGCCGAAAGAGTTTAATAATAGTAACAACCGTCTTTGCTCATAAATAAAAATTGAGATTAATTTCTGTAAAATAGTTTTAATTTTTTAAATTTTGGATAGGAAACGAATTCTTTTGCACCGAAATACGGCTCCAATTTTTTCGGCTCATATGAGACTTTGAAAAGCTTAATGCCTCTAGGGGCAGCAGAAATCGGCCTCCAAAAATTCTGAAAAAAATTAGGATTAATATGCATGAGGGCTGAAATGCAACTTTTCCGCGCTGCGACAATTTTAAATTCAAAAATTCGTGTATTTCGATCCACCATAATTCCCAGTGTATATTTAATAATCAGTAAAAAAATATTTTATTTATAATCTTAGTTTTTACAAATGTATAGACCATCTTTAAGTCCAATAAAAATTTCTTTGTCAGATGGTTTCTGATTCATAAGACACTTGAAATTTCCCGAATTTTCCACTGGCAAATCTGATATCCGTATAACCGCATTAGCCCCTTTGGGCAGCATGTATAAACCATTTGCTATCATCCACAAATTGTCATCGACATCAACCAGCATGGAATCGATTGTAGAATTGCTTGGAACTATTATTTTTTCAGCTTTCGACTCTCGAGGTTTAATTGTTAAGATGCCAAATTTAACCGGATGCCTAGATTTAGAGGAGCTTTGCCAACTATAAAAAATATCGCCGTCCGAATTCGCATCCCATAAACCGCTCATATATGGATATGGATTTGAGAAAAAATCCCTTTTTATTTTTTGAATATCTCGATATGGTGTAAGGATATACAGTAAAGTAGGTCCCATTTTTTCATTAGAAAAAAAAACAAAATGCTCCTTTGAGGAATACTGGTTTCTCAACTCGATGTCATATGCTAGAAACAGCAGTTCACTTGAACTTTCCCGTAATATTTGTATTGTGCCACCGTATTTTATTCCATACCCACACCAAACACTCGACTTTCATAACCGTTTGTAAGGTAGTCCACATCTCCTACTAAACCAGAAACAATTTTAGAATCCAGGATTTTACTTTTTTTGTTTTCTTTCGTAATAACCACCACTTTCATGTTGTTTAATTTTAAGTAAACGTCACCGTTCAGATCCACTGCATGAGAACAAAACTGTGAACCTTGCAAACCTTTAACGCCAAAAATAATGTTTTCCCTAGCTCTTAAGTAGGAGACTCCGCTTTCATGATTTATGTAGACAATATTTTCCTTATCAATGAAATTGTTTACATCATCTGCACATCCGCTCTCCCTCTTAGGAGCATACCGTGAGAGTTGCTCCACTAAAGTCGTAAAAACTTTCAAAAACCAAATAGTTACGGCTGAATTTTGATAACTAAATATATAACAATCCCCCCATCCGTTCACCAGGACATAAGCCGGATAACTTAATTCTTTACTCAAAATGACATCATTTGAAGAGTTGAGTTTGTAGAAGTAGACTTGTCGGTTTCATTGTACGCTATTACGAAAGTATTGGAGGCAGCATCAACAACTAAAGAAGTAACCGATCCATTGATTTCTTTTACTTTTTCGACCGAGTAACACCACACTGCCGTTATAGTTACGATTAAGACGAACAATTTCATGATTATTTGTTGCAGTGTTTTACGAAAAATGCTTTGATCGTTTGATCACTCAATATCCGTGTTTTCATATATACACTGTGTGATACAATGCATTTAGGGATAGGTTAAAGAGCAAAGAAGATAGCAGGGTGAGTTTATTTACTTGTTTTTAGTTTGTTCATCGATTCAAAATCAAAATAACAATTATCGATTTGAAAAGAAAAAAAAAAAAAAAAAAAAAAAACGGTGTATTGGAGGTCAACTAAGGCATCTTGCATAATGATTGGAGATAGTCAGTTTTGACCCCAGATGGCGGAAAATAGGAACTTCGGCGAAAGCAAAGCAAAAAGATAGGTGTATATAGAAAAAAATTTCGATAAACCAAAATATTTAATTAAACATCAAATTTTGATTAAATGGAAAATAACTTTGAGCAAGATAGAAAATTTGGAAAGTTGCATTTTATCCTCCATATTACCCCTCATTTTTATTCAGATTTTTTGGAGGCCGATTACTTCTGTCCCCATCGGCCTAACGATTTTCAGAGTCTCACAAGGGCCTACAAAATTAGAGTCGTATTTTGGTGCGAAAGAATTCAATTTTTATCCGAAAGTTTCTGTAATTTCAAAAATAGTCAGTTTTAGAGTAATTGGAGCCATTTTTTATGTATGAGCCGAAAGAAGTATAGAGAATGAAATAAAAAACAACGCTTTTTAATCGTAAATAAAAACCGTCTTCATTTTTGAAATTTCCAGAAAATTTTCGGTAGGTTTAAACTAATAATAAACTCTTTCAAACCAAAGTGCGGCTCCAATTTATTCGGTCCTAATAAAACTTTAAAAAACTTCAGGTCTCTGGGAGAAGCAGAAATTGGCCTCCAAAAAAATATGACAAAAAATTACGGTTATTATGGGGGCTAAAATGCAACTTTCCAGTGCTGTGGCATTTTCAAATTAAAAAAAAAATACGTGTTCTTCGATCCTAACTCCCAGTGTATATATAAACATTAGTGAAAAAACATTTATTTTCTTAATTTTTACAAATGTATAGACCATCTTGAAGTCCAATAAAAATTTCTTTATCCAATTTTTTCTGATTCATAAGATACTTCAATTTTCCCGAATTTTCCACTGGCAAATCTGATATCCGTATAACCGCATTAGCCCCTTTCGGCAGCATGTATAAACCATTTGCTATTATCCACAAATTGTCATCGATATCAACCAGTAAGGAGCTTAATGTAGAATTGCTTGGAACAATTATTATCTCAGCTTTCTGCTCTAGAGGTCTAATTGTTAAGATGCCAAATTTAATCGGAAACTCAGATTTAGGGTCGCTTTGCCAACTATAAAAAATATGGCCGTCCGAATCCGCCGCCGATAAATCGCCTATATATGGAGTTGAAAAAAAATCACTTTTTATTTTTTGAATACCTCCACCTTGTGCAAGGATATACACTAAGGTGGTAGGTTCCCCTTTGTTGTAAGAAAAAAAAACGAAATGTTCCTTCGTGGAATACGGCTTTCTCAACTCGACATCATATGCCGAAAACAGTAGTTCACTTGGATTTTCCTGTAACATTTTTATTCTGGTCCCGTAAAATGCTCCATACTTCACATCAAACGCACGACTTTCATAACCCTTCATAAGGTAGTTAAAGTCTCGTAAATAATCAGGTGAAGTGTTAGAATAAAGGATTTTAGAATGCAGGATTTTACTATTTTTTTCTTTTTTCGTAATAACCACCACTTTCAAGTTGCTTAATTGTAAGTAAACGTCACCGTTGACATCCACAGCATGAGAACAAAACTTTGAACCTTGCAAATCTTCCACGCTAAGAATTATGTTCTGCCTAGCTCTTAAGTAAGAAACTCCTTGTCTATGATTTATGTAGATGATATCATCCTTATCAATGAAATTGTTTGCATCACGTTCACATCCACCCTGATTACTATTAGGAACATACTGTGAAATTTGCTCCACTAAAGTCGTATAAACTTCCAAATACCAAACAGTTACGACTGAGATTTGAGTAAAAATATAGGCATCACCAAATTGGTTCACCAGAACATAAGCTGGACAAGTTAATTCTTGGCTCAAAATGACATCGTTTGTAGAGGTGAGTTTGTAGAACGTACACTTGCCGCTTCCATTTTTCGCTATTACGAAAGTATTGTCGGCAGCATCGGAAACTAAAGAACCAACCGCTCCATTGATT
The DNA here is from genome assembly GCA_037577465.1 of Liposcelis bostrychophila. Classification (NCBI taxonomy): domain Eukaryota; kingdom Metazoa; phylum Arthropoda; class Insecta; order Psocodea; family Liposcelididae; genus Liposcelis; species Liposcelis bostrychophila. The sequence goes on along the minus strand of CM075209.1, from coordinate 20,473,968 downwards.
TCTTTTACTTTTTCGACCGAGTAACACCACACTGCCGTTATAGTAACGGCTAAGACGAACAATTTCATGATTATTTGTTGCAGTACTAAAAAAGCTATCATCGTTTGATCGTCATTCAATATCCGTGTCTTCATATAAACTGTTGTAAGACAGAGCATTTAGGGACAGGTTAAAGAGCAAAGAAGATAGCAGGATGAGTTTATTTACTTGCTTTTAGTTTATTCACCGATTCGAAATCAAAATAACAGTTATCGATTTGAAAAAAAAAAAAAAAACGGTGAATCGGAGGTTAACTAAGGCATCTCGCATCATGATTGGAGATAGTCGGTTTTGACCCCAGATGGCGGAAAATCGGAACTTGGGCGATGGCAAAACAAAAAGATAGATTTGTATAGAAAAGAATTTTGATAAAAAAATATTTAATTAAACATCAAATTTTGATGAAATGGAAAATAACTCGGAGGAAGAAAGAAAATTGGCGAAAGTGAAAATCTTGGAAGCCGGACTTTGCAAAATTATTATTCCACCCTTAACGAAAATTTCTTACTTTTATTTTAATTTTTTAACTTTTCCAAACGTAAAGTACGCTGATATCATATGCCAATTACGCTATTATAAAATTGAGAATACCATGTTTTATTTACAAGAACTATTTTTCTTTCGTGAAATTACAAAGTTTTGAAGAAACAGAAGAAACTAGGTAAAAGCCACAATCACTTCTCAAAACAGAAGTGGCTTAAAAGAGGAGAAAATTATGTCTTGTATTTTTTATGAATGAATAATATGAGTTCATGTCACAAAGAACGTAATTATCTGTTGAAACTTTCAAAACAGATATGCCTTAAGTCCATCATATGCCTTAAACTGATTGAGGCGACATCATATGCCAATCATTTTTGCCAACGATTCCCAGGAAACGGACGGATCTGTTTTAGGCCGAGAATCACATGGAAACTCATGGCCTACTTATTATGGAAAATGAAATTATAGGACTCTGAAAATAGATTCGAAAAATACGAATTATCGAATTTTAAAAAGCCACAACGCGGAAAAGTTGCATTTTATCCTCCATATTACCCCTAATTTTTATTCAGATTTTTTGGAGGCCGATTACTTCTGCCTCCACCGGCCTAAAGATTTTGAAGTCTTACAAGGGCCTATAAAATTAGAGACGTATTTTGGTGCAAAAGAGTTCAATTTTTATCCGAAATTTTCCGCTAATTTCAAAAATAAAGTCAGTTTTAGAGTAACTGAAGCCATCATTTATGTACTACCCGAAAGAGGTACAGAGAGTTTAACAACAGTCGTTTTTTGCTCATAAATAAAAAATGACTTCAATTTCTGTAAAACCGTCTTCATTTCAGAAATTTCCGGAACACATTTTTCAAATTTTAAATTTAAATTCGTGTTTTTCGATCCACCCTAACTCGCAGTGTATATTGATTAATTAGTGAAAAAATTATTTATTTATTTTCTTAATTTTTACAAATGTATAAACCATCTTGAAGTCCAATAAAAATTTCTTTATCCAATTTTTTCTGATTCATAAAATACTTAAATTTCCCCGTATTTTCCACTGGCAAATCTGATATCCGTATAACCGCATTAGCCCCTTTCGGCAGCAAGTATAAACCATTCGCTAGTATCCACAAGTTATCATCGACATCAACCAGTATGGAGTTTATTGTAGAATTGCTTGGAACAATTATCATTTCAGCTTTCCGCTCTACAGGTTTAATTGTTAAGATGCCAAACTGATCCGGAAGCCCAGCTTTAGGGGAGCTGTGCCAACTATAAAAAATATGGCCGTCCGAATTCGCCGCCGATAAATCGCCTATATATGGAGTTGAAAAAAAATCACTTTTTATTTTTTGAATACCTCCACCTGGTGCAAGGATATACACTAAGGTGGTAGGTCCCCATCTGTTATGAGAAAAAAAAACAAAATGTTCCTTTGTGGAATACGGGTTCTTCAACTCGACATCATATGCCAAAAACAGGAGTTCCTGTTCCTCCCAGATCCTTTTGTCCTGTAATATTTGTATTGTGCTCAAGTATTTTGCTCCATAATTCACACCGAACACATGATTTTTATATCCGTTTATAATGTAATCTACACTTGAATCAGGTACAGTTTTATAATGCAGGATTTTACTATTTTTTTTTTCTTCTTTCGTAATAACGACCACCACTGCCTTGTTGTTTAATTTTAAGTAAACGTCGCCGTTGACGTCTACTGCATGAGAACAAAACGTTGATCCTTGCAAACCTTTTACGCCAAGAATAATGTTTTCCCTAGGTCTTAAGTAGGAAACTCCTCTTCCATGATTTATGTAGATAATGTCATCGTTATCAATGAAATTTTTTGCATCATCTGCACATCCACTACTGGTATTATGATAATACCGTGAGAGTTGCTCCACTGAAGTCGTAGTAACTTCCAAAAACCAAATAGTTGCGTCTGAATTTTGATAACTAAATATATAGGCATCACCAAATTGGTTCACCAGGACATAAGCCGGATAAGTTAATTCTTTACTCAAAATGACATCGTTTGAAGAGTTGAGTTTGTAGAAGGTAGACTTGTTGCTTTCATTGTACGCTATCACAAAAGTATTGGAGGCAGCATCGGAAACTAAAGAACCAACAGCTCCATTGATTTCTTTAACTTTTTCGACCGAGTAACACCACGCTGCCGTTATAGTTACGATAAAGAGAAACAATTTCATGATTATTTTACTTAAAAAAAGCTATGATCGTTTAATAGTCATTCAATAACCGTGTTTTGATATACACTGTGTGATACAGTGCATTTAAAGAACAGGTTAAAAAGCAAAGAAGATAGCAGAATCCTTTATTTACTTATTCAGTTTACTCACTGATTCCAAATCAACACTTATCGATTAAAAAAAAAAAAAAACGGTTCAACGGAGATCAACTACCTCATCTCGCATCATGATTGGAGATAGTCGGTTTAAAACTTTAGCTGCAAGTTTTGAAGAAGCAGAAGGCACTCAGTCGAAGCTGCGATGTATATGATAAATCGAGATAAATAATAAAATACTCAGGAGACATATGTTCTCTATTCAACTAATATATTACGACAGTCGTGCTGCCAACCTAACTATTTACATAAAGGTGTTGATACCAACTTTACTAGCGTGTTCTTACTCTATGATCCACGACAGAAGTGGCTTAAAAGAAGAGAGAATGATGTCTTATATTTTTCATGAATGAATAGTATAAGTTTATGTTACTAATCTGTTGGAAAACTCTAAACACATGTTTATAAGGTCTTAGGAAAATTATTAAGGACATCATTTTTTGGTAACGACTTCCAGGAAATGGACGGTTCTTCTTTTTAACCGAGACACACGGAAGCTAACAACCTAATCATTATGGAAAATGGCATTAGGGGTCGTCCATAAATGACATAAGCATGGGTTAGGCCCTTTTTGCTCGCTTTATCCCATTTCGCCTATGCTTAGCTTATGGGTAAAATGTCAAATCTGGACCCCCTCCCTCCCTTAAATGTGCTTACGTAATTTATGAACGACCCCTTACAGGACTCTGAAAATAGACTCCCGCTAGGGTGGCTCGAAAAACACGAATTTTACACTTTGAAAATGCCACACCGAGGAAAAGTTGCATTTTAGGTCCATGTTAACCCTAATTTTTATTCATATTTTTTGGAGATGGGAAATAAACTCTCGGATAGGAAATAAATAAATTTCCGACATATAAACAAACAAATAAATTTCCGATAGCAAATAAACTCTATCGCGCCAAAATACGGCTCCAATTTTTTCTGGCCTTATGAGACTTTGAAAAACTTTAGGCCTCTGCAAGCAGCAGAAACCGACCTCCAAATAATCTGAAAAAAAATTAGGGTTGACACGGAGGCTAAAATCCAACTTCTCCGCGCTGTAACATTTTCAAATTCAAAAATTCGTGTTTTTCGATCCACCCTAACTCCCACTGTATATTCAATAATTAATGAAAAAATATTTTATTTATTTTCTTAATTTTTACAAATGTATAGACCATCTTCAAGTCCAATAAGAATTTCTTTGTCCAATTTTTTCTGATTAATAAGGTATTTAAATTTTTCCGAATTTCCCATTGGCAAATCTGATATCCGTATAACCGCATTAGCCCCTTTCGGCAGCATGTATAAACCATCTGCTATCATCCACAAATTGTCATCGACATCAACCAGCATGGAGTTTATCGTAGAATTGCTTGGAACAATTATTTTTTCAACTTCGAGCTCTCCAGGTTTAATTGTTAAGATGCCAAACTGGTCCGGGGGCCCAGATTTAAAGGAGCTCTGCCAACTATAAAAAATATGGCTCTCCGAATTCGACGCCGCTAAACCGGTTATACATAAAGTTGAAAATAAATCACTTTTTATTATTTCAACATCTGCATCTTGTTGAAGGATATACAATAAGGTAGGTGCCCATTTGTCATAAGAAAAAACAACGAAATGTTCAATTGTGGAATACGGGTTTCTCAACTCGACATCATACGCCAAAAACAGCAGTTCTTTTGAACTCTCCTCTAACATTTTTATTCTGCTCACGTGTTTTGCTCCATACTTCACCCCAAACACACGATTTCGATAACCGTTTACAACGTAATCCATTTCTCCCATAAAATCAGAGACCGTTTTAGAGTGAAAGATTCTACCCTGTTTTTCTTTCTTCGTAATAACCGCCACATCCCAGTTACTTAATTGTAAGTAAACGTCACCGTTGTGATCCAATGCATGGGAACAAAACTTTGAATCTTGCAAACCTTCCACGCCAAAAATTATGTTTTGCTTAAATCTTAAGTAGGAAACTCCCCTTCCATGATTTACGTAGACGACATTATCGTAATCAATGAAACTGTTTGCATCATTTGCACATCCACTCGCAGTATTATGATAATACCGTGATAGTTGCTCCACTGAAGTTTTACGAGTTTCCAAAAACCAAAGAGTTACGACTCCATACTGAGAACTAAATATATAGGCATCACCAAATTGGTTCACCAGGACATAAGCCGGATATGGTATATCTTTACTCAAAATAACATCGTTTGAAGAATTGAGTTTGTAAAACGTACAGTTCTTGCTATCATTGTACGCTATTACGAAAGTATTGTCAGCAATATCGGTAACTAAAGAACCAATTTCTCCATTGACTTCTTTTACTTTTTCGACCGAGTAGCACCACACTGCCGTTATAGTTACGATTAAGACGAACAATTTCATGATTATTTGTTGCAGAATTTAAAAAAAAAGCTACGATCGTTTGATCGTCATTCAATATCCACGTTTTCATATACACTGTGTGATACAGTGCACTTAGGCCTCCTGTTAACTTCAATATGGAAAGAAAGGGTTAAAGAGCAAAGACGATAGCAGGATGACTTAATTTACTTCTTTGTTCACTGATTCGAAATGAAGAGCAAGAGGGAAAAAGGATCAGAGTCCATGTTATTGTTTTGAATCCTTTGACAAAAGCTAAACATAAGATTTAAGTGTAAACATAAACAATGGACTCTGATCCTTTTTCCCGCTTACTCTTCAAATCTTAACACTTGTCGATGAGGAAAAAAAACGGTGCATCGGAGGTCAAGTAACGCATCTCGCATCATAATTGGAGATAGTCGGTTTTGACCCATTGTGGCGGAGAGTACGTTTGGCTAATTAACCAATTATAGCGACATATTCTTTGCACAATTTTATCAAACAATTCTGATATTTCTAATTTTTTTTTCCTGTTGTCTCTACATTTGAAATAATTTTTTTTTAAATTTCAAATAATGAGTATTTTTAAATTTCGATTTAGAAGGTAAGTGGCTAACGTTCATGTTTAGATCGGTTCAATCAGCAGTGAGTACTTGACAATCATACAACATGTGAGTAAACGAATCTGCCATTGCCATTGATAGCAGATTCCTTCTGCTGTTAGGATGATGAGATCTCTTGATGAAATGAAAATGCAACGTATTTCCTTACACGCGCTGAGAAAAAATTTTAAAAATGAGGATTTTAAAGAACCATTTTTTGGAAATAAGATATTTTAGAGACCTTTCTTATTTATTTTTCATGACTGAATAATACAAGTTCATGTTACTAAGAACATAATAACCTGTTGAAAAGCTCTAAACATATGTTTATAAGTTCATAGGAAAATGATTAAGGCCCATCATATTTGGCATTACGAACGATTCCCAGGAAATGGACGGTTTATATTTTGGCCGAGAGTCACAAGGGAACTAACGGTCTAGTCATTATAGAAAACGACACAAAAGGACTCTAAAAATAGACTCCCAGTAGGATAGATCAAAATACAGGAATTTTTAAATTTGAAAATGCCAAAGAGCGGAAAATTCGCATTCTAGGATCCATATTAAGCCTAATTTATTTCAGATTATTTGGAGGATGATTTCTGCTGCCCCAACCGGCCTAAAGTTTTTCAAAGTCTCACAAGGGCCGAAAAAATTAGAGCCGTATTTTTGGTGCGAAAGAGTTCAATTTCTATCGGAAATTTTCCGTTAATTTCAAAATCAAAGTCAATTTTACAGAAGCTAAAGCCATTTTTTATTTATGAGCAAAAAACGGCTGTTATCAAGCACCCTACACCTCTTTCGGCTCATATATCGGTCATATGCCATATAGAAAAAGAGATAAAAATCAGATAAAAATCTGGAAAAAAATTAGGGTTAAAGTAAAGGTAAGAAAGGGTGACCGTCTGAAAAGTGTGACTTTACCATATAAACAAGTATGTAGGAAATCCGTTTTTGTGCGAATAAATACATCATTATCTAGCGTATATATTTCGACAAAAACGAATTTTCAACATGCGTATTTATATGGTTTAAAATGGAAAAATCAAACTTCTCAGACTGTCACTATTTACCTTTATCTTAATAATATGGAGGCTAAACTGCAACTTTCCCGCTCTGTGGCATTTACAAATTCAGAAATTCGTGTTTTTCGATCCACCCTAACTCCCAGTATGTATTGAATAATTATTGAAAAACATATTTTATTTATTTTCTTAACTTTTACAAATGTATAGACCATCTTCAAGTCCAATAAGAATTTCTTTGTCCAATTTTTTCTGACTCATAAGATACTTAAATTTTTCCGAATTTTCCACTTGCAAATCTGATATCCGTGTTACCGCATTAGCCCCTTTTGGCAGCATGTATAAACCATCTGCTATCATCCACAAATTGTCATCGGCATCAACCAGCATTGAGTTTATTGTAGAATTGCTTGGAACAACTCTTATCTCAACTTTCTGCTCTAGAGGTTTAATTATTAAGATGCCAAATTGATCCGGAGACTCAGAATTATAGGACATGTGCCAACTATAAAAAATGTGGCCCTCCGAATCCGACGTCGATAAACCGCTTATATATGGAGTTGAAAGGAAAAGATGACTTATTTTTTGAATACGTCGATGTGGTGCAAGGATATACACAAAAGTAGGTGCCCATTTGTCATAAGAAAAAACAACAAAATGTTCCTTTGTGGAAAACGGGTTTCTCAACTGGACATCATATGCAAAAAACAGCAGTTCCTTTGAACTTTCCTGTAGCATCTGAATTTTGCTCTCGTGTTTCGCTCCATACTTCACACCAAACACACGATTTCCATAACCGTTTATAATGTAATCTATTTCACCCATTGAATCAGAAACAATTTTAGAGTGCAGGATTTTACTATTTTTTTCTTTTCTCGTAATAACCACCACTTGCTTGTTTTTTAATTGTAAGTAAACGTCACCGTTGGCATCCACTGCATGAGAACAAAAATTTGAACCTTGCAAACCTTCCACGCCAAGAAAAATGTTTTCCCTAGCTCTTAAGTAGGAAACCCCTCTTCCATGATTTATGTAGATGATATCATCGTTATCAATGAAACTACGTGCATCATCTGGACATCCACTCTCACTATTATGAATATACTGTGCAAGTGGCTCCACTGAAGTCGTATTAACTTCCAAAAACCGAATAAGAACGAGTTCAATTTTATAAGGAAATATATAGGCATCACCAAATTGGTTCACCAGAACATAAGCCGGAGAAGTTAATTCTTGACTCAAAATGACATCGTTTGTAGAGTTGAGTTTGTAGAACGTAAACTTGTCGCTTCCATTTTTCGCTATTACGAAAGTATTTTCGGCAGCATCAAAAACTAAAGAACTAACCGCTCCATTGATTTCTTTTACTTTTTCGACTGAGTAACACCACACTGCCGTTACAGTTACGATTAAGACGAACGATTTCATGATTATTTGTTGCATCATTTTACTAAAAAAGCTATGAGCGTTTGATCGTCATTCAATATCCGTGTTTTAATATACACTGTGCAATACAAAGCATTTAGTAAAACACTGAAAATTCAACAAAGAAGGGTTAATCAGCAATGATTAACAAGGTTAATGAATAAAGATTAACAAGGGTTAATCAAGAAAGAAAATAGGAGGATAAGTGTATATACTTTTTTAGTTTGTTCACTGATTCGAAATCAAAATAACATATCGATTCGAATCGGAAATCATCTAACGCATCTTGTATCATGATTGGAGATAGTCGGTTTTAACCCCATATGCGGAAAATAGGGAACTTGGGCATGTCTTATCTAGCTCAAATCCGCGTTTTTCAAAATTAACAGAAATAATATTATTGAACTATTAGGAACTTTAAGCTGGATTGCGAAAATTTTATTTAGCAAAAATGACGACGCGTAGTCACGTATTAATTTTCACTATTTTGGACGTCGAGGGAACAAAAGGCCCAATCTGCAGATTTGTGCCTTAATCCGTATGGTTAATGCACAAATCTCAAGAGAAAAAACTTGCTTTCCTTAACTGATCATAACGATTTTATTCAATAATAATCATATGTGCACATTTCGGAAAAAAATTTTCGGAACGTAAAATATCTTTTTTAAAAATCCTGGGTTAGTCAGGAAAAAAAAATTGGGAGTGCTAAATTTTTTGTAAAAACGAGTCGGGACGAAACTAATTGCTGACAGCATAAAAATTTCAAAACAAAAATAAGCATTAAAATTCCAATAAACTTTCAATTTTTTTTATACTCTATTTATGTTCACAGAGAGACCTTTTGCGTAAATTAAAAAAACTGAATCAATGTATCTACCGAACCGTGAATAATTTCTCAATAATCGCTAAATATACTTAAAATATTAACAGGACAACTTTTTCCTCTAGTCTTTTTCCTTAAATCCTGCAAGCAGAAAGGGGAACTGTTGCTTTTAAAATGAAAATTTTTCTTCCAGTATTATTTATTTTAAAAGAAATCTCATGCCAAAACCAATTACCGGTCATTTTAAGTTTGATAAAAGAAATGGAAATACGGAGCTGTTTCTTAGTGTACGAGCACGGAAATACTTTAAATTTACATTCAACAGAGAAGGCGTTATTCAAGAATATTGCTACTGCCTATATTAGCCACGAAAAATTAATTGAATACATAGAACTAACTGAATACAGTAATGATGGAACTTGTATTATCTTGAGGGAAATCGACCTGAATTTGGTCACGGAAATATGGGAGAAGTTAGCTCTGGTAGGGAATTGAAAATTTTTCTGATTTGTATTCGATATGTACAAAATTAATTCTTAATTTTAACGGAAAGTTTTATCGGGTCGGGTCATAAAAAAGAATTACATTTCCGAAAAATTTCGCTTAAGTAGCAATATGACATTTTGACGAACTTAAAGAATGTGTAACTGGAGACTTTTGAATTACATAGAATTTTTTTATACAGTTCACTTTCAGAACACTGTAATATATCAATTTTTTCCTTATTTACAAGGTAAGCCAAACATACAAAACTAGCAGATATACGTGGTTTGTTTTTGTTGAAACGTCGGAAACGATACCTATTGACTATAGCATATTAGAGGTTCCTTATAATTGTAAATTTATCATTATTAAACCGTCAATTGTATCAACCTATGCATTAGCAGAACACTACTCGACAAGAAACCAAGTGTTCTTAAAACGTATTGGACTTTGGAATCTTGATTATGGATTGAATATCACCGACGTTTCCTTTTACTGGAGAAGACTAGATCTAAATGGTACAGAAATTATAACTTTCAGCAATGAGCGATTTGAAAGGGTTAGTGAAATAGAGTTCATTCCGCAATAAGATATATTTTTAAACCGAGAATGTCTCCAAATTGTTTGTTAAGAAAAAAATGCCTAAATACCTTGAAACTTGCTTAATGCTTAGCCTGGACACATTTTTTAAAGGAAAATGACATGCATAGACAGACAGGTTTTAGGGATCACACAAGTATTACAGTAAGCACTGAAGAGGGGAGGTCTCCGAAATGCTTACTTAATTTTCATAGCACTCGACTAGTTCATGGCGCACTCGACTCTCAGTCATGAGATGAGACGTGTCGTGCTTCTATCCTAGTTCACAGCTAGGAATTTTTCTCAGGACAAACTAGTGCGCTAGTCAGAAAATTAATGGTCACCACCCCTCGGAAGGCAATGGCAAACCACCGAGCGGTAATTGCCTCGTAAATCTCTCAAAAATAGCAGTCCGGAAACCAGCGTTAAACTGTAGGTCCCGTATGCCTGTGAGCGCACGCACAAGTGTATGTGAGAGATCACCACACTCGTAATCGAGTAAAGGACTAAGAAGAAAAATACTTGTATGATCCCTTACTGTAGATGTACTGCGTACATGTCCGGCTGCTTTGAACGGAAAACCAAGGTTGAAGAGATTCTGACACACTTATATTTTACAGTTATGTAAAGTGAGGTCAGACTTCCCCAATTGTCTAACAGCTGATTTAATACAGGATTTTAGCCGCATAATGAATTTCGTGTAAGTGAAATTTATTGTATGAATAATTGAAAAGTTAACTTTCAAGACAATAATTATTGTCTCCATGTAAAGAAAATGTTACTTACAGTAATCATGTGGTGCCTATACCTGAACACGAAATCCGAGATATGCCGAAAAAAGAAATTCCAGCAAATATAATCAACGACCCAAGAATAGGTTACGGACCATCTGGAGCACTGGATTATGAAGTCCAAAATTTTTCATACCGTAGAACTGTAAGCGAAATTACCGTAACTGCATTTTTTGTTAATCTGAGAAAAAGTCGATCTTTTAGGTAGATAAGACTTTCCTTAATTTCATTTTCTCACAACGAAATTTACCTTCACGTCGATCGAGTTCCAAATTAAATTAGAAAGTAAACAAGATCCAAATGGTATGCTAAAAGGGACAAAAGCGTGTTTTAAATTTAATAATAATGTACTACTTCCTCGAGTCGATGAAAGAGTTGATTTAGGCATGAACTAGTGATGGCGATAAATCTGAAATATATCGATAACTCGATATATCGATATTTAAAATTTCCCGATAACGATATGTCGATATATCGCCAAAAATGATCGATATATCGATATATTTATCGATAAATCCGATATTTTCCTTTTCAGTTAAAAAACTGCATTACACATACAATTTTTGAAAGTATACGATATATTTATTCATGGAACATGTCATTTTGTTTTTTAATTCTAAATTCTTAATAACTTTAAATAATTTTGTATTTTCAAAAACTTTATTTTATTACTGTACTGATTATTTTTACTATTTCCAATACTGGTAAACATAAAAAATAACTTCAATAGTTACGGATAAACGCAAACTAACTTCAAACTCTAAAATAGTTCATTAAACTCCAAGAAAGATTAAAAAACGAAAATATATCAAATAGGTATATATATACGCGTATATTTATACCAAGGTATACATAAAAATAAATATACGGTATATTTCCTATATCTCTACACCGGAAAAAAGGAATACAGTAAAAGAACATCACTTATAATAGCAAAAATGAAATCGGCCGCGACAAAATGTAAAATTAATTATTTCAAGTTACGGAAAACAGGGGAAAAAAAATTCAGAGCTAAAAACTTATCGAAATTAATTATCGGTATAAAAATTATCGATAAATCGATATATCGAACTCCACATTATCGGAAAAAATATCGATATATCGATATATCGATAATTTATCTCCATCACTAGCATGAACTCTAGTTGACTTTCAAACCTCACATTAGGGATATAGTTACAAAGCCCACACCCCACAGAGCTCTTGGTTTCATCCTACGACATACAGCTGAAATAAGGGATATTGATGTTTTTCTCACTTTATATAAAGCATTTGTTAGACCTGGCCAGCCCTTGGTGGGCGGGACACGTTGCGAGATCCGATCCTTCCCGGGTAATAAGACAATGGCAGACCAACAAGCCCTCGATCACTCGGTAGGCCAAAACGTCGCTGGGAGGATAATGTTTTCGTAGATGCGGGCCGGCTAGGGGTCCCCGATTGGCATGCCAGCTGCCAAGAAAGAAAAGACTGGCGTCTTATCTGTGATACGGCTGTGGGGCTTCAAGCCCTTAGTGCCTTTTAATGTGTGTGCGTGCGTATTTGTTAGACCTCAACTAGAATATGAGTCGCAAGTATGGCAGCTATCATCAGTCAAACTCTCCACCCAGCTTGAAAAAATACAATCGAGATTCCTACGGTTCATGTTCTTCATAACTAATGGTTTTTATCCAACCTAACCTCATCCCATCTCATACAATCTACTTCTTGAGCAATTACAACTTGCCTCATTGAAGAACAGAAGAATTTTTTATCTATAAACTAATTAATTTTTACATTTCTGATGATGCATTACTTAGTAACATATTTAAGTGCCAAATGTTCGGCTTAGAATAACACAACGTAAAGTATTTGACTATAATTTTAACTCGAAATTTCCCCCATTAATAGAATGTTGGAGACATTGAACAGCTTCCCTGATCCTTTCGTCTTAAATTTAAATAAATTTAGGTCCCAACTTTCAGAACTGTTTCTATTGTAAAACGTAATAGCATTTGTAATTTTTTATTATATTTTGTTTTATCAGGAAAACGGTTACAGTAATTGGTTTTGTTAAAAAAAAAAACTGTTGTAACTGAATAAATAAGCTTAAATAAAATTCGAGACCTGCAATCGGTTCAAAGAATAAAATCACTTTTTTTAATTTTTATTTTTATTTTTTTATTTTATTTTCCAACAAACCTATAACACTGCTTTAAGGCAGGGAAAATCAGTTTTGTTTCTTGCAAGAAATAGTATATTACTATGCCTGGGATGTAAGCGACAAAATTGCCCGTTGAAACCGAGTTAGAAATTTAAAAAAAGGTCGGAAACGGGCCAAAGCCGTTTGCATTCCTTGCATTGTAGATGCGTCAAAAGAAATAGCTCAGTTCTATTCTGAGGTACAGACCAAAAGTCGATTTGTTTACAAAATGCAGTTACAGTGAATTCTCTTATAGGGGCAGTTCAGCAACTACAAACTAGGTCCCGTATATAAGATGGTGTAAGTAATTATAAATGAGTATCTCCATGGACAATTCGTTCAACAATCGGCCATATTTTAACTTTACAGGGGAATAAAAAACCAAATATTGGTAAATTGTTTTCAGGTATAACTTGTACATCAAGCATCCGAAATCAACATTACGCTCCGATTATTTTATTCAGCCGTTTCATAATAACCTCTGGATAGCTATAATTCTTTTTATCTTATTTGGTAGCGCATTCATCATAATTTTAACTAAACTAAAAGCTCAGAAAAGAGCGTCGGCCATTGATAATGCATTCCTGATATTCGAAAGTTTGTGTAATCAAAGCAGCAGTGATAACTTAAAAAATACTCGTCTCAGAATAATTTGCATCCTTTCACGATTTACGGCTGTAATTATCACAGCCTTGTTTGGAGCCGTCGTCACTTCCTTTATAGCTGTTAAAATCATTGAAGAACCCTTTACAAATATTGAAGAGTTTGTTGAGAACGGCCAGTACAGATTAGTTGCATATCATAAAACATTTTTCCTTGACCACTTATTTGAGGTAATATGAATACTAAATACTAATAGAGACATGTACAGTAAATAAAAATATTAAAAAATACTTGATTTTTCTTTCCAGAGGTACGTCCCGATTTATAAAAGCTTCATCGAAGATTATGTAATCTTGAAAGATCATGACGATTATTACAAAGATGGGTCAGTGAAGTTGGCGGTACAATTTTCAGCTCAAATTTTCAGACTATAACCAAGATTTAGAGCTTTTTTTGAGCTTTCTAAAAAACCAAGTCACCAAATTTGAGCTTCAAAATTGAAGGATATATAAGCATAATCAATAATGTACCGCTAAATTCACGGGCGGTACAATTCGTCGCTCAAATTAAAAGACAAACACCAATTTATTGCGCTAAATTTGAGCTTTCAGAAAACCTATATACCGATTTTCTGAAAATCAAAATAAGGCTTTCACAAATTTTTTTTTAAAATCCTGTGTACCGCCAGCTTCACACATCATAATTTATTACGTTCAGAATCAAAACTATTTCCAAAACATTCACAAAAATTTGAGCTTTCAAAAAATATAACTGACAGAATTTGAGCTTCCACACGTAAGGCTAGCAAAATGGTTTAAAAAAAAAAAAAAAAAAGTACCGCCAACTTCACGCCATTGAATTTTCGAGCTCAAATTTTGTGACAAGGACCAGTATTTAGAGCTTTTTTTGAGCTTTCCGAAAAACAAAGTCCCGAAATTTGAGCTTCCACGGTTGAATTTGAGCGTCGCGTAGAACGTTCCTTAGAAAGATATGAGTACCGCTACCTTCACACCCTTGATTTTCGGAGCTCAAATTTAGGGACAAGGACCAGTATTTAGAGCTTTTTTTGAGCTTTCCGAAAAACAAAGTCCCGAAATTTGAGCTTCCAGGGTTGAATTTGAGCGTCGCGTAGAACGTTCCTTAGAAAGATATGAGTACCGCTAGCTTCACACCCTTGATTTTCGGAGCTCAAATTTAGGGACAAGGACCAGTATTTAGAGCTTTTTTTGAGCTTTCCGAAAAACAAAGTCCCGAAATTTGAGCTTCCAGGGTTGAATTTGAGCGTCGCGTAGAACGTTCCTTAGAAAGATATGAGTACCGCTACCTTCACACCCTTGATTTTCGGAGCTCAAATTTAGGGACAAGGACCAGTATTTAGAGCTTTTTTTGAGCTTTCCGAAAAACAAAGTCCCCAAATTTGAGCTTCCAGGGTTGAATTTGAGCGTCGCGTAGAACTTTCCTTAGAAAGATATGAGTACCGCTAGCTTCACACCCTGATTTTCGGAGCTCAAATTTAGGGACAAGGACCAGTATTTAGAGCTTTTTTTGAGCTTTCCGAAAAACAAAGTCCCGAAATTTGAGCTTCCAGGGTTGAATTTGAGCGTCGCGTAGAACGTTGCTTAGAAAGATATGAGTACCGCTACCTTCACACCCTTGATTTTCGGAGCTCAAATTTAGGGAAAAGGACCAGTATTTAGAGCTTTTTTTGAGCTTTCCGAAAAACAAAGTCCCGAAATTTGAGCTTCCACGGTTGAATTTGAGCGTCGCGTAGAACGTTCCTTAGAAAGATATGAGTACCGCTAGCTTCACACCCTTGATTTTCGGAGCTCAAATTTAGGGACAAGGACCAGTATTTAGAGCTTTTTTTGAGCTTTCCGAAAAACAAAGTCCCGAAATTTGAGCTTCCAGGGTTGAATTTGAGCGTCGCGTAGAACGTTCCTTAGAAAGATATGAGTACCGCTAGCTTCACACCCTTGATTTTCGGAGCTCAAATTTAGGGACAAGGACCAGTATTTAGAGCTTTTTTTGAGCTTTCCGAAAAACAAAGTCCCCAAATTTGAGCTTCCAGGGTTGAATTTGAGCGTCGCGTAGAACTTTCCTTAGAAAGATATGAGTACCGCTAGCTTCACACCCTTGATTTTCGGAGCTCAAATTTAGGGACAAGGACCAGTATTTAGAGCTTTTTTTGAGCTTTCCGAAAAACAAAGTCCCGAAATTTGAGCTTCCAGGGTTAAATTAGAGCGTCGCATAGAACATTGCTTAGAGAGATATGAGTGCCGCTAGTTCCACACCCTTGATTTTTCGCGCTCAAATGTTAATAGAATTGGGGAGGGTGTTGCCCCTTCTCACCTGACTTAATTCCGCCAATTTTAAGAAACCCAACTGCCTTCCTGGTCCTTCTTTCTGGCTACGGCTGTCCTAGGACGACCATTTCACCTCTTATATTTAATATAATTACCATTTTATTTTATTTATGCTAAACCAATGTGCTCAGTTTTAAACAGGAGGTGTCATGTACATATTGAAAAAGGATGTTAAGGGGGGAGGGGGTCTCGTGAATGTTTACGACACCTTATCAAGGGGAAGGGGGGGGGGGGGTCTCACACGTTCTTACGTAAGCTTTTTTCTACTCTGACCAGGAATTTTTGAAAATAAAATAAATAATTAATTACTTAATTTCATGTTTTTTTAGAATATTGTAAATGTTGTGGCGAGCTAATATTACATTATTTTGTTACCGTTTAAATAAAGGTAACCTTCTCTTTAATTTTTCTCAATATAGGTGTTTACCTATATTATTTTAGTTCAGTTTATTTCAGTTCCATGAATTATGGGGAATATTACCGAAGTCGAGTGCCGTTGACTCCATTAAAAAAAAACTAAAAACTTACGTAATATGGGAAGGGGGGTTGCCAAAATCTTACTCATGCTTACAATGGGGGGATGTTCGGATTTCGGTCCTCTCTTTCCTTTTTTTTTTTGCTTTCTATAAAAAGGGAGAGGATCTGCGTATCGAAGATCCGGCTACTAAAACGAAGAGTTAAACTACTAAGGAACGGAGGGTGCCTGACGCACCACCTAACTAGGGCGATAGCCGTCAGTCCTACGCGAAACTCGGTATCAGAATGGTCGTCGTTTTTTGCACATTCTGCGTGCTTTTTTTTCTTCTGTAAATATGGTAAAATATATTCGTTGTTTTGTTATCCTAAAAACGAGTTTTTTTTTTCTTATTTTCGTGTTGAAATGTAGATCAGATATCGAACAGGGGAGGGGGTTGAAAATGGAAAAAAAAATGCTTACGTAATATGTACATGACCCCGGAGTTAAAGGGTTACGTTTACATGATTTGCATGGTCCGTACTAGGGGATAACCCCCTACCTTCCACAATTTTGGAAAATTTCCTTTGATTTCTAAAAGATTAATGTTAAACGCAGATAAGGAGCTCTTGCTTCCCCTTTCCCTCGGTTTATAGGCTAGTTCCGCCCTCGATGATTTGGATAATTTCCCCCCTCAAACGTAAGATTTAAGCCCTAAATGCACCTTCTAAATCGATGATTAATTTTGCGCTTGACTTGATTATTCATTTTATTTATCTGCTGTATCTCTTTCTCCTCTAGCATGCTTATTCAGTACTTGAATTGAGCTATTAAATGAAATTTTAAGAAATTAAAAATTTATCACATAAAACTCTTTTTATTCTTGGCAAATTTATATTTATAATATGCTGCATCTATAATCTAAATTTTTGTTGCAATCGTACATAAACTTTAAAAAAATAAAAAAAGATTATCGCATAAAAGCCAAGTGGCAAATAATATTTTTTTTTTCATTACTTATACTTTTTATTCATGCAGTAATAATTAAATCTTTCTTAATAAAATTAAAATTTCTTTTAAAAATAAAATAAAACGAACAAAAACGAAATGTAGGATCATAAGAGGAGCAACATCTTTGAGCTCACTTCATTCCTTTGAACATTCTCTAGTATTTCCATTTATTAATTTTCAGCACAACTTCTGATTTATTGACGGGTATTTTTATTAATTTGTTTATTTTAACGATAGCCGCCTTGACTTAAATACTATAAAAAAGGAAATAACAACTTATGGCGGCGCTGTCTTTGACGGAAGCAGCTTTTGGCGATAAATCGTCAAAAATTTGCCAAAAGCCATTCCGTCGTCTGCAGAACGCTCTATAATGTCCGATGCTGCTTTGATTTATGTCGCTTGCCTCCGGCGGTATGAATTCGGCGGCGCCGCGAAGGTGGAAAGTTTTTCCTAAAAAGTGCAATGAAATAGGGATAGATTTTAATTCGACCCTCGGTGGGACGGCTATTTCGTCTGCGGCAGCTTTCATTAGATCAATGACTAATATATTCCCGGGACGAGGATCGGATGTTGCGCAAATCCCACCGCATTTTCTTTTTCCCTCATCTATTGTGACATAATCATCCGGCACGTTTTCCGAAACTTTAGCCAAGCACTGAGCTTCCCAGCTTTCAATTGTTGGCAATGCTGCTTCTAAATCGGTTAAACTGTCCTCTAACAACGCCATCATCGGGGATACGGAAAATGATTTAACAATGTAATTGGAAAACTTGCAATGGGGCGAATTGCAATTTTTTACTGTTGTGTAACTAGGTCCTACGTCGCACCAACTTAAAATTGATATGATATCCGTTTGGGAATAGACTCGACGCACATTATAATGCAAGTCGTCTCCATCGTGGCAGGTGAGCAATATTTGACCCCTTAACAAATATGCTTTCTTATTTGCGGGTTTGCCGACCAAATGTTTTGCCAACCCATAAATTCCTTCCTCCTTCTCGGCGACGCTTTGGCGATACAGCTGACTGTCGCTGTATGCGGCAGCCAATAACTGCACTACGGTGTCGAATGCGCAAGTATTTTGAAACCGGTAACTTATTTTATTTATTTGAAGCGGATGTTTTGCTTTGTTACCGTTCTCGAGAAGGCTTAAGGATACCGGGTTTTTCATGTCTTCCTCATTAATGCATTCCCACATTGAATTTGGTTCTGCATAAAAAGAACCTTTTCTTTTAGGTGGCGGCGCTTTTGCTTTCCTTGGCCTCAACTGAGCACTTTTGTTTTCTTCACTCTTTCCTTGCTCCTGTTCCTTCAGAGTAGTCTGAAGATATAATTGAACTTTTTCTTGAACATCGTCCGGTTCGGTAAACTCACCTTCCAATACGAGGGAAAGCTCCGAAAAATCGGAATCATTGTCAGATGTATTATCCAGAGTTGTTAAAGGATTTTTTGCAGAAGGTTCAGAAGGCGGCGTTTTCGCTTTTCTCGGTTTCGATGGATAAATTTTTTTTTCTTCACCCTTTCGTTGCTCTTTTTCCTGCTTCTTTTTTTTCGGCTGCGGGATGATTGAAGTCTGGAAATCAAAGCGAACTTTTTTTGCTTCTGAAGACTGGGATAATGGAAGTGTTCTCTTTGGATTAGAATGTACTGAATCACCTTTTTTTTTGCATATTAAACATAACCTTTTTTCACCGAAGCCTTCATTGTCGCCGTTTTCATTTATAGGAAAAGAGCACCCCTCCAAAACGTGCACCTTTTTACCGCAAATAATGCACACGTGTGCTCCTTGTGGAGCGTCTCCATTTGCACATGCTGGACAAACTGAAATAAGGTCACTACTGGTTGATTTGGAGGAACCCAACCCCCCCCAATTTTCTTCCTCATTCATTTCTTGAACATTGTCATTTTCTAATTCAAGGGGAAGTTCGGAAAAATCACAGTCATTTTGACACATATCACTCTGAGTTGAAGGATTTTTCGCCGGAGGTTTGTTTGATTCCCCTTGCCGACAGTTTTCCAAATTTCCATTAAAATCAGCAGACAAAACAGAATTTCCTGTTGAATCATGATAAAAAGGCAACCCTGAGGCTGTCTTCATGGAATCCTGTATTATGTTTAGGTGTTTGGGCACGAATTTATCAATCCGAAGCGGAAGATTTTTAAACTGATCGTTCTTTAAGTTTTTAAAATAACTTTCTACCGCCGCTGTACTTGCTCTTCCTGTCTTTGATTTAAAGAATTCCGTCATGGAGCACGTCCATAGAGGGAATCTTTTCATTAGATCCGTTAAGTGGGAAATTATGGCTTTTTTATACATCAAATTCTCGTGATCTCCGTCGTCGACCAGTGTTAATTCAATACTTTCTTGGAGCGTTTTTTCCACCCATTCATCAATGTTTGAAATTTTTTCATCTCGTAAATTTTCGAATATACTTTCATGATCGTTGTCCTCATTTTCGTCTTTCTCTTCTGTTGACTGTTGTTGGTCGAGGTGAAGGTATTCATCAAGCTCAAAATTCCCAGTAGAATATAGTTTTTTCAGAGCTTTTTTTTCTATCTCGCAGCGACTTGCTTCGCCGGTACTGATCGATGTCCCATCATTTGAAGCCATCGCAGAAATCAGAAGTCCTCTGAATACTAATTTTATGTGGTTAAAATTTGTAGAATTTGCCATAAAAGCAATTCCCCTCATATAAAATTCTTTTACTCGCCGGTCCGTCTGATCTGAACGCATTATGCTCCACCGAGAAACGGCTTTCATAAGATGTCCATAATCCATTCTCACATAACATTTTGGAAGTCGAGCATAAGGATTTCCCATGATAACACCGAAGCACTCTTCTATATACTTCTTCGTAGTGCTAGTTTCGGCGAAGGTTCTGCATGAAGCGCTTAACAATGCAGCAGAATCATCGACAACCACCTCTCTCGGAACCTTCGCTCCCAGTCGTAGCCATTCTGCCATCCAATAAGCGATTGCGTTGGTGTTATTCCTCTCCGAGAGCATTTGGAAAACTGGGATCTGATTGTCCGTTTTTTCTGGTAAACGGATAACTCCAACATATAAAAGAAAATTTTTTCCTTCAGAGCCTGATGGTTTAACCAGCTTAGGCACTATTTTTCCCGTGGCATCAATCATAAGGACGCTATAAGTTTTTCGGCAATAAGAGTTGTACACTGCCACTTGATCTGGCGTCCAGTAGTGAATGTATCTGGCACCAACTTCCCTAATAGCGAAACAGTAAGGATCACATTCCTCGAGCAATCTTAAAGCTTGTATTTCGTCAGGGTGAAGCCTCTGACTAATATTTACTTCAGATACGACTTTTCGGAGAACCGTAGATCTGGGTATAATGCTGGGCTCCTTGTCGAACAACTGCATACGTTCTCCGCACATTTGTTTTCGATATTGCGAAGGACTGTTGATGGCCCCCTGCATAACAGATTGAGAAAACTCTTTTCTAATGTGCCCAGAAAACCTCCTTTTTCCCTCGTGTGGGGCCTTCATATTAATTCCGGTGATGTTAAACTTTATCCGGAGTCCATTTTTATCCGGATCCAGTAATGGATCGTTTTCCGTAAATCCTTTTAGCTTCGCACTACATTTATCATCTGTACAGGTGCCGTTTATTATTAAAAAGTGTTCTGCACTGTCCGTCTTAGCAATAAAATGGTCTTTAAAAGAAAAACAGCACGGTAGTTTAGTTTTGTCCCAAATTGAAACTGCTAAAATTGAGGTCCACGCACCACCTGAAAATTTCGTCCGAATTACTTCCTTTCCGTCTTGCAGAGTGAATGTCATTTCCTTGGGATTCATTAACTTCCATTTTTCCTTAGGGATGTCGACATAAAAACTTTTGTCTCGAATATCCGCAGGTTGGTCTTCCGTGGTTCGTTGCAGATCAGATTCTTCTGCGTCTTCTTCTGCGTCTTCTTCTTCGTCCGATTCTTCTTCACTTGTTGCATATTGAAGCACTGGTTTCTGTATACCCAAACAGGCATGCGAATTATGCCTGTTGTTATGCGCAAAAGAATGAATGGTTTTAACGGTGATATGACCCGAAAATTCCTTACACAAAGTGTTCCATATGGGTGCCGTCGCCGGAAGAATCTTATTGTTTGAAATTAGCTGGTCTTTGTATTTCAGTAAAATCTCCTTCATTTTATCGACAGGAACGGCAGGCTTCCTTCCTCTAAAATAAAAATTAATAGAAAATCAATTATTAAGGGATGACTTTTTATAGGGCGACTATATAAATGGGACAGTAACAGAATATCGGTAGGGAAGTTTTTCTCCCCATAAAATTGGCAGTAGTAAATTTAAATCGAGGGCCAGTTTTTAAAATAAATCAGCAGTGAATTAATTGCTTTTAGGGCAGTAAATTTTTACACTTTAGGGAAGTTGCATAGTGGCAGTAACTAATATAATACTCGACTAATACTCGACGTCGAAATCTCGTTTTGAAGATGTTCACTATTTCGTTGGTGATACTGGACTCACAGCAAGCCGCAGACCGAAGCTTTTAAAATTTTTTTTTTTATTTTCTTCCGAACCTTAATTTTTATACTAAAAACTTGGCTACGGGGTAAAGTGATATAAAAATGAAGTAAAATAATAGTTTTTTCGTTCATATAGGCATGATTCGGCAGGCAAATGACATTATTCAATGATATATTTTTTAAAAAAATATCGAATTTTATTTTTGTTTACGGGAGAAAAAAAATGGCATGTCATTAGAGATTTTAAAATGGCTCCGTAAACAAAAACAAAAATAATATTCGATATTTTTTTAAAATATATTATTAAATAATGTTCTTTACATGCCGAATCATGTCTGTATAAACGAAAAAAATATTATTTTACTTCATTTTTATATCACTTTACCCCATTGCCAAGTTTTTAGTATAAAAATTAAGGTTCGGAAAAAAATAAAAAATAAAAATTTAAAAAAGCTGCGGTTTGCGGCTTGATGTGAAACGGAGCCCTTAGTATCCAGAATTTCGAATAAAAATTCCGAATAAAAAAATATTTCAACCTCCCCCCCCCCCCCCCCCCCCCCCGCTTCAAGCCTTATTAACAAAGGAGATCCCAGAAGCAGTGAATACGTATCGAATTGGTCCGGAGTCACATTAGTTATTAAAAAAATTAAAAAATTCATTCATTCATTTTTTACTGCCAAAATATTCATCAATTCATTTTTTTTTACTGCCAATTCACTTGTTATAATGCCAAATCATTCACTGCCAAAATTGTACTGCCAAAAAAAAAAAAAAAAAAAAAAAACTGGCATTTTACTTAAAAATACTGCTCTACTATTAATAAATTACTGCCCCTTTAAATAAACGCCTTTATTTAGATGTTATTATAGATTTCATAAAAAATATTTAAGGGCCATTCAATAATTATAGTGAGGCGAAAAAAAATCCTGTTGGTCTACTTTTTATTTTAGCCAGCCAAAATTATGACACCTACCATTTTTTAGGTCGCTCTTTTCGAAATTAACGTGGAAATGTTTGTGGAGCGAAACGGAAAATTAATGCTAAAAATCGTGATGGGACTTAATTTCGATGTTCTCGGGTCCCTGGTTTCGAATCCGATATTATAATTTCTAGGGGGTGAAGCCCTGGGGTACCCGGAGGACTTCTGATATAAAATTAACTCAAAAAGTCGTGATGGGGCTCGATTCCTATGTTCTCGGGGTCCCTGATAATCAAATATGACTAAATAAAATTGGGAATAATTAAAAATGACCAAAAAAAAAAAAAAAAAAAAAAAAAATCCTTTGTGGGGAATGGAAATTATGGCCGAAGATATGTTATTGCTAATGTAGGTCTGATACTTGAAGAACTTGTAAAATATTTACAGAACGCCGCATGGCATCGAAACTTTAGTTCTCAAGAAATTCCACTTGACGACATGATCATATCGTTTTAACCGGAAAAAGCTTGGACGTGTGGGGGGAGGGGGTCTAAAATTTCCCAAGTTTTGGCTATGTAATATTTGAATACCCTTCTCTTGGTTGAACGGTAACGTGCTCGCTTCATAAGTGAAAAGTCCGGAAATCAAGTCCGACCGTTACCGCTTATCAATTCGGAGTAATTTCGACTAATATCGACTATGATTCTCAGGGCTGCAATTCTGATTCCGATTCCGAAAATTCTGAACTCTTCAAACGATATTCCGATTCCGATCATTATTTCTTCAAAAAAAGCACTGATTTCGATTCAAATTTCTTTTGGAATAGCAGATTCCGATTTAAATTCCAACTCTGAATAAAAAATTAATCGAAATTGCAGCCCCGATGATTCTTAGCACTTGCATCAGGCGATTATAACTCTAGGAAAAATGTTGTTCAACTTTATATGCACAGCATTTGCCATCATAACGTTATGAGACTAAATCCCCGAAAGTGAGGGAAGCATTTGATAAAAGAAAACATGTAAAAATCATTATTTCTCTTGGAAGAAAAAAATCTGAAGAATCGTTTAAAAAATTCCAATTTTTTCCTAAAATTTTTAAGTTGAATTACTATAAAGCATAGTCTGGAACCACAGGTAATGAAATTGCAAATTAATTTTTCTTTAAAATTTTTGTAAATTTTGAAAAGACAAGGACATGGATTTAAAGCCCTTCGCCTGTCATTTCAAGTCATGCATTGTCGTCGTGTTCCTCTTCTATACTCGTTAAAAGGTTGATTAGTAGTTAGCATAGACAAGCCGGTTCTATGACTAGTGAAATCTTTAAATCAAGTGCCAACAGTTCACAGAACTTTTGATGCTTTTCGAAAAAAAAGATATTCTCTCATATTTTTCAGTCTACTTTCCATTTTCACCCATAATTTTTTTTAAAATTGGTAATTAAAGTCCATATCTCCAAATAACTTATTGTAATAAGGGTCGATTAGTTATACAAATGATCAGCAGTACTGAGAACTTTGAAAACGTAAATTCAATACCGAACACGTTAAGTGAACATGAAGAACATTTTTTAAGCCACATAAGTATTTCAATTCAATGTTGCATTTAAAACCTTTCGGGTACAACAAGGTTTAACTCCTCTAAAATTTTAAATCCAAATTCGAAATCAGGAAACCCGGAAACATTGGAATCGGGTCCCTTCACTACTTTTTGTATTAATTTTCCGCTTGAGGCCCTCCGGGTACCCCAGGGCTTCGCCCCCTAGAAATTATAATATCGGATTCGAAATCAGGGACCCCGAGAACATCGAAATTAAGTCCTATCACGATTATTAGCATTAATTTTCCGTTTCGGCCCCCTCCGAGGGCCCCAGGGCTTCGCTCCACAAACATTTCCACATTATTTTCGAAAAGAGCGACCTAAAAAATGGTAGGTGTCATAATTTTGGCAGGCTAAAATAAAAAGTAGGCCAACAGGATTTTTTTTACTATTTTAAGGCCTACTATTGGCACAGGGGAATCGGATTTTTGGGGTCTACATCAAAAATTAATCTCTCCTATAATACCGTTAACAATCACCAGGTTTGATTTTGGTATCACATTTTGCACAATTCTTTTGGATTTTGGCGATAAAGCCGCCTCACTATTATCTATAATCATTTTTGGCCGTTTTTTGACCTTATTCTGTCAGCATTAGTGACCATTTTCCATTACGGTAATTCGAGACCAGTCTTTTTTAAGGCAATATGTCACGCTGAAAACTACTTCGTCATACCGAGAATCGAGATGAATTCGAGTCTGAAACTTTCTTTTCCTATATTAGGAACAAGGGAACGTTGAATTATTACGAAAGACTTTTTTTCGGGTTTTTGGACCCACTTTCCCCCCCCCCCCCCTTCGTAAGAATTACTAAGATTTCTTTGACCCCTCGCATTATATAACGTAAGATTTTCGCGAACCCCCCCTCCCCTTTTTCAACGGCAATTTTAATTTGAAGTAATATTTTTCTTAAATCTAGATTTATAGTTCATACTCATATCCCTGATGATGACTACTATTATCACACGATCTCATCAAAAAATAAATTTTCAACTCATAAAATTTTTTGAAAATTTTTTTTAAATTTTTCTATTTTAACTTTAGACATTCGAAAAAAAGTTAAAACAACTTAATTTTTTGAAATTAAGAAAAAAAATTCTGAACAATAAGTTAAAATGGAAATTCTTAAGTAAGGTTTGCCAAACTCCCCCCTCTCCCAAGTAAGAAATCGAGTACCCCCCCCCCCCCTTTCGGTCTTACGCAATACTTGAACGCTTCCCAAGACCGAGACGATACATACAGTAGTATCAGTATCACTCTCGGAATCGTTTTCTGGTCTTACTGTCTTAATGTCGAACTCCTAATCTTGTATGTATGTTTTCTTATTGTGTATGCATTTTTTAGAACTTCGAGGCCAACCAAAAGAACCAGTTTTGGTTTTTGAGAACTAGTAAAGCCGCGTGACAGATAAAAACTAATCCCGAAAGAGATATTGTTTTTTGTCCGGTTTCGACGACTTATTAAAATTAAATTCGGATTTAATTCGGATAAACTAGAATTTTTCTCAACAAAATGTTTTTTTTTTTTTTTATTGGCGTGCGTTGCTGCGTCACAGCAGGAAGCTTATGGCCATCTATTTCCTTAAAAATTGTAACCTAAATTTAAAACGAAAACCACCGTTCAAGTATTACGTAAGCGCAATTTAGGATCATTTTTACCCCCTCATTCTTTGGGCGCCTATAAAAATATAACCGAAATAAAAATATAAACGGTAAACAGTGCAATTTTTTTGTTTTTTTTGTTTTTATGGTAGCGTAAGATTAGGTATCGTTGCTTGTTTGTTCTCTGTACTTTCATTAACTGTTTCATTCTAACTTGCAACAAATGTCTTACCTTGATTTAGGTTTCTTGGATTTCTGCTGCTGATCTCTTTGGCGATTTTTTTCTTGGCTATTCTGCCTTCTTTCCTCCTGCTGAACATGTCGATTTTCTTGCTCTGCATTATTTTGATTTTTCTGCGAATCAGCATTATTCTGACTTGGTTGTGGATCTACACTCTCCTCATCACTTGGTTGGTCGCCCATACCTTCTATCAAAGAACATGTGAATCACTGTAATACATCAAATTCGGATAATTATATATATATGGGCAGAAAATCAAAAATAAAAAATAGGGAACATTTTAATTTTTTATATTGACTGATTTTTTTTCCATTTTTCTCCTCTTGAAACAATGGTCCTATCGATGGACATAGTTTAAAGAATTACTTGATTCTGGAGGAGAAATTTTCTGCTTAGTTCAAACCCTGCCCATTTCCCCCCCTTAAAAACAACTTTAAACGGCATTGAAACTTACAAGGAAATATTTTTAAAATCTGTAAAAATTAAAAGAATTTTTAACTTGTAAAAATAAGCCATGATTTCGCCTTCGAAGCAAAATTGGAGGGGAAAAAAATGGCTCAGGTTGCTTTTTTGATTCATTGTAATTGAGAACCAAATTAGTTTTAGGTGTAACTGATATTTTCTAAAATCTTCACCAGAGCCGTTTAAAAGCTCCCTAATTGAATTAATTTTTAGTGTTGCAGATCAAGAAAAAAAATACCCATAAATCACCATGAAAGCATTTGACTCCCGTAATTAGAGATTTATGAAATCGAGATTTAAATGCAGTACTGTATATATTTATATTGATCACATGAATCAATAAATCATATGGGCATCAACAAAGTCTCTGTTTTCCATACAGGACAAATTATTTGGGCACCAATTCTTAATGGATTACTATATGAATCCTTTGGTAAAGGAATCTTTAACTAAAACCATAAAGACTCGCTGGAAATCAATTTTACTTTTTAAAAAAGTTATTTTAAATGCCTAATTTTCCTTAATATCTTCACAATAACTTTTTTTACGTTTCTTCACTGACTTATCCTATAATGATAGCAATAAACTTCATTGTTTTCAATATTTTGTTTTTTTGCCGAAAAATAATAACGATCTTTAAACTTCAATTATAGTTTTTTTTTTTTTGTTATGATGTTCTTTTCTAAAAGCCAAAAATTTTACTGATTTCTACATCAAATATATTGTGGTAAAGGCTGCCACCGGGTTACCGTAAGGTTGTGTCCCAAAATTAATTTCTTTTTGGACTTTAACCCATCGAGAGGACCTAGTGAGGTGGTAAATTAAGCCAAATATTAGGTCGAAATGAAAGCCGTTTCTGAGGCGAAGATGGGACTGCTAATTCATTTTCTCTTTTTTGGCAGAGAATGGGTTGCCCGATTGAAGAAACCAAAAAACGAAGAAAAAAGCTCTTTCCAAGGGCTATTTAAGGGTATAATCGTTATTTTTTTAATAAATGGCCCAGTGGCCAAAATGGCCATTTAAAGAGAAAAAAATTATTTTCTTCATGTTAGCGTCGCCCGACCAAAATTTCGCTATGATAGCCAAAAATTATGTCAAAATTGGCCTAAGAACATGTGCTTTTTAATTTTTTTTTTAACAAGAAAGTGGCCAAACAAATGGCTAAAAGTTAAAAAACTTTCTTTCGCTGCGAAGATGCCGCTGCACCCAAATTTCGCTATCACCACGTAAGAGTGCGCACAAAGTTGGCCTAGATACGTATTTTTTTGGTTTTTTTCCCAACTGCCAAGTGGCCATAAAATAGCCAAAATCTTAGAAAATTTGTTTGGCCAGGAAGACCACGCTGGACCAAAATTTCGTCTTCACCATGTGAAAGTAAGCAAAAAATTGGCCCAAAATCATGCATTTCGCCTTGGACGTCGAAGGTAGAAAGTGGCCAAATTTTATGGCCAAAATTATAAAAATCACAAAAAAATTTTTTCACTGCCAAGACCCGGCTGGACCAAAATTTTGTTATCACCACGCGAAAGTACGCAAAAATATAGCCTAGAAACATATTTTTCCGACGGAGAAAAAAAGGTAGAAATTATCCCAATCTAATGGCCTAAAGTAGCCAAAATGCGTACATTTCGGCCAATTTTCACTTTTTTTTTGGACGGAAAAGTATGTTTCTAGGCAATTAATTGGCGTACTTTCACACGGGTCCAGCGTGGTCTTCGTGGCCAAACAAATTTTTTGAGATTTTGGGCATTTTATGGCCACTATGGCCGTTGGGAAAAAAACTAAAAAAATACGTATCTAGGCCAGCTTTTTGCGTACTCTTACGTGGTGATAGCGAAATTTGTGTGCAGCGGCATCTTCGCATCGAAAAAAAGTTTTTTAACTTTAGGCCATTTATTAAAATATTAACGATTATGCCCTTACATAGCCCTTACAGAGAGCTTTTTTTCGTCTTTTTGGTTCCTTCAATCGGGCAACCCATTCTCTGCCAAAAAAGAGAAAATGAATTAGGAGACATCTTCGCCTCAGAAACTGCTTTCATTTCGACCCTAATATTTGGCTTAATTTACCACCTCACTAGGTCCTTTCGATGGGTGAAAGTCCAAAAAAAATTTAATTTTTGGACACAACCTTATGGTAACCCAGTAGCAGCCTTTTCACAGAAGGCTAATGATGACTGTTTTAAACAGCAATTAACTCAATATTACTTCTTTTGTGACCAAGTTGTCCTGATATCATAACAATTACTGTTTCATACTCCTAATTCTAAAGCATTTTTTTTTTAATCACTGATTTCCCAAACAAAAAGGCAATTGACATTTAAGGTTATTTCCCGTAGGATGTTCTTGATATCCCCACTAGAAGAATCGTTTTGGAAATTCTCAAAATATGTATATTTGCTTACTATGCTTACTATGGTTTTCTAGGAAGCTTTACTGTTACTGTTTTAAACTGCAGTTTATTCAATATTACTTTGTTTGTGAACAAGTTGTCCTAAAGTCATAATGATTAATGGTTCAAACTTTAAGCCTTGAGTATTTTCTTTGACATGACTGATTTTTCCTGAAAGTTTTATGAAGTTTCAAACCTCAAATATTATATTTTTTTTTTTTTTTTTTATATTTGCTATGATCCATTATTTTCTCAAATTCTTATTACAACTATTTCTAAAACTGATTTTGAAGCAGTATTCGGAATGATTTTCACTTATTTTTGAAACAGTATTCGAAATGATTTTAAAATTTATATTGAAACAGTATTCGGAATGTTTTTAAAATTTATTTTTGAAACAGTATTCGGAATGATTTTTAAATTTATTTTTGAAACAGCATTCGGAATGATTTTAAAATTTATTTTGAAACAGTATTCGGAATGATTTTCAAATTTATTTTTGAAACAGCATTCGGAATGATTTTTAAATTTATTTTTGAAACAGCATTCGGAATGATTTTAAAATTTATTTTGAAACAGTATTCGGAATGATTTTTAAATTTATTTTTGAAACAGCATTCGGAATGATTTTTAAATTTATTTTTGAAACAGCATTCGGAATGATTTTAAAATTTATTTTGAAACAGTATTCGGAATGATTTTCAAATTTACTTTTAAAATAGTGTTCGGAGTGAATTTTTAATTTATTTTTGAAGCAGTATTCGGAATGATTTTCAAATCTATTTTTGAAACACTATTCGGAATGATTTTCATTTATTTTTGAAAAAGTATTCGGAATGATTTTCAAATTTTTTTTTGAAATAGTATTCAGAGTGATTTTTAAACTTATTTTTGAAGCAGTATTCGGAATGATTTTTAAATCTATTTCTGAAACACTATTCGGAATGATTTTTATTTATTTTTGAAAAAGTATTCGGAATGATTTTCTAATTTTTTTTTTTGAAATAGTATTCGGAGTGATTTTTAAACTTATTTTTGAAGCAGTATTCGGAATGATTTTTAAATCTATTTCTGAAACACTATTCGGAATGATTTTTATTTATTTTTGAAAAAGTATTCGGAATGATTTTCTAATTTTTTTTTTGAAATAGTATTCGGAGTGATTTTTAAACTTATTTTTGAAGCAGTATTCGGAATGATTGTCAAATCTATTTTTGAAACACTATTCGGAATGATTTTCATTTATTTTTGAAAAAGTATTCGGAATGATTTTCTAATTTTTTTTTGAAATAGTATTCGGAGTGATTTTTAAACTTATTTTTGAAGCAGTATTCGGAATGATTTTTAAATTTATTTTCAAATTTTGAAACAGTATTTAGCATCATTTTGAAATTCAATTTTTAAATATTGTACAAGTGATTTTAAACTTCAGTCAGGAAAAGCCAGTGGTAAAGAATTTGGGAAATGTCAGATATCATACTGTATATTGGCTGGTGCTAGACAGTTAAATTCTCCACCTGGCAAAATTTTTAACCTTTACTTATACATCAACTGTGCTCTCTGTACAATTGGTGAATCAATGTGTATAAAGGCAAACTTGTCTTCCCTGCGAAGCGGATTCTAAACAGCAATCGCTGGTTCGGTGACTGATATAGCACTCATCTTTAAATAAGGCAGGTTCCTTATTGACTACATTGCTGAGGCATTCATCAATAGTTTATGATGCTTTTTTTCAATCTCAATATGACCTGTTTTCAGTTTCAATATAAATATAATGGATGGTAATCCCTGGCCAAATTAGGTTTTGTTGACAATAGATTTTAAGAAATACACACCTAAAGACTTAACGGCTTTTTACCGCCTTATTGAAAATCCTCTACAAATGGGCCTGTGTTGTTCATACCATTCAATCTTTAATGTATACTAATAAAATTACTTACCTTAACTTTTCTTTTCTCATGCACAGTTGTTAAAAGCGTGTCTGAGAACGCGAATCAACAGTACGAATTAATTGCAGATTCGCAAAATACATACCAAATTCTCATTTTTGCTGTTGTTCACAGCCTGGTTTGCACTATTCCCGCGCGCGCAGTAACACTATTATTTTATCGGTAAAAATTTGTGAAGACGCAATTATTTTTTAAAAATTATATTTAATTTTGACTGCCGTTACCTTACAATTTTTACTTTAAACAAATAAATATAAGATTACACGCACGGTATTGCGTTCATTCAGTGGAGAACTTCCGGATTTTTAAAACCCTTTCCCTCGTAAACAAGCCGATGGGTATTCCTCACCAAATAAAGTTCCTATCCAGGCAAGACATGTTTCTAGGGGTAATTTGAACCGCTTATTCAAATTTTGAAAAAACAAGAAAACAATATGGTGTAGCCGTAACTCATCTCCATGCCGGAAAAAATGACGCCGAAAAGGAACATAGGGGTTTTGTTACGACCATAAGCGTTGTCAAAAACCGTCGGTACCGAAATCGTAACTGATCGTATTAGCGAGATACCGTATTCCATCTATGTTTAGGTTATGGAGTTAACAGTAGTTTGCGTAAATTCCATCCGCAACTTGTAATCCCATAAGTGAAGCATAGGTAAAACACACTATCTCGCTCAGATAATCAGGGAGGATTTTCGTTCCGACGGTTTTCGACTATATCTATCGTCCTTAAAATAAACACCTGTGTCAGTTTTTGTACTCATTTTTTTCGGAATGAGGATGGTACATAACCACCGTGTCTTCTGAAACTTAAATCCGTTGAAGTTCCGATTTGGTGGCCATGTTTCCTGCAAACTTAAAATAAGCTCATAATAATGGTTCTTATCCGAAAATTTCACCTGCAAAATTCAGCGGCATGAAGCTGCCGGTACACCGATTTTTCATTAGGACGTCCTCAGTGAAGCTTAAACTATACCATTGAAGCTCAGATTTGGCGAATGGTTTTTTGAAAGCTCAAAATATTATTCCAGGTCACTAAAAATGTGCTAAAACTATCAACGGTGTAGAGCTAGCGGTGCATTGATCTTCCCAACGGATGTTGTTCGGGAAGCTCCAATTTTACCATGGAAGCTCAAATTTCGGGACATTGTTTTTCGGAAAGCTACAAAAAATCTCTAAATACGGGTCCTTGTCCCTATATTTGAGCTCGAAAAATCATGGGTCTGAAGCTACCGGTACTCATATCTTCCTAAGGAACGTTCTACGCCACGCTCAAATTTGACCCTGGAAGCTCAAATTTTGGAACTATGTTTTTCGGAAAGCTCAAAAAAAGCTCTAAATACTGGTCCTTGTCCCTAAATTTGAGCTCCGAAAATCAAGGGTGTGAAGCTAGCGGTACTCATATCTTTCTAAGGAACGTTCTACGCGACGCTCAAATTCAACCCTGGAAGCTCAAATTTCGGGACTTTGTTTTTCGGAAAGCTCAAAAAAAGCTCTAAATACTGGTCCTTGTCCCTAAATTTGAGCTCCGAAAATCAAGGGTGTGAAGCTAGCGGTACTCATATCTTTCTAAGGAACGTTCTACGCGACGCTCAAATTCAACCCTGGAAGCTCAAATTTCGGGACTTTGTTTTTCGGAAAGCTCAAAAAAAGCTCTAAATACTGGTCCTTGTCCCTAAATTTGAGCTCCGAAAATCAAGGGTGTGAAGCTAGCGGTACTCATATCTTTCTAAAAACGTTCTACGCGACGCTCAAATTCAACCTGGAAGCTCAAATTTGGGGACTTTGATTTTCGGAAAGCTGAAAAAAAGCTCTAAATACTGGTCCTTATCCCTAAATTTGAGCTCCGAAAATCAAGGGTGTGAAGCTAGCGGTACTCATATCTTTCTAAGGAACGTTCTACGCGATGCTCAAATTCAACCCTGGAAGCTCAAATTTCGGGAATTTGTTTTTCGGAAAGCTCAAAAAAAGCTTTAAATACTGGTCCTTGTCCCTAAATTTGAGCTCCGAAAATCAAGGGTGTGAAGCTAGCGGTACTCATATCTTTCTAAGGAACGTTCTACGCGATGCTCAAATTCAACCCTGGAAGCTCAAATTTCGGGACTTTGTTTTTCGGAAAGCTGAAAAAAAGCTCTAAATACTGGTCCTTGTCCCTAAATTTGAGCTCCGAAAATCAAGGGTGTGAAGCTAGTGGTACTCATATCTTTCTAAAAACGTTCTACGCGACGCTCAAATTCAACCGTGGAAGCTCAAATTTCGGGACTTTGTTTTTCGGAAAGCTCAAAAAAAGCTCTAAATACTGGTCCTTGTCCCTAAATTTGAGCTCCGAAAATCAAGGGTGTGAAGCTAGCGGTACTCATATCTTTCTAAGCAAAGTTCTACGCGACGCTCAAATTTCACCCTGGAGGCTCAAATTTCGGGACTTTGTTTTTCGGAAAGCTCAAAAAAAGCTCTAAATACTGGTCCTTGTCCCTAAATTTGAGCTCCGAAAATCAAGGGTGTGAAGGTAGCGGTACTCATATCTTTCTAAGGAACGTTCTACGCGACGCTCAAATTCAACCCTGGAAGCTCAAATTTCGGGACTTTGTTTTTCGGAAAGCTGAAAAAAAGATCTAAATACTGGTCCTTGTCCCTAAATTTGAGCTCCGAAAATCAAGGGTGTGAAGCTAGCGGTACTCATATCTTTCTAAGCAACGTTCTACGCGACGCTCAAATTTCACCCTGGAGGCTCAAATTTCGGGACTTTGTTTTTCGGAAAGCTCAAAAAAAGCTCTAAATACTGGTCCT
Organism: Liposcelis bostrychophila; assembly: GCA_037577465.1. Classification (NCBI taxonomy): domain Eukaryota; kingdom Metazoa; phylum Arthropoda; class Insecta; order Psocodea; family Liposcelididae; genus Liposcelis; species Liposcelis bostrychophila. Next base: position 20,439,945 of record CM075209.1, on the reverse strand, counting down.
TGTCCCTAAATTTGAGCTCCGAAAATCAAGGGTGTGAAGGTAGCGGTACTCATATCTTTCTAAGGAACGTTCTACGCGACGCTCAAATTCAACCGTGGAAGCTCAAATTTGGGGACTTTGTTTTTCGGAAAGCTCAAAAAAAGATCTAAATACTGGTCCTTGTCCCTAAATTTGAGCTCCGAAAATCAAGGGTGTGAAGCTAGCGGTACTCATATCTTTCTAAAAACGTTCTACGCGACGCTCAAATTCAACCGTGGAAGCTCAAATTTGGGGACTTTGTTTTTCGGAAAGCTCAAAAAAAGCTCTAAATACTGGTCCTTGTCACAAAATTTGAGCTCGAAAATTTAATGGCGTGAAGTTGGCGGTACTTTTTTTTTTCTTTTTTAAACCATTTGGCTAGCCTTACGTGTGGAAGCTCAAATTCTGTCAGTTATATTTTTTGAAAGCTCAAATTTTTGTGAATGTTTTGGAAATAGTTTTGATTCTCAACGTAATAAATTATGATGTGTGAAGCTGGCGGTACACAGCATTTTAAAAAAAAATTTGTGAAAGCCTAATTTTGATTTTCAGAAAATCGGTATATAGGTTTTCTGAAAGCTCAAATTTAGCGCAATAAATTGGTGTTTGTCTTTTAATTTGAGCGACGAATTGTACCGCCCGTGAATTTAGCGGTACATTATTGATTATGCTTATATATCCTTCAATTTTGAAGCTCAAATTTGGTGACTTGGTTTTTTAGAAAGCTCAAAAAAAGCTCTAAATCTTAGTTATAGTCTAAAAATTTGAGCTTAAAATTGTACCGCCAACTTCACTGACCCTACAAAGATGACCCCTACGAAATGATTTGTTCAAACGATAGGCTTGTCATATTATATGACGATAATTATTTAGAGTATTACATTAAAATGATTAATCGACTAAATGGAGTTAAATGCAGTATTCATAGGATCTCAAAACCATTAGATGTTTTTGAAGTATCAGTGCCGCTAGAACTATTTAGCCCATTTAAGGATGTATTCAACCATAAGTAAGAATTTTGCCCATTTAAAATAAGGCAAAATCCGAAATGATCTCACTTCACTCACTAGGGTGGCCCAAAAAAAATCGGCCATCTCTGATTTTCGTTCCCTAGCGAAAAATGGGTTCTTTAGGGTCTTGGAACACTTGTGATTTTTTTTCAGATTTTTAAAAAAATTTTTAGAGGTGGCGCCCGAATTTTTTATGTTTTTTTTACTTTTCGCACTTTTATTTGATCAAATTTCAAAAATTCGCAGGAAAACAATTTGATGAAATAAAAAATTGATCTTTTTAGGGTATAATACTTATGTATGTATGTATCCAGAAAAAATTTGATTTTGCCGAAAAATAAGACCTTATGGGTGTTATGTGACTTATTTCGGCGAAAACGGGTTTTTTTATATCTGGGTAGCCCCAAAAGTTAAAAAAATTTCAAGATAGCCAAAATGACCCAAAATAATGTAGATTCATCGCCTTTAATCCAATTTTTGGAGAAAATTTATTTTGCGTGGATATGGACGGTTTTAGGTTAAAAAATAATATTTTTCAAAATTTAAAAAATTTGTTTATTATTTTATGGTGTCCCAATTTTGATTCTACACCTCAAAATCGATTCTACTAGCTCCAGATACCTTCTCCAATTTTTTTCAGATTTTTAAAAAATGTATAGGGGTCGCTACCAGCCTTTATAGGTTTTTCTCGAAAAATGGCTTATGCTAAAAGTGTGATTTTTTTGACCGCAAAATAAAAGTCGGTCTTTTTCAAATCTGAGAACTACTTTATGTTTTTTGACTCGTAGAATTCAAAAATGACCATAAAAATTACGTACGGTTGCGGGAAAAACCCGATATCTCCACACCAATTGATAAGTAATGATAATTGTTAAAATTGGTAATTGGTGTGGAGATATCGGGTTTTTCCCGCAACCATACGTAATTTTTATGGTCATTTTTGAATTCTACGAGTCAAAAAACATAAAGTAGTTCTCAGATTTGAAAAAGACCGACTTTTATTTTGCGGTCAAAAAAATCACACTTTTAGCATAAGCCATTTTTCGAGAAAAACCTATAAAGGCTGGTAGCGACCCCTATACATTTTTTAAAAATCTGAAAAAAATTGGAGAAGGTATCTGGAGCTAGTAGAATCGATTTTGAGGTGTAGAATCAAAATTGGGACACCATAAAATAATAAACAAATTTTTTAAATTTTGAAAAATATTATTTTTTAACCTAAAACCGTCCATATCCACGCAAAATAAATTTTCTCCAAAAATTGGATTAAAGGCGATGAATCTACATTATTTTGGGTCATTTTGGCTATCTTGAAATTTTTTTAACTTTTGGGGCTACCCAGATATAAAAAAACCCGTTTTCGCCGAAATAAGTCACATAACACCCATAAGGTCTTATTTTTCGGCAAAATCAAATTTTTTCTGGATACATACATACATAAGTATTATACCCTAAAAAGATCAATTTTTTATTTCATCAAATTGTTTTCCTGCGAATTTTTGAAATTTGATCAAATAAAAGTGCGAAAAGTAAAAAAAACATAAAAAATTCGGGCGCCACCTCTAAAAATTTTTTTAAAAATCTGAAAAAAAATCACAAGTGTTCCAAGACCCTAAAGAACCCATTTTTCGCTAGGGAACGAAAATCAGAGATGGCCGATTTTTTTTGGGCCACCCTACTTCACACAATATCATCTTATTGAAGGCACGAATGTCCTAAGATGATCATTTGGGATTAACGAATTTGTCTGTTTCAGTCTGCTCAGGTTCTACGAGTTAGGTATCATGACGAAAATGCTGCGGATTATGCGTGGCGAACCTCCTACCACTGAAAAAATTGAAAATAAGTTTGAATCAATTGAATTGGCACAAATGACATTAGTTTTATCGATACCGCTTATAGGAATTTTGCTGGCAACACTAATCTTTATCTTTGAATTTTTTTACTGTAAAAGAGGTAACAATTATTAAGCTTACAAATGTCGACCAAATAAGGCAGAAAAGTTGAGAATTCTTAAAGATGTCTTCAAGCGCTTTAAGCATCGAGGAGCTCTTCAGAATTGTCCCCGATAGAGACGAATATAAAAGTTTCATTGATGGTCGCCTACGCCTGGACACAGGTACGGCACCGTCAGAAGAAGAAGATAATACGCTAATGCGCCACCTTGAAGACGTCTTTAAGACGTTTTATCTTTAAGCCATCTCTAAGACTTCTTTAAGAGGATGACGTCTTTAAAACGTCTTCAAGGTGGGGCATTATCGTATTGTAAGACTTCTTTAAGAGCTCTCAAAAGACGTCTTCAAGAGAATTGCCTTACTTGGGTTAAAGCTAATATTAATTCAGCTTTCCGCATAAATGGAAGATGCCATAAAGGTAAATTATTACTTAACAGAAAAATCAAAAAACGAAACAATCGCTAACAGACCAGTAAGGCGGAACAGGATTTTACATTCAGCCAAACATTTCCATTACCTAGAAAGACTGAAACAAGTCAGAAATCGATCAGCTTGAGCAATTAAGGTAAAAGCATCAATAGACCACTACTTAGGTCGCCGGTTCGAGAAGCTTAATTGACGATTATGCGGTTCTAACAAGAAGAGCCAACGTTTCAGTCTAAATCAGATTGAGTCAAATCAGCGATTCTTTACTCTGACTTATGGTCAGACATCTAACTAATTTCGTTTGGCCATCATCACTGCTACTCTAACTTTGGCCGTTTACGCTCTTCAAAAGCCAAAGGAACCAACATCAAACCATTCTGAATCAAATACGAAATACACAAACACAACAGACTTTTACATAGGACCTGGAGCCCTATCGCAGTATTCTAAACTTTTTTACATTCGGGCCTCTATTGGCAGTTATCCAGCCAGTCAGGCGCTCCCAACCTACTAGCATCAGCCGCGACGTTATCGTCTGATCCGGGGTCTAGTATTTGATCCGAGCTAGCAGCTGATCCGCGCTAGCATCTGGTCCGAGGTTTTCTCTGAGGTCTGGGACTCGACGGTCTGCCCTCCAGGACCTGCCGGATATATCTTGACGGTGCCGCGCGAGTGACATGTCCCGCCCACTGGAGTCTTCGGGACTTAAATCACACTAGTGATTAATGGTAGCCCAGTGAGCCTACCTCATTGGACCTCATCGAGAATGAATCAGACAACAAAAACTGTAGATAAAAAGGTGCGGTGCAGACGCAGTTACCGCACGATAATTCGAAGAAAAAAACACTACTCAGGTCGCCCACTCGAAAAGCCTAATTGACGAACATGCAGTGCTAGCAAAAAGAGCCAACGCTTCCGTCTTTAATCACATCGAGTCAAATCAGAGATTCTTCACTATGACTTACGACCGGACTGTTGAGTCACATCTAACAAATAACAACTAATTTCATTTGGCCATCATCGATTCTAACAACATGCGATTCTAACTTTGGCCATTTCCGCTATACAAAAGCCAAAGGAATCAACGTCAAACCAGTCCCTGATATTTTTGAGTCAAATATGAAATACATTTTAATAAAACTATTCAAATCTTATCAATCGATGTCTATTCTAAACACAGATAATTTTTAAAATTAAATAATTTAAAAAGACTTAATACAGCTTGACAATTTAATCCAACATTAGAAGGATTCGGACAAAAATTATAGGCAAAAAAAAAAAAAAAAAAAGAAAAATTGAACATACAGCATTAACAATCACAAAAGATTACCATTTATATCTGAGGAAATCCAGATAATCAATATAAATAGCATATACAGAAGCGAAAACATTGCGATAGTTTTGCAGTTTTCAAAAATTCAACCAACGATGAGAGTTTTTTTGGTATTCGCGCTGTTGATATCAGTAATCGGCGCAATAGAAACACCAATCGGGGCCGGGAAAGTTCGCATGTTGGAATTCGATTCGAAATCAAACACTTACGCAGTGGCGGAGAACAACGCGTTTTACAAAATCAACAAAAATAACACCGTCGAACTATCAGAAACTTTCAACTGGATTATAAAAATTTTGGTCAACGCAAACGACGACGTATTCATTTTCACCACCTTGGACGGCGAGGAAACGCAAGGCCCAACCTGCAGCGTTTGGCGTTTAAAGTCAAATTCAAGGAAGTCCGAGTTTTTATTTAATTTTTTAATGTCTTTTGTCGGACTCATAGAGGGATACTTCAAATCGATGATTGGTTCATCGATAAAGACGACAATATATTTTTCAACACGAAACATGGAGTGGCTGTGTTTAGATCCGAATCCCGAACGAACACATCTCTTCCGATCGCCATTGAAAATTTCGACGGATACTTTTATGACGATCACGTGGTGGATGAGGACGGTAACATCTACTTAAGTAGTGCAAGATACCGAAGTGACTCGATCGCGGTCATCACAAAATCTGCCAAGAACAAGTTGGTACCTGATGGAATATTTTACCCCGTCGGTGACAAAAGCGAAATTAGCGCACTGACTTTATGGGGAGCGGATTTGATTGTAGTAAATCTTACTAATAGCTATCATCGGATTAAATAATACTGTGCGTTCCTAAAATGGAACCACTTTCAAAGGAAATTTAAAAAAACATGTCTGCTTTGTTTTTATTATGATTGGGATTCGCCGTTTAAGGGTTATAAAATTCGATTGAAATATCTTAAAATAATTGCGGAATATAACGACGTTTCGTCCTTTAACTTTATTTGGACATCCTGAGGTTTGTAAAAATAATAAAATGTATTAATAAATTTTTTTAAAGGACATTGACATTGACTAGAAAATTTATGGAATATTTGATTGAAGAATTTATATTTGTGTTGTGTTTGTGTTTGAAAAATTTTTTCCGAAATTCAGATTCCTTATGCCCATACTGCGGCTTTGGTGGGCCTCTGATCGAAAATCTAACTGTATTTTGGAGAATATTTTTGGCGTAGAGGATTCCGAATCTGAAATTATTTTTCAGAAATTAGAATTTTTGATACCCGTACTCGGCTTTGACAGACCTCTGATCGAAAAACTAACCAGTAATGTTAAAAAATGTAAATTTAAATAAGGCAAACAAATTAAACAGAAGAAAAAATTCTAAATTTAATTCTATTCTGAAACGAATTTCTTGAGTTCCTCTTTAAAAATAAATACAAAATTAGTATAAAAAATTTTTTTAATTTTTCTCAAATCTCTTCTTTTCTTTAACACTTTTTCTTCCCGGAATCTTGTCCTTAACTCGTCTAATTCATCTTCGAAAATTTTTTTTTTCTTAGGTCTTTTTGTTTTCTATATTTATATAGCAACTTTTTTAAGTTAGAAATAAGTCTTTTTTTTTTAATTTCATTTTTTTTTACATATTTCAGAGAAATCATAACCCTTTTTTTCGTCATTTTTTTGTTAGTAAACAAAGAATTTTTTTAAATATCATCGCAGCTTTGTAAGAAAATGTTCTGCTAATGTTATTGTTTGGCTAACAAAAAAAAAAAAAGAAATTATTCAAATCGATGTGTAACCATATTTTTTATTAACGGATTCTTTTTACTTTTTTTCAGGACAAAATTCCCGCCCATTGTCCCTGCCCATTACGTTCCTGCCGTTTCGACATCCCAGATATCAATCCCAGAATTCCCAGATCTCCGCTGCAATTTTTTCCTATAAGAAAAGGGGAAGGGCTTTGCCCCCAAATGTCCAATATATTTTCAAACCCTCAATTTATTTCGTCTATTTTGTCTAAATCTTTTTTGCTAAAAAATTGTAAAACTCTTATTTCCGTTCTTAGATTTTCAATTTTTTCGGAAACATGTAAAGAAAAGTACTTCAGCAAGTAAAATTAAAAATAGCTTTTTTTGATGTTTCTTAAATATATTCCTTTCCTTGGATTTCAGCCTTTTATACAAGCCATCGTTAACTCACGAAGAAAGAAGATAAAAAAAATATACATTTCCAGCAATTTTTTTTCTTTTGTAGTTCCTTCTCAAATCACGTCGAGGCAAGCAATAAAAATCCAATCTTACATAAATTTTTATATTTGAAGTACATCAAAGATTGTCAAAACCATGAAAGACAAGGAAACATAAATAATTAACGTATAGAGTATTTAGAAAAAGTTGGGCTTTATTAAAATAGAAACTTTGAAAAAAATAAGATCGGAAAAAATCTTTAAACAAATTTTCCGGAAAAAGTTAAAAAAGAGAAGAATTTCTGGTCGGAAATTTTTTTTATTTTGGAACGGTTATGCATAAAATTTTTTAAACCCCAAATTTAAAAATAAAAAAAACTTTTAACCCATTTTAATGAATAAATAATTATTTATCCTAAATTATTAAATTTTAAATAAATACGCCTAGCATCGATATTATATTGCTTTATCCATAAATTCAGAAAAAAAAATTTGAAGAAGTCATTTGCACCAATATTTTACAAAATTTACAAGAAACTTGTGGACATTAGTTTTGGACATTTAGATATGCGGCTAAAGGGAGCTTCACAAGACCCTTATCCAGCGGTTAAAAAAAGTTTCGCAATATTGGCGCGTAAATGAGTTATTAACATTTTTTTCTTTTGAGTTTAACAATTAATGGGAAATGGGCATCGTATCAATGCGCCAGTATTTGGAAATTTGATAATTTTGAATAATTGGATCATTTACTGGATTTCTATTGGATCTTTATCGATTTAATCTTTTGAAGAAATAATTATATATTTAAAAAAAAAAATGGGAAAAAAAAAAATTTTTTTTTTAAATGTGGGGAAAAATGAATGATGCCTTATTTTTTTACTTCGGGTCCGAAAGACTTATGTCCGACGATGCACCGGAAAATTAGTTAAAATTTTACCACAACTTTTTCTAAGCTTTAGAAAAAAAAGTCAATAGTTTTACGCATCCTTTAGAACATACAATTTAAAAAAAAAAATTAAATTAATAAAATAAAAGTATGAATTTCCAAAATTTATAATTTAAAATTTTTTATTTTGTGTCTTCATTTTTTGGTTCGGTGCGAGATACGATTTTTTTTTCACACTGCTTTCAATGCAGCCCTTTTCGTCTTCGCAAATTGTAACCAGACCGTTTAAACCAACTGAAAACGTAAAAAGTAATTTACTTTACAAATAATTATTTATATATTTTTTTACTTTACATAAATTATGTAACCTTGCCTTCTAAATGGTCAATGACTCTGTCCAAATCAGGATCCATTACATAATTTTGCAGCATTTTTATGTAATTCTTTATCTTCTTCCATTTTTCTAATTTAACATCGGTAAAATTTTCATTAATTTCGCTTTCCTGGACTTCATTTCCTAATTTTCCAGAGTTAAATTCGATAACATTTTCTGAAACATCGCTTTCCTTGTCAAAAACCGTAACTGACTCACAAAAATCAAATGAATATTTCTTATTTTCTTCATTTCCTAATTTCCCAGAGTTAAATTCGATAACATTTTCTGAAACATCGCTTTCCTTGTCAAAAACCGTAACTGACTCACAAAAATCAAATGAATATTTCTTATTTTCTTCTTCTCTTTCTTTAATTTTTTGTCTTACTAACTCGCTTTTAATATTTCTTCTAAAGTAATCTGTTTCAACATCTTCAAAACATAAAATAAGGTCATCAATTCTTCTTTTACACCGTCGTTCCAGTTTTAATTTAAAAACATTGTGAAAGCTTTCACAAAACATGTTCCTGTCTGACATGCAGTGAGGAAAACCCCAAAAAGATCGTGCCCACCTTTTTGCTCGCTTATTAGTAAAATAATAAGTTTTCAGGTAATTAATGAGTTTTGGGAATTTTTTATACTCAGTGACGAATTTTAAAATTAGTCGAAGTAATTTTTGGTAGTTTTCTGTTTGTAGGATGTGTTTGAGATCTTGAATAATTTTTTCCTTCGTCTTCTCATCTTTAATACACTGATTGACGTGTCTTTTCCAATTTTTTTCCACGTGCCAGTTGCATAGCATGAAATGAATACCTTCTCCATATATCGATCTAATACCATTGTACAGGGAGTAATCATCATCTAACATTACTACCTATAACAATTTTATTTTAGTATGACTAATTCTATTAAACCCCTAATGAAAATCAGACCTAAACTTGAGCAAGCATCAGTAATTTGGAACCCAAAAGATCAAAGAAAATCAAATTGAAAGAGTTCATAAAAAATTTTTGAAATGAAAAATTTTCTTATCAGACATAATAAAGGAGAGGGCGTTTGAGAAATAAAAAAAATAAATAAAAAAAAATAAATAAATAAATAAATAAATATAAATAAAATATATTAAACCTCAAAAGATGATTTTAAAAAATGTTGATCATGAAATCAAGTTACTATACAAGAAGATATTCCGGAAAACATTATTTAGATCGCCTGGTAAAGATTATAGGTTAGTTGGAATAGCAATCGGAAAACTTTCTCTAATACGATCGATTATTTAACTCCAAATATTTTTATTCCGAATTCCGATTTTCGAATATTTGAATTTCGATTATTCGGAATCGGTATCAAAATCGGAATCTGCTATTACAAAAATAATCGGAATCGGAATTGGAATCTTTTATGAAGATAGTTCGGAATCTTTGGAATCGAAATCGGCATCTAAAAAAATGTTTTCCATTCACATTGACATAAAAAGCACAAAAGTATAGATTACGGTAATAATAAAAAAAAAAAAAAATAAAAAAAAATAAAAAAATAAAAAAAAAAAATGTATTTTTTGCAAAATGATTCCATTATTAAAATGAATTTCTATAATTTGATGTCAGCGAAAAAAGTAAAACTGTCTGGGGAGGGAGCCTCTGGAATTTAACCGAAACAGGCCACCAGTGTGGCTTTTCGTTTCCTTACAAACAAAATTTGAAGACGCACAAGTTGAACATCCATAACAATTCGAATCCGAGCAGAAAGTGGAAGTGTGGGTTTTGCGATTGCAGCTTTTATAAAGCAAAAGAGAATGGAATAGGGTGTACAGAAAAAGAAAAAGTGTTTGGAATTTTGTTGCTCACCGAAAAAATAGTTTCATTGTGGGGTAAAAACCTCAAAAAAGTTTTGAAACAATTTTTTTGACCAGCTGGAGGTCGCGCTTTGCGGAAAAAGGACCTAAGCCAAGAATCTTTTTAAAGCGTTCAATTAAGTTAATATTTAGCGCATTTTTCGGTAATCGATATCTGTAAGCCCGATTTTTCGGGCTTAATTTGTATTTATGTCCAAATTTAGAGCCTCCAAAATTTTTTTTTCCTCTTAAAGTTGCTTATACTTATGAAAAAAAACTTGAGGAACACGAATTTCACTATCCCGATTTTGTCCGACCAACGGCTGAGTAGGGGTATAAGTAAGAATTTGGTTTTTTGAGCCAAAAACTAATTTTTTTGTAAAAAAAATGGCGACAACTCCTCATCAGTTCGAGTTAGAGGTCATGTTCTATGACATTTTTTAGTCAGAACACTCTAATAAATAAGGCACTTTTGTGTTTTGGATCAATTTCCAAAATTTTCTAACGGACGGAAAATTCTACCAGTAATTTTTTTGAAATTCCAAATTCTTTTCGTCCGTGAAAAAATTTAGAAAATTGATCCAAAACACAAAAGTGCCTTATTAATTAGAGGGTTCTGACTAAAAAATGTCACAGAACATGACCTCTAACTCGAACTGGTGAGGAGTTGTCGCCATTTTTTTTACAAAAAATTAGTTTTTGGCTCAAAAAACCAAATTCGTACTTACACCCCACCAGGCGTTGGTCGGAGAAAATCGGGATAGTGAAATTCGTGTTCCTCAAGCTTTTTTTCCATAAGTATAAGCAACTTTAAAAGGAAAAAAAAAAATTTGGAGGCTCTAAATTTGGACATAAATAAAAATATCGATTACCGAAAAATGCGCTAAATATTAACTTAATTGAACGAAGTCATCTTGATTTTTTTTTTCATCGTTATGCCTTGCTCCGGTTTTTTCCCGCCAAAATCTTAATTGAACGCTTTAAAAAAATTCCTGGCTTAGGTCCTTTTTCTGCAAAGCGCGATCTCCAGCTCAAAAGGACCTCCAGGTCAAAAAAAAATGTTTCAAAAAAAATTTTGAAACATTTTTTTTTGACCTTTTTAAAAAAATATTTTAAGGTTTTTACCCCCCCATGAAACTATTTTTTCGGTGAGCAACAAAACTCCAAACACTTTTTCTTTTTCTGTACACCCTAGTAGCAAAGTCATCTTGAGAGCATTCATCAGAGGAACATCGTTTCAGAAGAAATTATTTTTAGTAATTATAAGGAATTCCTAAACTGGAAGGAGGAAAAAGGAAAAAAAAAAAGCTTATCGTTCTTTTCAAAAGTCTTTTCGACCGGTGAATGCGAAAGACTTTCATGTCAATTTCATGGTTCTGATTGTTAGCTTTCTACCTCCTGAAGGCAAAAAAAAACTAGTAAAAGGGTCGTGCAAAACGAATTCGATTTGTCAAATCGCCCTTGTACAAAAATTCGCAAGGAAAAATAGCTGGAAAATGGAAGCGGACTAAAATCCCATTTTGATTTATAAGCCTTTGAATAGAGATTAAAAGGAACCAGGTAATTTCAACAAAATTGATACTATTAACTTAAAGGATGAAATATCTTTTTTCTTTGGGTACCAGACGGAAGCTCAAGCTAATATGATAAAGAAATGCGATACTATGAGTTGATTTTAGAATTTCACGAAAAAAGTACCTTTGGACAGTATCCTTTATTTCTGAACTTCAGGCTGCTAACACATGCTGCGACTGTCGCAGAATTAACTTCAGAAATTAGAAATAACGCTATAGGATATCCTTTTCTATCGCCATTTAGCACAATAATATCCATCAGTTGGTAATCTTTTATGTAGGTGCCGTGCGTGCAATCAACAAACCACATACCATCCATACCTTTCTTCATCATATTAGCTTGCGCTTCAGTCTGATACCCAAAAATAAACAATTTTTCATCCTTTAAGTTAAGATTATCAATTTTGTTTAGTTCTTCTAACGGTCCGATTTTCATTTCTTCAAGCTCAGGTTTAAAAATTAAAATGGGATTATAGTCCGCTTCTTTCACCCATTTTTCAACTATTTTTTCCAAACTTATATTTGCATTTGAATCGAATCGGCTTGATTCTTTTACTTTGTCTTTTATGTTACGGATGTCTTTTAAAGAAATTAAATCATGTCTGGTCAGCGGCTCCTTATTCCTTTGAAGGGGTTCAAATTTATTTTGCGTTATTTGCTTCAGAACCTAATGTTTAAAACCAAATTTCAAAAATAAGTAAATAAATAAATAATTCCGTTAAATAATAAATAAGAAATACCGCAACGGGAGGCGCTCCTTGCGATAAAAGTGTCGTAGCTTTTTCAACGATTGAACGTGGCGTGGGCTGGTAAATCGTATTTTGCAAGGAAAGAGGATGGTCGTGATTTTTGAAATATTTTAAGGAAACATAAGTATCGAATTTTCGCACAATAAGAGACGCTTGGCATATTGAATTCGTCTTGCAAGACCCTTTTACTCGATGTTTTTTGCCTTCCGGAGGTTTCTTCGAATGTACACGAGCTGAGCCATGAAACTGGCATGAAAATCGTTCATATTCGGAGGAGGAGAAGACTTTGGAAAAAAACGAAAAGGTTTTTTTTTCCTCCTCCTCCTTCCAGTTTACGAATTCCTCATAGTTACTAAAAATAATTTCTTCTGTAGCGATGTTCTTCTGATGGATGCTCTCAAGGTGACTACGATAGTCTTTTGCTTTATAAAACCTGCAATCGCAAAACCCACACTTCCATTTTCTGTTCGGATTCGAATTGTTGTGGACGTTCAGCTGGTGCCTCTTCAAATTTTGTTTATACGGAAACGAAAGCCCACATTGGCGACATTCAAATTCTGAAATAGAATATTATTAGATAAATAAATAACTAAAAAAGTAAAACAAAAAATTTCATTGAACCGAAAAAATTACGTTTGACCTGGTTTCGTTCGGCTTCAATTCTTTCCGGACACAATTTAATTTTTTTCATGACTTCGGGATCTGACTTCTGATCTTCTGCCTTACGTTTGACCTGGTTTCGGTTTCGTTCAGCTTCTATTCTCTTCGAACACAATTTAATTTTTTCCATGACTTCGGGATCTGACTTCTGTTCTTCTGCCTTGTTTGTTTTGACGGCTTTTTCTTCTCCTTGCGTGCTAACCGCCACCCCGTCCCTCACAATTAAACAAAATTTTCGCTTTTTCTTTTAAAAAAATAAAAAAACCCGATATTAGCGCCTAGTGGTGACATTTAAATATCGCAAAACTTACCATTTTAATAAATAAACAATTTGCAAAAAAGTAATTTCAAAAAAAATTTTGTTTATTTATTTATTTATTTAGAAAAACAATGCAGCCGAAATATTTAAAAAAACAATGGAGCCAAAATTTTTTTGGCTCCACTACAATCGTAGTGGACCAAATTGGCGTGAGGAGGTTGAAAAAGGACCTATCAGATAACGAATTAATTCTATCGAATTATAAAAGCAGTTACACTATTTACAATGGACATAGCGACAGACTGTTCATAAATTCAAAAGATGAAACTTTTGGATCATGCCGCTTACACATTTTGGATAAAGAATTAACAACTGTAGAGGATCATTTTTTCGATTGCGGCACACTCTGGATAAATAAATTCGCGGTCGGGAAAGATGGAACCGGATATTTCCTCCATTCATATAATCGACAGTGTGACGGTAGTTTGGTAAGGAGTGTTCATCACAACGAAACGAAATTCGGTGATAATTATTGTTTTTACCAAGCGATTGTTGCGTTGGAAGTGGATGATAATGATAATTTGTGGATAATGGGCAATAATGATGACGCGACACATTTATATGCAATTCCGAAGGGCTCTGCTAACGCGATTTTGGTTCACACGTCTAATTTTTTTGTAACTAGCGATTCTTTCATGAAATTTAAAAGGGAAACTAATGAAATAGTTGTGGCGAGTGACAATGGGGTGTATTTTTTTCCGAATACTTTAAGCATTAAATAATAATTACGTGACCGTGTTTTGAAGACGATTTAGTTGACTCGGGTCCCGTACGAAAGAGGTGCATAAATTACATAAAAATCATGTTTGGACATACATACAAAATGCATAAATTATGAATCAAGAACTTAAATTTCTTTACCGGACTTTAATTTTTTATTCTTTAACATCATTATGCATAAATTATGCATAAATAAGTCAGCATAAAATGGAATAAACAGTTAAATAAGCATATTTGCACCTGCTTTATGATTTTAAAAAATTGTATACGTAACATATGCATAACTTATGCATATCCAGATTTTCATGTAAAAATTTTGTATAAATGATACAAAAATAATAAATTTTTTAGGTACATAATTTTTTTCCATTACATTTTTTAAAAATTTTATAAACTTTTTGCATCGCTTTTTCGAACGAGTCACCACTCATTCCATTTTTGGGGAACATAAAAACTTTATAATTTAACCTCAATAAAATCCAAGCTTTACAAAACATAATTGAAATATTAAGAAGAATCTTCCAATTAATTCAAAAATATTTTTAACTCTTACCTTAGAAGTTCAGCCATGGAACCGAGACCTCAGCAGCATAACCAATTCCATAATTTTCTCCTAGGCATGCCTGAAAAAAATAAGAAATTAGAATTATAATTACAGAATCTCAAGCAACTAAAATTGTCTACTGCAGTTAAGCTTATAATTATAAGAAATGCATAAATTATGTATAAAAAACATACTCTTTTTTACGGGAAAATTTGTTTTAAATTCTGAAATATAATTATCCAAAAATGATGCATAGTTAAGTATGCATAAATAATGCATAAATAATTACGCATAAAATGAAAAAAGTTAAATAAGCATATTATTTGTCCATTTTCCACCATCTTCTATCTATATAAAAAAGACATTTGGGGTTTGCCCGTACGCAAAAATCGATAGATCAAAAAAATGGATCGATAATGGATCGATAGATCAATGAATCGATTAATAGTGGATCGATAAATCAATAAATCGATCGATAATGCATCGATAAACCAATAATGGATTAATAAATGGATCGATAAATGGATAAATAAATCGATAAGGGATCAATAAATCAGCATTTGTGGTTTGTCCGTACGCAAAAATCGATAATCGATCGATAAATCAATAATGGATCGATATTTCAATGAATGAAAAGTCCATTGATAGTGGATCGATAAATCGATCCATAAATCTATAAATCAATGACGAATTGATAAATCAATAAATTAATAATGGATCAAAAAGTGGATCGATAAATCAATAAAGAACAAAAGAACCAATAAATGGATCGAGAACTGGATCAATAATAGATTGATAAGTCGATAATGGATCAATAAATCGATCGACAATGGATCGATAAATCAGCATTTCGGGTTTGTCCATACGCTAAAAATCGAGTCGATCGATAAATTGATACTGGATCAATATATCAATAAATGAAAAGTCGATCGATAATGGATCGATAAATCTATACTCAATAAATTGATGAATCAATCGATAATGGATCGATAATCGATTGATAAATTGGTAATGGATCGATCAATCAAGCATCAATCGATGCATTATCACTTCACTTTACTTATCGAGTAATCGATCGATCGATCGATCGATAAATCGATAAGTGAAGTGAAGTGAAGTAAGTCTTGACATAATTCTTTAAAAAGATGGAAAGCGAGAAGCGAAGCGAGTGCGCAGCAGCTAGTTGCGATTTAAAAAAATTATATGCATAATTAATTGTTAAAAAATTATGCATAAATGTAAAAATTAGGCATATTCAAATTTTGGTGCTAAAAAATATGCTGTACGGGCAATATTTGTCTCGACGGGCAATTTTTTCTTTTTCAGCCCTTGTGTTGAAATATGCTATTTCATATCAATTTGTTGCATTTATTTTGCAAAAATTTCACACACTTTCTGCATAGGTATGTCTCCATTGGTGATTTAATTACATGATGTAATTAATTACAGGATGCAATTAAATGGTTTACAAAGGTGTTAATTTTTTTTTTCAAATCTTTGGAGCTCGATATCCTTTTTAATAATATAGATCTAACCAACAAAATCGAAAACAACGATTTAGTACCTTCGAAAATCATTTAATTACATCCTGTAATTAATTACATCATGTAATTAAATCACCAATGGAGACATACCACATCATATTTTCGTACAGGACTTAATAAACTTTTTTTTTTGTGTTTATAAACAAAATGGTTAAAGCTTATCAGAACATTTCAATAAAAATGATCGATAATTCTGACATAATTTCATTTCCAAAAATATAATGCAGCTTGACAGTTTAATCCTCTCGATAACCATCAAAAAGAATTCCAACAGCATTTGACAAAAATAAAAACACAATATTAAGAATTACGAAAGATTAGTATTCTTATCTGAGAAAATCCAATTAATCAAATATAAATAGCAAATACCGAAGCAAAAACATTCGGATAGTTTCAAAGTGACCGAAAACGCAAGTTCGTTTAGCAATGAAGGCTTTTCCAATATTCGCGCTGTTGGTATCAATAACCGGAGCAGCAGAAACGCCAATCGCGGGCGGATACGTTCGAATGTTGGAATTCGATTCGCAATTAAACACCTATGCAGTAGCGGAGTCAAACGCCTTTTTCAAAATTAACAAAAATAACGCCGTTGAAGTATCAGAAAAATTTAAGTGGATTTTAAAAGTTTTAGTCAACAAAAACGACGACGTGTTTATTTTTACAAACTTGGATGGAGAATCATCTGGCGAAGGTGCCACAGTCGGCAGCGTTTGGCGTTTAAAATCAAATTCCAACAAGTCCGAGTTTTTATTTCATTTTTTGCTAACTGACGTTGGAACCATAGAGTCATTCTACAAATCCATGAATTATTTCATCGACAAAGACGATAATATTTTCTTCAACACGAAAAACGGAGTGGCTATGTTCAGATCCGGTTCCCGAACGAACACGTCTCTTCCGATCGCAATTGAAAATTTGGACGGATACTTTTACGAAAATCATGCCGAGGACGAGGCTGGAAATGTTTACTTAAGCAGCTCTAAATATCAAAGCGACACAATCGCTGTCATCACAAAATCTGCTAAGAACAAGTTGGTACCTGATGGAATATTTTACTCCGTCGGTTACAGTAGCGAAATTAGCGGATGGACATTATGGGGGGCGGATTTAATTGTAGTGGACCAAAATCGCGTGAGGAGTTTGAAAAAGGATTTTTCAGACAACAAATTAATTATATCGAATTATAACAGCAGTCACACTCTTTACAATGGCCACAATGGCAGACTGTTCATCAACTCAAAAGATGAATCCTTCGACTCATGCCGCTTAAATATTGTAACTTCGCTTACATATTTAATAACTGTAGAAGATTTTATTTACGATTGCTCCATACTATCCTACAATCAATTTGCGGTCCGAAAAGATGGAACCGGGTTTTTCCTTTACTCTAATCAACTATGTGGTGGTGGTTATTTAGTAAGGAATGTTTATCATAACGAGACGAAATTCGGTGATAATTATTGTTTTCAAGAATTGATTGTGGGATTAGCAGTGGATGATAATGATAATTTGTGGATTTTGGGCTATAACGACGTGACACATTTATATGCAATCCCAAAGGGCTCTACTAACATGATTTTGGTTCATTCAGCCGACTTTTTTGTATCTCGCGATTCCTTCATAAAATTTAAAACGGGAACGAATGAAATAGTTGTGGCAAGTGGCAACGGAGTGTATGTTCTTCCAAATACTTTAAGCATTGTAAAATAAGAAGTAATTACGAAAAACAGGAGTTAGAAGTTTCACGTCCCTTTTTCAGTGAGTTTGCGTAGCTAGACTCACTACTTTTTTTTATTATTCCTGATCGAAAAAGGGTCATATTCGAACTACTTTTTTTTAAAGTCACTTTTAGTCGCGGTTTTGACAGAAAGTGATGCAAAAAGTGTATAAATTTTTTTTGCAAAATAAAGATAAAAAATCTGTATAAAAAATGAGTCGTTTCTGTATTATTTATACAAAAATTTGGACATGCATAATTTTTGCAACGTTTATGCATATTTCGACACCAGTACTTAAAAAAATAAGCATAAACGTCGCAAAAAATAAAGCATAATTTTAAATTTTGTATAATTTATGCATGTAATTTTTTTAAATCCAAAAGCAGGAAAATTTGCAAATAGGTCTGTTATGCATATTTTTTTATATGTTACCGGCAAACCCCGAAATCCGGCAATTCCAGAATGGCGTATAGCCTTTGGCAATTCTAGAAATTGCTAGGCAGCAAATTATAAATTAATTGAAATAATACACAAAAGGTAAAAAAAAAAGATATCGAATAAAATAAATTGAGCTAAAATAAAAAACAAATTTTTAAAATTGATTTTAATTTTTACAAAATATAATTTAAATAAATATAGCATTACAGAGACTGTGTCAAATCCCAGACACCGAGTCTCCTAGACTCTACTCCCGGGAGAGCAAATCCTAGAATATATTATTTATTTATTTGGTCTATAATTTGGGAACCCAGAGTCCTACAACCCAGACCAAAAAAATAAAATAATATAATCCCGATTTTGCTCTCCCAGGAGTAAAGTCTTCCAGACTCTACTCCCGGGAGAACAAAAAGCAGAATTATTATTTAAATTTCGAAATAAATAATAAAGACCCCAACTGCGTTACGCCCTCGTCTTGGGCCAAGCAGTTTCCTAAAATTCTAAGCTTTTCAAAGAAACACCCGGTAGCTCAAAACGTAGACCAATTAATTAATTATTTATTATTATTTTTTAAATATTTACTAATTTCTTTGGTCTAGGTTGTAGGACTCTATGTTCCCAAATCATAGACCAAATAAATAATAATATATTCTAGGATTTGCTCTCCCGGGAGTAGAGTCTGGGAGACTCGGCGTCTGGGATTTGTTGCGGCCTCAGTATTACAAAATCAGGTAGGCCAACATAACGAACACTTATGACGTCGTTATAATGTGATAAGAGCGATGCATTCGGCGGAAAATTTAAACAATACTTCGACCACATGATCACGTTCCATTTTTTTCTATTAAATTTCATTCGTTTATAAGATTCTTTATTTTATCTCATCTTATTTAATTTTATTTTAATGTCACTTGTTTTATTTTATTTTGATCGAATTCTTCATTTTAGCTCAATTTATTTTATTCCATATCTCTTTTAAAAGAGATCTCAATAATATCATTATCTTCAATTAATTTATAATTCGCTGCATAGCAATTTCTAGAATTGCCTAAAATGTTTTTCCCGCCTCTCAGGCAATTCTATAAATGCCCGTCAAACCCCGAAATATTAAATTTAAATAATCATTTCGAGAATTGCCTAATAATGTTTTAGGCAATTTTAGAATTGCCTAACGCGATACGCCATCCTAGAATTGCCTGGGAATTGGCTAAGGCGATACGCCACTCTAGAATTGCCTAGGGATTTCATGGCTTCGTGGGTTCGAAGCCCACTCGAGGTGTGATTTTTTCTCGATATTTATAATCATTGTCAAATAATCATGGCGTAATGCATGAGTTTTTTTTCGAGATTTGACTAATTTTCGAAGGAACCCCGTTTAAGAAAAACGGGGTTCCTTTCCCTCCAAAAAACTGAACTTAGTTAATGGATCCTATTCTTCGATTTAAAATTAAAACAAATTTTTGAGAATAGTTTCGGGGTAGAGGATTCCGAATCTCAAATTATTCGATTCGTAATAAAAAATTAGAAGACGATCATTCAGGGGCATATCGAAGGAAAAAGGAGAATAGGCCGGAAGAACCTATCGTGGCTGCGTAATTTAAGAGCTTGGACCGGCTTAAGTCTCGAGGAGCTCTTCAGGATTGCCCCCGATAGAGACGAATATAAAAGTTTTATTGATGTTCGCCTACGCCTGGACACAGGTACGGCACCGTAAGAAGAATAAAAAATTATCTCAAACTATTAAATTCGTATCCTTTACGCCATAACTGCGGCTTAGGTAGACCTCTAAAAAAAAAAAACACCATATTTTTGAGAATTAATTAAATTGTCGATAAAGCACTTTGATCGGTTCACCGATCTCATTTTTATCCTTATCTTTTCCCAAAATTTAATTTATTCGGTATCATCGATTTCTTATCTATGAAAATATATCAGTATGATTTAAAATCTGCAACTAGCAACATTTGTTGACGGATTACAAAGTTAAAACTGTTTGTATTTTATTTTTACAATGTCTTATTCACTCCGGAAATTATTCCCAGTTCGTGGAAGTGTTGAAATCATCGAATTTGATGCAAAATCGGATACATTTATCGTCATCAGGTCTGCGTCTACCACCAATCGTTCCTGTGATATCCTTCACAAACTGGACTCTCAAAACCGAGTGATTTTTACTAAAGAATTCAAGTCCGTTGCTTTTTTAAAATTTGACAGTCAGAACAAAGCTTACATATTTGAACAAATCAGCGATTTCAAAAGATGTGTCTGGGTAATGGGCCCAAACTTAACAATATCAACCTGGTTCGAATATGCAGCTAGTACGAATATGGCAGCTTTTTTTGATTCCGAAGATAATTTGTTTGCTGATTCAATCACAGGAATTGGTGTGATGCTAGCTAACACAGATGCTTTGAATCTTATTCCAAGATTGCACGATTATCACTTCATAAGGGATGATTCTTTTGACGCAATCCCTGACGGGACGGTTTTTCTCGGGCTACGCAGGGAAGAACCTTGTAAGGATGCATCTGTTATACTGATGAAAAGTGAAAAAACAAAGGTGGACCCCAGGCCTTATTTTATTAATGTTGATCATTTTGGGAGAATTCATGCTCAAAGACATACGGGTAGAAGTCTCTACCTGGGCCAAGAACAAGGAATTATCAGATACAATTTGAGTGATAAGACAGTTCTGAGCACAAGAGCAGGAGAAAAGATGGAAAACGGATTTGTGCGATCCTTGACAGGACATTACGAACTCTATCTTGCTCAAAATCGGATTTTCGCAAAATTTGTAGAAAATAATATCTGTCACGTGGAGGAACTTTTACATAATCAATTTTCATCAGGAGAAGGTTATTATAATTTAAAAAAAGTCGACTTTTCACCAGAAGACCGTTATAATTATATTTCCAATAACAGGGAAATAAAACTTAACCTAAGAGAAACAGAATCTTATAAAGTTTTTCAAACGTCTGATAAAACCGGAAATGCATATTTTGCTTCATCAGGTAATGGAGGTCAGGTATTTAAATTTCGTATAAAAGAAAATAAAGCCGAGAGGCAAGCAGCTGAACCTCGACCTGAAACAGTGATCATACCCAATTCACTGTATATTTTCGGTCTGACAACAACCGACAACGGAGATTTGTGGATTTTAGCTCAGGATTTGTATGTATGTCCATATAGAGAAATTAAAGCTGTGAAAGTTACCGGTATGTCTTACGCAGCGGAGCCTTGGCCATTTAAAGGAAAACCAGGAACCAATGACGTCTTTATTGGATCAGACGACGGGATTTACATCGCAAGTTTGACGTTAAGTATGGACACACACACACAGTCGCACACCTGGCTTTTACATCGTCAAGTAAGGACAAAGCGTATTTTTGGATTCCACTATAATGATCGAGATAGATCATCATGATCATTGATCAGGATTCTAGTGACAGAGATCTATTGTGATTTATGGGCACCAATCCTACTTTTCATCGCATTAACGACGAAGTTCATTATTTTATTGATACTGCCTCAACTGAACTGACGAACATTTTTTAAAAATAAAATTACTTAAATATACTTATACTGGTAATTACACATTCTTAATAACTTTTTTTCCAATGCCGTAACATTACAATGTAAACTACTCATAAAAAAATTAAGCTTTGCCAACTTCATCATTCCGGCCTGTGTTGAATTAACTCTTTGCCGGGCATTTGGAACATTTGGAAATACGCCATTCTTCCCAAATATTCTTTTCCTGAATTATATCTATAAAGGTGAAGCCCTAGACCAAAGGGAAGTTAAAAAGAAAGAAAAAGTGATGCGCCCGATATTGCTCAGTATCAAACGGTGATGCAAAACTGAATTTATAATTATTTTCAACCCTTTTCCAGAAAATTTTTTTAACATTATTTGCATGACTTAAGGGAGTTTTAAGGGTTGGTGATTCCGAATCTGAAATTATTTTTTACGTGGGGGACATTGGTGGCTCCCCAGTAAACAAATTTTTTTAACTATCGGAAAAATAACATATGGATATGTTTTCCGGCACCCTGATTTCAGATCTAATATCGCATTTTACGTAGAGGACGCGTGCGGTCTCCCAGAAAATCAACTTGTTTTAAATTAACTGCCTCCCAGAAAATTAACTCATCTTCATTTTTCAAAACCTGAATACTTTTTGAGTAATAATAATTAAGAAAACCGAAAATTTTAAAAGTTAATAGTCCACCGTCTTTAATTTCAATTATTTCAAAATTTGGACTTCAGATTCAGAATTAGCAATTAAAAAAATTCGCAAAATATTTATAGTTATTATTATTGTTGTTAAATTTATAAATGCCTCTACACCGAAAAGGTTGCTTCTATAATGACCGAAAAAATTATGTTCGACTAAATAACGAACAAAAGATAGTAATTAAGTCCGAAGAATAATTTTTAATGTTTTTAAAACAAAAAACTGGGCAAAGAAATTAGAAAAGTACAACCCGATAAAGTAACCATAGTAAATACATTCCAAAGAAAATATCTTAATGGACCCAATCTAATTAAATCAATCACAGTCTAAAACCATACTGTAAAGGAGAAGGAATATCCTTCTCCTTTTTGAAGGAAAAATAAATATTTTTAAACCTTTTTTTATTATTAAAATGTGCAATATTTGTCCTTTCCCGACACGGAACGCTTTTTCAAGAATGACCCATTTGCAATAAATTTATTTTTCTCTTTCCCATATCATTTTTCGGACTTAATTTGTCGTACAATATTTAGCGGGCTTAATTTTTTCGGACATTCTACTAACAACCCACAGAAAAGTGACTTCAAACTAAAAAAATTTTCTAATTTAACAAACAAACAAAAAAAAAGAATTGTTTTTTAACCGAATTATTATGATATTTCATAAGAAAAAAAAAAGTTCTGAATAAAAAAATTCCTAAGCTAGTTAATAATTCAATTATAATTTTCTTTATAACATTGTTATTTAAAGAATATCTAAGCCTAATAAAAAAAAATATGAAAGCGAAAAAAATGCAAGCAACAAAAAGACTCCATTACCTAGAAAATACGGATTGCAAAAAACCGAACTTTGTCTGGGTTTTCAACGGTAGTACCGGCATCAAAATTAACCGAAATTGATAGTACGGTATTGCAATCCCTATAAGAAAATCAGACAGCTTCGAAAAAATTTCAGAACCTTGGGCATAACCGCCGACCTTGCACTTGAGAGGACAATTTGCTCAGTATTAGCATAAAACAAAT
The DNA here is from genome assembly GCA_037577465.1 of Liposcelis bostrychophila. Taxonomy (NCBI): domain Eukaryota; kingdom Metazoa; phylum Arthropoda; class Insecta; order Psocodea; family Liposcelididae; genus Liposcelis; species Liposcelis bostrychophila. Next base: position 20,416,423 of record CM075209.1, on the reverse strand, counting down.
GTACGATTATAAATTTTTAGCTAAATTAATCCCCACATTAATTAACTATTCTTCATTTCAGGTCAACCATTTTCCAGGATCTGGATATTTCACCAACAAAGTAGATTTAGCAACATCAGACTTGAAACATGTGCCAAGAGCTTTCCATTTACCGGGTCAGAAAACTTTGCTTTTGGAATACGCCAAAAACAATCCAAATCACCTGTTCGTTCAAAAAAGCAATTCTCACAGAGGGATAAAAATTCTAAAAGTAGAAGAAATGAATTTGGACTCTACAGGGACATTCGTTCAAGAATACGTCCAAGATCCATTATTGGTGGATGGATATAAATTTGACATTGGAATTTACACAATTTTAACATCGGTAGACCCTCTTAGGGTTTATATTTACAACGGTGATGCTTTGTTAAGGTATTGAAATAACGATTCAAAAAACAAAAACGGATTTTTTTTTTTTAATTTTTGCTTTGTTTTCAGGTTTTGCCCTAAAAAATATGAACCATTTGATCCTGAGGATGTGGATAGATACGTAGTTGGAGACGATTACATTCCGATTTGGAATATGCCATCGTTGAATGAATCTTATGTAAATTTAAAATTTGGAATGAAAGATTCACTAAACATATTTTTAAGAAAAGAAGGTAAATAATATTTATAAAATTAGAAAGTAATAATTTCAATTAAGGTTTTTCAGTCAGAGAAATTTTTTTTAAATTTTTATTTTCAGGTAAAAACCCCAAAAAAATATGGAACCAAATCGAAGAATCAATCCGGACAGTTTTCCTTCACAAAGAAGACAAACTAATCAGAACTTTAACTCGATTCAAAAGCAATCCCTCCAATTTTTTCGAAATGGTCCGATTCGATTTCGTCGTAGACTCGGATTTAAACGTTTATTTAATGGAAGCCAACATGTCTCCTAATTTATCGTCTCAGCATTTTCGGCAGAATCGACAACTTTACGAAAACGTGCTTTACAGCTTGTTTTCACTCGTTAACGTCGGAAGAAGGATCAAAACCGGATATTTCGGACACGAATGGCTGGACGAAGAAGAAATGGAAGTCCCTGAAAAAAATCTAATGGTCTTCGGAGACGAATGTGCCAAAGAAGGTTGCCTAGATTGTGGCCCAGCAGAATGTTTGTTATGCAAACATTGCCTAACGGGAAAAGGATTACAAATTTTGAAAAATTCCTACTTAGAATATGTTAATAGAGTTGACTGTAAGAGAATATTTCCTCCGCCTCTTGTAAGTAAATTAAAATTTTTCCGAAAGTGGTCGAATCGTTTTTTTAAATTAAATTTTAAAATTATTAATATTTTTAGGACGCGAAGAAGAAGATCACGGAGATTCAACTGGATGAATATTCACCGGAAAATCGATTTATGGTTCTCTGGTTTTTAGGGAAATGCAAAGAAGACAGGACGTGGTGTTAGTGCCATTACAAAATAATTTGTGCCAAATAAAAAATTATTTTCCTATACATATAAGCATAATATTTGCTAATTTTCCTCCTTTATGAAAAATGTTAATTACACTTCTATCAGTCATACTTTTCTTAGTCACTATTTGAATTTTGACTATCTATTCTTGAACTTCACTTCATTGCGAGGATCCCCCATAAGAAGTTTCACTTCAAAAAATTATATATCCAGATTTTTATGCTTTAAAAATGCATAAATTTTGTGAAAATGATGCACATTAAAATTTTGGTACTTAAAAGTATATGCATAATCTTTACAAAATTTATGCATGTCCAAATTTTTCCACAAATTATACAAAAATAATGCTTTTTACATATAAATTTAAAAAAAGAAGATCAAAAATTGCAACTGAGTGTCCTTAAGCTAAAAAAGCGGTCTCCTTTTTTCAAAAAAAATGTAAGAGAATAAATCTGCACAATGGATGATTACAATTCAACCAATAAAAATCAAATGTTACAACAATAAACCCTAGGGATGGATAAAAAGAAAACAAGAAATTTTCCAAGAAAAATCCGCTCAAATTTGGGCTTTTGATCAATAAGCCAATAAAGATTCCAAAATCAAAAATTCTCGTCTAAGATTCTTGTTCAAAAATTATTAAATTTCGTGAATGAATGTATAGCAGGACTCACCATCTTCGCCGTTTCTTCTGGAAATGCGACGCCTCAACTGCTTACGGGAGGTTTGATTTCCCCGCTGACAGAAATGGAGGTGCCAAGAGTTTATTTGTCGTTAATAGGGGGTTGCATTACTTTCGGAACACTCCCGTGAGTAGCCTTTTAGACTACTAGTTAAAAAAAAAGAAGCCACTTTAATTCCCTAATCTACCAAACAGACCGAACAAAGGTCAACCCTGTGCGAAAGTGACCTCCGGAACTCAATACGAAAAACCGAAAAAAATTTAAACGCGCGAAGCAACCCCCTGAAAGGAAAACCAAACATCAGCATCTGAAACAAAGAAAAAAAAATTAAGAATACTATTAAAATTAAAAGTATGGATCGTTTTTTGGAGGTCCTAAGCTCAAGTTAAGTGCAAACGACTGCATTTCAAGGGAGTAACCTCTATTCCTATTTTTAGAATTAAAACCATAAAAGAAGTGATCGATTCGCTATAAAACAAATTTTTAAAAATGGTAAAGCACTTAGCAACGGATTTCCAGCGTCTAGAAAACTCGAACAAGCCAAAGGAGAAATGTCAAGGCACAGAAAATAAAATAATCATTTGAAAAATAATATTCCTATACAAAATATTCGGTCATGTCTTATGGTCTTAAAAAGACACCTGTACTTTAAAGACATAATGAAAAAAAAAAAGTAACTTTGCATAAACCCTTAACTGATATTTAATTTTGACCCTTGAGGTATAAAAATAAATAAATAATAATAATAAAAACCTACCCAAATAGTCAACCCAACAAAAAAAAATCCAACTGCTTCAAACCCAAAAGCATCCGAAAATTCCCAACGTCCAGCAGAATCCCTTGACAGAAAGAAAAAAAAAAGAAAAGAAAAACAAAAAACGATTAGTACAAAGTTCCTACTTTTTGTTTTAAAAAAAAAACTGGGTTTCCCAACGAACTTTCAATTTTCCAAAAATAAATAAATAACATTTTTTAAAAAAATAAATATTCCTACATCTCGCGATACTAAAGTCTTCTTACAGGTTGACGCCTGCCTATGTCAACCTTCCCCAGAAAGTAAACACCTATCCTAGGGCATGCGTCCTTCGATTCTTCTCTGACCACTGCTGGACCACGGTCGGGTATTGATAGCCAGTTGAAACCATATCGGAATCGCTTTCAAGTGCAATTAAAAAGCTTAAGCAGTTGGCCGGTGATGGCCTCAACCCAGTTATATACCAACTGCAAAACTCTAATGTCCTGCCGAGACATAAAAATTAGTCTTCATTATACGAAACGGTTGGCTTGGGTAGTTCCATAAGCTACGCCTCTGGGACCACTTTAGTTAACCGTGTAATGTAATCGAAGGTAATCCATATGACATTGACAGAGACCAAATGCACCTAAAAAAACCCTAAGCTACCCATTCGCTCCCGAGTATGTTTGGATAAGTGGATACCTTCTTATCTAACTACTCTAACTACTACGCTCCCTCCTACAACGGAGATCGTCACGAGATCCTCGAGCTCTCTGGTCTTGGGCGTCCGGCACTACCCTCGCATTGTGGTGAAAACCACCCCCCGGTTTCTCGAGGCTCGTCCCCGGTCCACGTTTCACCTGAGACGTCGAAACGGCACATCGGAAACGAATGCGGGTTTACAATCTCCGCTAGGCCCGCCACCCTTGCTTTGGCCTTTCTCTCCGATCCAGGCCAGGTACCCTTCGCAAAAAAATAATTACAAAACGAAAAACCCCCTTTCCCCATTAAAGCGTTCCTAACAAAAAGAAAAATGAAAGTTCGCAGCCTCATATCCATGCGGGTGAGAACTAAAAAAATTTCTAAATAACTAAAAAGGATCTACTTAACTTATATATTATCCAGACGTTCATTCACGTAGATTCATTCACTACTTCCGTGTCGGATGACTTAGGATAGAAATTCCAACGAGGCAATTTTTAAATGGAAAATGCAATGAGTGAAGTAAAAAATACAAAAATAGCAAAGGAAAGGGGGAAAAACAGTAAAATGTTTACGAACTAAAAAATTTCCCTGGAGACTCCCCAAAGGGCTTTCTCCCTAACCTCTGACAACGGTAGTTCCTAGAAAAGCTAAAGAACTAAAAAATATTTAATTTTAAAAAAATACCGATGGGAATGGGGAAATCCAGTAAAATACTGTCAAACTCAAAGGTTTTCCTGGAGACAACCTAACCTATTAAGATCTTGGTGGTACAAAATCGTAAAAACTTAAAAATAATTGTGTTTTGTAAAAGAAGAAACACAGTGAGAGTCAAATGGAACATCAAGAGGTGAAGTAAAAAAATTAAAAAAAATACTGAGATGGGGGGGGGGGGGGTGTGGAGCTGGAAAAAAACTGATCAAGCTAAAAGAAAAGTCACGAGGGAGGTGTACAATTTTGATAGTTTTTGTAAAACGTCTAATTTAGTGGAAACCCACGTGAAAAGGCAAGCGATTCTCATTTCGTACTGGCCGGTTCTCCAAACTTGATTAAACATAACGAATCTGTGAGTGGCGGCAATCGAATGAAGAAGCGGGGTGGCGCTGTAGGAATATAAAGCGTTGTCCAAATCCGGGACCACTGACCATTCGTGAAGTGTCCATTTTCCGGAAGAGTGATCACTTAAAGCGTCCAAACAAGCTAAAACTTGCTGCAGCTCTTTTAAACCTTCCAAACTTTTGGCTCTCGAGCTAAGCACTGGAATTGAAAAAAAAAATTGATTTTATTAAAAATGGATATATTTATAAAACCAACAGAGAAGTGCATGTCTTACGTATTATTCACTTACTATATAAAGGGAATTAATTATACAATGGGAAGTCCTAATAAAGTTAAACCGTATCCAGCAGCAACTGGAGCCAGAGGATTTGGTCTGAAAATCAAGGTGTAAGAGGTACTACTATACGCGAATAATGCAATGGGAAATTCTATCTGAACAAAATCGTACCTACTATCATCTTGAACTAGTATGAATAAAAATAGCACTGTTCGTTTTTTGGAAATCCTACAGCTCGGAAAAACCAAACGATTGCATTTTAAGGGAGGAACCTCTGTTGCCATAAGACGTTTAGAATTAAAGCCATAAAAAAAAGTGGTCGATTATATATATTAACAATTTTTTAAAAATGGGAAAGAATTTAGCATCCGGATTTCCAGCCACTAGCAAACTCAAACAAGCCATAAGAAGAAGAGGGCAAAGATCGATGGGGTTAGCTACCATGCTTCTACCGTTTTTTAAAATTATATTCATTTATTTTATATTTACCAAAAGCTGATCTTGTAAGTCGCCGAATTCTGCATTGAAAGTACATGTTCATGACTTGGGAGCAATGGAAGCTGGGATGTCTTTGTAGCAAATTCCAAGGTCATATAGCGCCTAATTTGACCTGATTCAGCCCTCGTAGTAAACGAGCTTTCATTTGAATAGCTGAAACCAAACCATATAATATTTTATAATTAATAGAAATAGACGTTCAAATTTCTACTATGGGATCATACAAATATTACGTAAGCACGTAACAGGGGGGGGGGGGGGAAGGGAGGGTTGATGGAATGCTTATGGCTGCTTCCGGAGGGGGGGGGGATTGCATGTCTTACGTAAAATTTGAAATTTGAAATTTTAAAAATTTAGTATTTCTTATTTCCCAATATACGTTTTAACATATTAAAAAAAAAGTTAAATTTCTTTAGGAATTTAATCGAAATTCCCCCCAAAATTCACTTACTTTATTCCGTCAGTTCCCCAAATGTTTCTAAAATTTTAGCAAAACCCGGTAAGAATTTTTAAAAACCCCCAAAAAAAACATTAAATTTTCAGCAATTCCCTTAAAAACCCCGAAATTCTTTTCACAAGTCCCCATAAATGTCTATCCTTACATGTCGCTAAAAAAAGAAAAAAAAAAGCACGAAACTAAACCCGGGAGAGCACCGCTTTTATAGCCGTTTTTATATTTTTTTAAAATTTTATAAAGCCTGTCATTCTTTGCAGTTAAGCTTAAGGGGAAAAAGCACCGTTAAGAAGTAGTCCTTTGTACTCAAAGAAAAAAAAAAAAAAAAAAAAAAAATCCTGAGAGTCCATGTCTTCTTTTCCCTTCTTCTTAAATGTCAATGTCTTCTTTTAAAATTTTGTTAGGACTCACCTGCATCTAATTTCCTCCTGACAACTAAAACCTCCCTTGGCTGAGTAATAACTTTTAAAATTCTTCAAAAAAGAATTGGCTCAACGTCATCGAAATTAAGGGCTGCATCGCTGGAAGCTGAATATCAAAATCTCCATTCACTTTACTTGGAGCCGTTATCACTAGGCTATTCTTTGTGAACCTATCCTGAACCTGCCATTTCCTACATCATTTTCCGTAAATTCAACCTCTAAATCGGTGTCGGATTTCGCTCCGGCATTTGCTCAAAATGAGTCCGTTACGACTCCGTTCAAAATGAGGACGTTATGACCATTTTCAAATGTTGAGTGCCCGGGACAGCATTTTCCTCGTCCAACCCCGTGAAACCCTCCGAAGACAAACTCCAAATATGCAAAAATTTAACGGTTAGCTAAGTGCTGGCCTTGACCAACGGGCAACTCAGCATCGTTAACAAATGTCCCATCGGCGATTTATCGAAAGTCGTGGATCTCGGTTCGACTTCGTTGAAATGAATGGAAGTTTGATTTTTTAACGCGCTCTTCCACTTTTAAGGCGATTTTAAAATTAAATTTTCGATTTAAAACGATTAAAATTTTCCAATCAAACTAAAATGTTCCAAAACGAGGTGCTTATCTGTTTTTCAACGATCGCATTGTTCTCATCGCATTTCTCCCCGTCCTTCGGTGCTTTCGGTAAAAATTCCTTTTCGAAAACCTTGGTTAACGTGAGCAGCAAATCCATGGCGTTTGAAAACGATCGAAGCGGCTTGAGGATGGATGGAAACGTTGAGCCGCGAAATAATCGATAGCGATAAATATCGAAAATTCGGTTCCTGCTCCAAATAAGCAGCGCAGTTCTTCCTACTATTTCGGCGAATAATTGCGAGTTAACCAGAATGTTATAGCCTCATAGTTGCGTGGAGCGCGTCCGGATGGACAGGATTTGAAATAGCTTAACAAAAGCCCTAAAATAAAAAGGAAGAAAAAATTAAATCAAACGCTATTCAAATGAGAAACTGATATTTTTAGAAGTTTATTACCTACTAGACAATGGTTACTCAATCATTTTCGAAAATATTTTTAATCGGCTGTTGGGTCCTATTGTGGGGTTGATTATAAATGGGATCATGTTCCTTGTTTTCCACCATTTCTGAACTTCCAGTCATTTCGCCTGCTGGCCCATCTTCATCTGGACGTCGTTCCTTAATCGAGATCGGACTCCTCGCTTTGTGTATTCAATGATCTGAATTTATTAAAAAAAAAAAATTATTTGGCATACCAAAGAGCTTGGTTACACAATAAGCTCATCCCGAATCGAAGTCTGACAATACATTTTTTAAAAATTTACCTCACTTAAAATATTAAAATTAATTTGATATTTCCGTCTGTTTTCCCCGACGGTAACTCTGCACCCTGGAGCTTCACTCCAATAAGCCAAATTGATTATTGATTATTCTAACACGTTTACAAGATCCATTTTTTGAGTTTTAATTGAAACCACTTTCAAACTCCAGTGCAAGTCTAAAAAAATTGTTACAAATGTTACATTTTTCTTAAAATTAAATTTACATTTTCGAAAATTTTAAAAATAATTTGGCAAACTATTAACCTTGTGCGATTCATGATTTTTCTGAGTATGAACTGCTGTTTTCTCAGATCCATTTTGGTGTGGGAATCGGAAGATTTCGCAGAATCGTTTTGATCTTTTAAATTGGGATGTTGGCTAAAAGCGTCGAGTAATTGTATCATGAAGCACACGAGACACTTATGCTAGGGAGCACGAACGCAGGCAAATCTTAAGTCCTAGAAAAGAAAGTCAAATATATTACTATTTTCATTTACAAAAAAAAAAACTAATTTTAAAATGATATCACTTACGTCAAAAAGTCAAAAGATGTAATCGAACAGACAGACACATTTCGACCTTTACTGAATCTACTAAAACTTTTTGCAGTTTGGGTTACTGTCACCGGGTAAATTTCTTTCACCTCTTCAAGCATCTGATCCATTTGAATTGATAAGTACCTGCAAAAATTTAAAAAAATGTTAATTACAGTCTTAAAAGACAAACCCATTTTTTTTAAAAACAAATTTTCTTTTTTGCTTGACTTACATCTTTACACAGCGATTCCAACATGCTTTCACACCAGGCAAAACCATTCCGGTCGCAAATGGCCAAAAGCAAATAGCAGTCGCGATAAACGGTTTCCGGAAGATTTTTTATCACCTTAAGACATTGAATTAAAGAACTTTTGATGAGTTGATTTATTGCATCTTGCGCTCCCCGAAATTTTTTAATGTGGTTAAGAATCTAAAACAAAAAAGGAAACAAAAAAAAGTTTAAAATAGTAAAAAACAAATTTTCTACGATAATAAAAAAATGCTCACCTCAAATTCACGCTCAGCTAACAGCATTTAGCATATCTCCGGTTTTTCCTCGATTTAACGACTTCCACTTGAAACAATGAGGAGGCGCCCATGTTTGACCTGTGAAAAATAAACAAATAAACACATAAATAAATTATTTTTCTTAAACAATAATCGAATAATATAAAAATAAAAATAAAAGAAAAAGAAAACAAGCTTTTTCATTTTACTAATAAAGTTTAAAAAAAAAAAAAAAATAACTCGATGGACTAGGTTCACCATTATCTCTTTGGAAAGTTGATTAGTTAGGATCTTTCCAAGAACTTGCCAAAACCTCAGATAAATTTTGTTCCATACCTTCTAACTCTGCCAAATCGTCTAAAGCTTCCTGATAAGAGGTTTGATTATTTTTGATTAAATAGTTAATAGCCGATTCGATGTTTCGTGACTGAGAGAGCTTCAATGGCTGCGTTCCTGGAAAGTACCATGCCACAAAATTTGATTAATTAAAGTTTCGCTAACGTGAGAGTCGGTTCCTCCGATTCGTCTCGGGGTGCTTGTGGTCGGGAAAGAAAAACTGCTTCCTAACGAGGAATTTGAGAATCTGCTCCAGCATGCCGGACCTTCCCGAATGTGATCGCTGTAACTTGTTAAACTGATTTTCTTCGAGGCTTCTTCGTCAAACGCTCCTAAAAACGAAACATTTTATTTTATTTAAAAATTCTGAACTAAAAAACCGAGAAAAGATAAAAATTATAAAATTACCGGAAACATACGTGAAGAATTTTTTCTCCAACGAGAATGTGTTGCAATATACATAACGTGCAGTCCGTCATGCGGAAACCGTACCCTTTCAGCGGCTTTCTCCCCCGCATTTCCCTTATGGCCGAAAATGCCATCTACAAAAATTAAAAAAGAAATTACTTTATTTTGAAAATTCTTCAAAAAAACAAAAAAAAACAAAAAGAAACTTACTCGGTGAATCTTGACAAGATATTTGTAAGGGCAAAATTGCAAAAACGAGCGTTTTCGTTTTTATCTTCTTGGATGAAAACATTTAAAAAATCGAGAATCATTTTCGGATTTGTCATTTTTTTGAGCAACATGAACCACGCATCTATAAATTCTCCCGTCCCTTCCGGGAACTCCTTTTAGCCTACGCTGTCGGTAAAGGTTGTTCCTCCTCCAGCCAAAGCATCATACAAGGAACTACGAAAAAAAAAATTGAAAAACAATTTAAAATTAGAAAAATTATTATTAATTGAAAAGTAGAAAAAAAGCTTACAAAACTTACTTAAAAAATACTGTCAGACCGATTCTCGAAGTTGGTCCCCAAAAAAGCTTCAAGCTTTCTCAAAGCTAAAATTTATTGAAGCTTGTCCCTCTCGCATTTGGGACCATTCCTGAATTTTGCTGCATCCATCCCTGCATGCCTTCAAGGTGAGGACGATCACCTTGACGTTCAAATGTTCCTGAGTGACCGGGACAGCTTCTTCCTCGTTTAACTCCGCGAAACCCTCCGAAGCCAAACACAAAATATGCAAAACTTTATCGGTAAGCTGAGTGCAGGCCTTGAGCGACGGGTAAGTCAGCGTCCTTATGAACTGTCCCATCTGCGATTTATAAAAGTCGTGGATCTCGATTCGACTTCGTTGAAAGGGGTGGACGTTTCATTTTTTAACGTGCTCTTCCATTATTGACGATTTGCCGCGCTTCAAACTTTTTAATCGAACTAAAACCCAAAACGCGGTATTCGATTTTTAACGAACTCGTTATCCACATCGGATTTCTCCTAGTCCTACGGCCATAAAAATTCGCTTTGGAAAACCTTTGTTAATGTGTACAGCAAATCCATGGAGTTCCTCAAAACGATCGGAGCGGCTTAAAGATGGACGGAAACGTTGTGAGCCACGTAATTATCTATGCTTCGTTTCCCACAGCGTTTCAGTTGGACTTGATAGATGTTTGCTCTGCAACTGAATGCGGTTTGCTCAGCAAGCTGAGCTTAACCGTGCTCAGGTTAAGCCACGTCGGTTCGGGGTCCGTAGATTGATTCACTACTTCCGTGTCGGATGACGGACAACAGTTTGGATGAAAATTCGAATGAGGCATTTTCCTTTTACGGCTCGACTGAAGAGGGGACAGAGCGGATGTGGTAGGCCAACTTTGGTACATATCTTCCATAAAAGAAATTAGTGCCTGGAATGAAAAAAAAAACAAAAAAATTAAAATTAATCTTTTCTTAATTCTAGATTCACTCGTGACTAAATAAACCAGGAAAAATCCATTCATTTACGATTAAAAAAAAAAAAAAATAAATAATTAGGATTATTACAAGTTTTTTTGCTTACCATAATCACGAAATCTCCAGTGGCCGGATTACAACAAAGATTTCTAATAACTCTGGACAAACGGCGGCACTCCGGACGGTGGAGTGGTAAACTCCCTCGCCAATTTGGAATGTTGGAGGCATTCCTGTCGTGAAGGATTTGAAAACATTTCCTCCCTCATATCGGCCGGTAAAGCGCCCAAGAAAGTGATCTAAACCGGCTGGAATGGAAATCCCTCTATAAGTCTTTTTTTCGTTCGGGTAAAGTTAAATCATTTTTTCCGGGTCCAACGCTACGGAGAATGCATTCATTTCGTTCCCTGCATTCTTCTAAGATGGACTGCTTCCTCTAGCATTCGGTAAAGAGAGGAGGAGGAGTCGGTGATCTTTCTGCTGTTTCCATATTTTGATTTTGTCCAAACGAGGACGGTAAGAAATCCGGCAGCAACTGCGAATATCGGCTGGACGTAGTCTCCAGTGTAGTGGTTTCGGTGTTGCTTTCCTGCGGTACTTTCGCGTTACTTTCGGAAATTTCGTTTAAAGTATTCGTTAACATTTCATTAGAATGTTCGCTCGAAGATTCCTCAGATGGTCCCGGTTCCTTCTCTTGCTGTTGTTCGGAATGGGTTACAGGCGGAGCACTCAAAACCGACTGATATGTAGCGGGTGCAACAAACTTCGGTGCGATCCGTTCTGACCCTGGAACTCTCATTAACGGAAATTCTTCATCGGGCAGAGACTGACAGTCCTAACCCAAAATCGTTAAATCGCTATCTGTTTCCTGACAAGTCTTAAGATCATACGTCCTGATGGTATCCCCCGAGTCTTCTCCGTCCGCGATGTCCTTGGTATTTTGAACCGCGAAAGACTCTATCATCTTGGTTGAACATGACATAAAGAGCAAACGTGTCTCTTAAATTAGAATCCCCGCTTCTGTCTGTTGACTGGGGTAATTGAAACGAATTTGAATTACTTCAGAATTCCCCATCCCGGTTCATATCGAATTCAGTCATCCTCTCGTTTTCCTTTTTTTCGCTGCTTTGTTCGGAAGAATCCGGCGACGCTAATCTCCTATCTTCTTGATTTGCGATGCAGCTCTCGGAAGATGCATCGAAACATCGATAGCTTTCCTTTCCATAGTGAAAAGGGACACTTCCGCCATTTCCACGTTTCTGTTATTTTCCGTAAAGCTCGGCAGGCAGCTAACGTCCATAGCAGGAGACGGGTTGGCATTTCTGGCTTTCAATTCATCGTCTCTAATTTGTAATAGCGTAGGTCTTAATTTATGGGTCAAAACCGCAGGCGCCATGGCAGCAGAATAAGCGTCCAACATCTTCATTTCGCTTGTGCAAAGAACGTAGCAAACGCTTTGAACGTTCGGGGCTAATTGCTGACCGAAATAATAGTTCTCATCCCGTTTCCCGTTCTACATCGAAACTAAATTACTACTACGGAAACTGTGGCTACCCGAGCTCTGAGCGTCTTGATCTCCCTGTCTGTAATCCTTACTTCGGAAATGGCGTTGAAAGAACAGCAAGCTGCAAAAAAACAAAAAAGAAAACCAATTAATGAAAATTCATAATTTTTAAATATAATTTAGAAATCAGAAGTGGCAAAAAAATTCAAACGTACTTCTGGAGTAAATCAAGCCGACGGTTGAATTTACTCCTCGAATCCAACTGTAAAAATTTATGTCGCCTAGGTCGAATTCTTGGGTTTTTAACATAACAAATGCTGATTCTTCCCGGTTTCTTTCCACCAACCACGAGTATTGTACCGAAGGTTGGACGACTGGTTTTTCTGGCTTTATGGAAGCGTCAAAGCCATATTTATTAAAAGACCCCAGTGCTTCGGTATAATGGCTGGGATATTGCACAAAGAATAAATCACCCATCATATGCTCGCGTCCTCGATCGAATATCGAGGTATCCGTTAAAAAGTCATCGTCGCGGGGATCATCATTTTCGTCTTTATAGCTCCCTTCTTCCCCGTCGTTGTTGTCTTCTTCCATTTGCTCGTCTCCGTATTCATCATAATCCAAATTATCTGGATCATCCCGATCGGTTAACTGCTCTTGATTGGATGGTTGTACTTCGGTCATTAAACCTTTCACCATCTGCAAAAAAACAAATGATTTAGTTCCATAGCACATTTTTTTTTTTCCATTTGAAAAATTTCTGCACCTTAATTACCTTGGACGTCATTTGCATCAAGGAGTTTTGCTGAGACATCGGACTTCACAGGTCATCGATTTCAACATTCTCAAGATCACATTCATGTGCATAGGATCACCTCTATTATTGTCCAATTGTTCCAATTTTTAACTCGTTCATCCCCATTTTAGACGATTTCCTGCAGTTAAAAATTTCCTATCAAACTAAAATGTCCCAAGACGCGGTGCTTATCGGTTTTTTAACGGTCGCTTTGTTCTCCTCTGGTTTCTCCTGCAGAATTTCTTGACAAAAAGGAAAAAAAAAAAAAACGATTAGTACAAAGTTCCTACTTTTTGTTTAAAAAAAAAAACTGGGTTTCCCAACGAACTTTCAATTTTTCAAAAATAAATAAATAACATTTTTTTAAAAAATAAATATTCCTACATCTCGCGATACTAAAGTCTTTTTACAGGTTGACGCCTGCCTATGTCAACCTTCCCCAGAAAGTAGCACCTATCCTAGGGCATGCGTCCTTCGATTCTTCTCTGACCACTGCTGGACCACTGTCGGGTGTTGATAGCCAGTTGAAACCATATCGGAATCGCTTTCAAGTGCAATTAAAAAGCTTAAACAGTTGGCCGGTGATGGCCTCAACCCAGTTATATACCAACTGCAAAGCCCTAATGTCCTGCCGAGGCATAAAAATTAGACTTCATTATACGTGACGGTTGACTTGGGTAGTTCCATAAGCTACGCCTGTGGGACGACTTTAGTTAACCGTGTAATATAATTGAAGGTAATCCATATGACATTGACAGAGACCAAATGCACCTAAAAAAACCCTAAGCTACCCATTCGCTCCCGAGTATGTTTGGATAAGTGGATACCTTCTTATCTAACTACTCTAACTACTACGCTCCCTCCTACAACGGAGATCGTCACGAGATCCTCGAGCTCTCTGGTCTGGGCGTCCGCACTACCCTCGCATTGTGGTGAAAACCACCCCCCGGTTTCTCGAGGCTCGTCCCCGGTCCACGTTTCACCTGAGACGTCGAAACGGCACATCGGAAACGAATGCGGGTTTACAATCTCCGCTAGGCCCGCCACCCTTGCTTTGGCCTTTCTCTCCGATCCAGGCCAGGTACCCTTCGCAAAAAAATAATTACAAAACGAAAAACCCCCTTTCCCCATTAAAGCGTTCCTAACAAAAAGAAAAATGAAAGTTCGCAGCCTCATATCCATGCGGGTGAGAACTAAAAAAATTTCTAAATAACTAAAAAGGATCTACTTAACTATATATTATCCAGACGTTCATTCACGTAGATTCATTCACTACTTCCGTGTCGGATGACTTAGGATAGAATTCCAACGAGGCAATTTTTAAATGGAAAATGCAATGAGTGAAGTAAAAAATACAAAAATAGCAAAGGAAAGGGGAAAAACAGTAAAATGTTTACGAACTAAAAAATTTCCCTGGAGACTCCCCAAAGGGCTTTCTCCCTAACCTCTGACAACGGTAGTTCCTAGAAAAGCTAAAGAACTAAAAAATATTTAATTTAAAAAAATACCGATGGGAATGGGGAAATCCAGTAAAATACTGTCAAACTCAAGGTTTTCCTGGAGACAACCTAACCTATTAAGATCTTGGTGGTACAAAATCGTAAAAACTTAAAAATAATTGTGTTTTGTAAAAGAAGAAACACAGTGAGAGTCAAATGGAACATCAAGAGGTGAAGTAAAAAAATTAAAAAAATACTGAGATGGGGGGGGGGGGGGTGGGAGCTGGAAAAAAACTGATCAAGCTAAAAGAAAAGTCACGAGGGAGGTGTACAATTTTGATAGTTTTTGTAAAACGTCTAATTTAGTGGAAACCCACGTGAAAAGGCAAGCGATTCTCATTTCGTACTGGCCGGTTCTCCAAACTTGATTAAACATAACGAATCTGTGAGTGGCGGCAATCGAATGAAGAAGCGGGGTGGCGCTGTAGGAATATAAAGCGTTGTCCAAATCCGGGACCACTGACCTTCGTGAAGTGTCCATTTTCCGGAAGAGTGATCACTTAAAGCGTCCAAACAAGCTAAAACTTGCTGCAGCTCTTTTAAACCTTCCAAACTTTTGGCTCTCGAGCTAAGCACTGGAATTGAAAAAAAAAATTGATTTTATTAAAAATGGATATATTTATAAAACCAACAGAGAAGTGCATGTCTTACGTATTATTCACTACTATAAAGGGAATTAATTATACAATGGGAAGTCCTAATAAAGTTAAACCGTATCCAGCAGCAACTGGAGCCAGAGGATTTGGTCTGAAAATCAAGGTGTAAGAGGTACTACTATACGCGAATAATGCAATGGGAAATTCTATCTGAACAAAACGTACCTACTATCATCTTGAACTAGTATGAATAAAAATAGCACTGTTCGTTTTTTGGAAATCCTACAGCTCGGAAAAACCAAACGATTGCATTTTAAGGGAGGAACCTCTGTTGCCATAAGACGTTAGAATTAAAGCCATAAAAAAAGTGGTCGATTATTATATTAACAATTTTTTAAAAATGGGAAAGAATTTAGCATCCGGATTTCCAGCCATAGCAAACTCAAACAAGCCATAAGAAGAAGAGGGCAAAGATCGATGGGGTTAGCTACCATGCTTCTACCGTTTTTTAAAATTATATTCATTTATTTTATATTTACCAAAAGCTGATCTTGTAAGTCGCCGAATTCTGCATTGAAAGTACATGTTCATGACTGGGAGCAATGGAAGCTGGGATGTCTTTGTAGCAAATTCCAAGGTCATATAGCGCCTAATTTGACCTGATTCAGCCCTCGTAGTAAACGAGCTTTCATTTGAATAGCTGAAACCAACCATATAATATTTTATAATTAATAGAAATAGACGTTCAAATTTCTACTATGGGATCATACAAATATTACGTAAGCACGTAACAGGGGGGGGGGGGGGGAAGGGAGGGTTGATGGAATGCTTATGGCTGCTCCGGAGGGGGGGGGGATTGCATGTCTTACGTAAATTTGAAATTTGAAATTTTAAAAATAGTATTCTTATTTCCCAATATACGTTTTAACATATTAAAAAAAAGTTAAATTCTTTAGGAATTTAATCGAAATTCCCCCCAAAATTCACTACTTTATTCCGTCAGTTCCCCAAATGGTTCTAAAATTTTAGCAAAACCCGTAAGATTTTTAAAAAACCCCAAAAAAAACATTAAATTTTCAGCAATTCCCTTAAAAACCCCGAAATTCTTTTCACAAGTCCCCATAAATGTCTATCCTTACATGTCGCTAAAAAAAAAAAAAAAAAAGCAACGAAACTAACCCGGGAGAGCACCGCTTTTATAGCCGTTTTTATATTTTTTTAAAATTTTATAAAGCCTGTCATTCTTTGCAGTTAAGCTTAAGGGGAAAAAGCACCGTTAAGAAGTAGTCCTTTGTACTCAAAGAAAAAAAAAAAAAAAAAAAAAAAAAAATCCTGAGAGTCCATGTCTTCTTTTCCCTTCTTCTTAAATGTCAATGTCTTCTTTTAAAATTTTGTTAGGACTCACCTGCATCTAATTTCCTCCTGACAACTAAAACCTCCCTTGGCTGAGTAATAACTTTTAAAATTCTTCAAAAAAGAATTGGCTCAACGTCATCGAAATTAAGGGCTGCATCGCTGGAAGCTGAATATCAAATCTCCATTCACTTTACTTGGAGCCGTTATCACTAGGCTATTCTTTGTGAACCTACCTGAACCTGCCATTTCCTACATCATTTTCCGTAAATTCAACCTCTAAATCGGTGTCGGATTTCGCTCCGGCATTTGCTCAAAATGAGTCCGTTACGACTCCGTTCAAAATGAGGACGTTATGACCATTTTCAAATGTTGAGTGCCCGGGACAGCATTTTCCTCGTCCAACCCCGTGAAACCCTCCGAAGACAAACTCCAAATATGCAAAAATTTAACGGTTAGCTAAGTGCTGGCCTTGACCAACGGGCAACTCAGCATCGTTAACAAATGTCCCATCGCGATTTATCGAAAGTCGTGGATCTCGGTTCGACTTCGTTGAAATGAATGGAAGTTTGATTTTTTAACGCGCTCTTCCACTTTTAAGGCGATTTTAAAATTAAATTTTCGATTTAAAACGATTAAAATTTTCCAATCAAACTAAAATGTTCCAAAACGAGGTGCTTATCTGTTTTTCAACGATCGCATTGTTCTCATCGCATTTCTCCCCGTCCTTCGGTGCTTTCGGTAAAAATTCCTTTTCGAAAACCTTGGTTAACGTGAGCAGCAAATCCATGGCGTTTCTGAAAACGATCGAAGCGGCTTGAGGATGGATGGAAACGTTGAGCCGCGAAATAATCGATAGCGATAAATATCGAAAATTCGGTTCCTGCTCCAAATTAAGCAGCGCAGTTCTTCCTACTATTTCGGCGAATAATTGCGAGTTAACCAGAATGTTATAGCCTCATAGTTGCGTGGAGCGCGTCCGGATGGACAGGAATTTGAAATAGCTTAACAAAAGCCCTAAAATAAAAAGGAAGAAAAAATTAAATCAAACGCTATTCAAATGAGAAACTGATATTTTTAGAAGTTTATTACCTACTAGACAATGGTTACTCAATCATTTTCGAAAATATTTTTAATCGGCTGTTGGGTCCTATTGTGGGGTTGATTATAAATGGGATCATGTTCCTTGTTTTCCACCATTTCTGAACTTCCAGTCATTTCGCCTGCTGGCCCATCTTCATCTGGACGTCGTTCCTTAATCGAGATCGGACTCCTCGCTTGTGTATTCAATGATCTGAATTTATTAAAAAAAAAAAATTATTTGGCATACCAAAGAGCTTGGTTACACAATAAGCTCATCCCGAATCGAAGTCTGACAATACATTTTTTAAAAATTTACCTCACTTAAAATATTAAAATTAATTTGATATTTCCGTCTGTTTTCCCCGACGGTAACTCTGCACCCTGGAGCTTCACTCCAATAAGCCAAATTGATTAATTGATTATTCTAACACGTTTACAAGATCCATTTTTTGAGTTTTAATTGAAACCACTTTCAAACTCCAGTGCAAGTCTAAAAAAATTGTTACAAATGTTACATTTTTCTTAAAATTAAATTTACATTTTCGAAAATTTTAAAAATAAATTTGGCAAACTATTAACCTTGTGCGATTCATGATTTTTCTGAGTATGAACTGCTGTTTTCTCAGATCCATTTTGGTGTGGGAATCGGAAGATTTCGCAGAATCGTTTTGATCTTTTAAATTGGGATGTTGGCTAAAAGCGTCGAGTAATTGTATCATGAAGCACACGAGACACTTATGCTAGGGAGCACGAACGCAGGCAAATCTTAAGTCCTAGAAAAGAAAGTCAAATATATTACTATTTTCATTTACAAAAAAAAAAACTAATTTTAAAATGATATCACTTACGTCAAAAAGTCAAAAGATGTAATCGAACAGACACAGACACATTTCGACCTTTAACTGAATCTACTAAAACTTTTTGCAGTTTGGGTTACTGTCACCGGGTAAATTTCTTTCACCTCTTCAAGCATCTGATCCATTTGAATTGATAAGTACCTGCAAAAATTTAAAAAAATGTTAATTACAGTCTTAAAAGACAAACCCATTTTTTTTAAAAACAAATTTTCTTTTTTGCTTGACTTACATCTTTACACAGCGATTCCAACATGCTTTCACACCAGGCAAAACCATTCCGGTCGCAAATGGCCAAAAGCAAATAGCAGTCGCGATAAACGGTTTCCGGAAGATTTTTTATCACCTTAAGACATTGAATTAAAGAACTTTTGATGAGTTGATTTATTGCATCTTGCGCTCCCCGAAATTTTTTAATGTGGTTAAGAATCTAAAACAAAAAAGGAAACACAAAAAAAAGTTTAAAATAGTAAAAAACAAATTTTCTACGATATATATAAAAAAATGCTCACCTCAAATTCACGCTCAGCTAACAGCATTTAGCATATCTCCGGTTTTTCCTCGATTTAACGACTTCCACTTGAAACAATGAGGAGGCGCCCATGTTTGACCTGTGAAAAATAAACAAATAAAACATAAATAAATTATTTTTCTTAAACAATAATCGAATAATATAAAAATAAAAAATAAAAGAAAAAGAAAACAAGCTTTTTCATTTTACTAATAAAGTTTAAAAAAAAAAAAAAATAACTCGATGGACTAGGTTCACCATTATCTCTTTGGAAAGTTGATTAGTTAGGATCTTTCCAAGAACTTGCCAAAACCTCAGATAAATTTTGTTCCATACCTTCTAACTCTGCCAAATCGTCTAAAGCTTCCTGATAAGAGGTTTGATTATTTTTGATTAAATAGTTAATAGCCGATTCGATGTTTCGTGACTGAGAGAGCTTCAATGGCTGCGTTCCTGGAAAGTACCATGCCACAAAATTTGATTAATTAAAGTTTCGCTAACGTGAGAGTCGGTTCCTCCGATTCGTCTCGGGGTGCTTGTGGTCGGGAAAGAAAAACTGCTTCCTAACGAGGAATTGAGAATCTGCTCCAGCATGCCGGACCTTCCCGAATGTGATCGCTGTAACTTGTTAAACTGATTTTCTTCGAGGCTTCTTCGTCAAACGCTCCTAAAAACGAAACATTTTATTTTATTAAAAATTCTGAACTAAAAAACCGAGAAAAGATAAAAATTATAAAATTACCGGAAACATACGTGAGAATTTTTTCTCCAACGAGAATGTGTTGCAATATACATAACGTGCAGTCCGTCATGCGGAAACCGTACCCTTTCAGCGGCTTTCTCCCCCGCATTTCCCTATGGCCGAAAATGCCATCTACAAAATTAAAAAAGAAATTACTTTATTTTGAAAATTCTTCAAAAAAACAAAAAAAAACAAAAAGAAACTTACTCGGTGAATCTTGACAAGATATTGTAAGGGCAAAATTGCAAAAACGAGCGTTTTCGTTTTTATCTTCTTGGATGAAAACATTAAAAAATCGAGAATCATTTTCGGATTTGTCATTTTTTTGAGCAACATGAACCACGCATCTATAAATTCTCCCGTCCCTTCCGGGAACTCCTTTTAGCCTACGCTGTCGGAAGGTTGTTCCTCCTCCAGCCAAAGCATCATACAAGGAACTACGAAAAAAAAAATTGAAAAACAATTTAAAATTAGAAAAATTATATTAATTGAAAAGTAGAAAAAAAGCTTACAAAACTTACTTAAAAAATACTGTCAGACCGATTCTCGAAGTTGGTCCCCAAAAAAGCTTCAAGCTTTCTCAAAGCTAAAATTTATTGAAGCTTGTCCCTCTCGCATTTGGGACCATTCCTGAATTTTGCTGCATCCATCCCTGCATGCCTTCAAGGTGAGGACGATCACCTTGACGTTCAATGTTCCTGAGTGACCGGGACAGCTTCTTCCTCGTTTAACTCGCGCGAAACCCTCCGAAGCCAAACACAAAATATGCAAAACTTTATCGGTAAGCTGAGTGCAGGCCTTGAGCGACGGGTAAGTCAGCGTCCTTATGAACTGTCCCATCTGCGATTTATAAAAGTCGTGGATCTCGATTCGACTTCGTTGAAAGGGTGGACGTTTCATTTTTTAACGTGCTCTTCCATTATTGACGATTTGCCGCGCTTCAAAATTTTTAATCGAACTAAAACCCAAAACGCGGTATTCGATTTTTAACGAACTCGTTATCCACATCGGATTTCTCCTAGTCCTACGGCCATAAAAATTCGCTTTGGAAAACCTTTGTTAATGTGTACAGCAAATCCATGGAGTTCCTCAAAACGATCGGAGCGGCTTAAAGATGGACGGAAACGTTGTGAGCCACGTAATTATCTATGCTTCGTTCCCACAGCGTTTCAGTTGGACTTGATAGATGTTTGCTCTGCAACTGAATGCGGTTGCTCAGCAAGCTGAGCTTACCGTGCTCAGGTTAAGCCACGTCGGTTCGGGGTCCGTAGTAGATTGATTCACTACTTCCGTGTCGGATGACGGACAACAGTTTGGATGAAAATTCGAATGAGGCATTTTCCTTTTACGGCTCGACTGAAGAGGGGACAGAGCGGATGTGGTAGGCCAACTTTGGTACATATCTTCCATAAAAGAAATTAGTGCCTGGAATGAAAAAAAAACAAAAAAATTAAAATTAATTTTCTTAATTCTAGATTCACTCGTGACTAAATAAACCAGGAAAAATCCATTCATTTACGATTAAAAAAAAAAAAAATAAATAATTAGGATTATTACAAGTTTTTTTGCTTACCATAATCACGAAATCTCCAGTGGCCGGATTACAACAAAGATTTCTAATAACTCTGGACAAACGGCGGCACTCCGGACGGTGGAGTGGTAAACTCCCTCGCCAATTTGGAATGTGGAGGCATTCCTGTCGTGAAGGATTGAAAACATTTCCTCCCTCATATCGGCCGGTAAAGCGCCCAAGAAAGTGATCTAAACCGGCTGGAATGGAAATCCCTCTATAAGTCTTTTTTTCGTTCGGGTAAAGTAAATCATTTTTTCCGGTCCAACGCTACGGAGAATGCATTCATTTCGTTCCCTGCATTCTTCTAAGATGGACTGCTTCCTCTAGCATTCGGTAAAGAGAGGAGGAGGAGTCGGTGATCTTTCTGCTGTTTCCATATTTTGATTTTGTCCAAACGAGGACGGTAAGAAATCCGGCAGCAACTGCGAATATCGGCTGGACGTAGTCTCCAGTAGTGGTTTCGGTGTTGCTTTCCTGCGGTACTTTCGCGTTACTTTCGGAAATTTCGTTTAAAGTATTCGTTAACATTTCATTAGAATGTTCGCTCGAAGATTCCTCAGATGGTCCCGGTCCTTCTCTTGCTGTTGTTCGGAATGGGTACAGGCGGAGCACTCAAAACCGACTGATATGTAGCGGGTGCAACAAACTTCGGTGCGATCCGTTCTGACCCTGGAACTCTCATTAACGGAAATTCTTCATCGGGCAGAGACTGACAGTCCTAACCCAAAATCGTTAAATCGCTATCTGTTTCCTGACAAGTCTTAAGATCATACGTCCTGATGGTATCCCCCGAGTCTTCTCCGTCCGCGATGTCCTTGGTATTTTGAACCGCGAAAGACTCTATCATCTTGGTTGAACATGACATAAAGAGCAAACGTGTCTCTTAAATTAGAATCCCCGCTTCTGTCTGTTGACTGGGGTAATTGAAACGAATTTGAATTACTTCAGAATTCCCCATCCCGGTTCATATCGAATTCAGTCATCCTCTCGTTTTTTTTTTTTCGCTGCTTTGTTCGGAAGAATCCGGCGACGCTAATCTCCTATCTTCTTGATTTGCGATGCAGCTCTCGGAGATGCATCGAAACATCGATAGCTTTCCTTTCCATAGTGAAAAGGGACACTTCGCCATTCCACGTTTCTGTTATTTTCCGTAAAGCTCGGCAGGCAGCTAACGTCCATAGCAGGAGACGGGTTGGCATTTCTGGCTTTCAATTCATCGTCTCTAATTTGTAATAGCGTAGGTCTTAATTTATGGGTCAAAACCGCAGGCGCCATGGCAGCAGAATAAGCGTCAACATCTTCATTTCGCTTGTGCAAAGAACGTAGCAAACGCTTTGAACGTTCGGGGCTAATTGCTGACCGAAATAATAGTTCTCATCCCGTTCCGTTCTACATCGAAACTAAATTACTACTACGGAAACTGTGGCTACCCGAGCTCTGAGCGTCTTGATCTCCCTGTCTGTAATCCTTACTTCGGAAATGGCGTTGAAAGAACAGCAAGCTGCAAAAAAACAAAAAAGAAAACCAATTAATGAAAATTCATAATTTTAAATATAATTTAGAAATCAGAAGTGGCAAAAAAATTCAAACGTACTTCTGGAGTAAATCAAGCCGACGGTTGAATTTACTCCTCGAATCCAACTGTAAAAATTTATGTCGCCTAGGTCGAATTCTTGGGTTTTTAACATAACAAATGCTGATTCTTCCCGGTTTCTTTCCACCAACCACGAGTATGTACCGAAGGTTGGACGACTGGTTTTTCTGGCTTTATGGAAGCGTCAAAGCCATATATTAAAAGACCCCGTGCTTCGGTATAATGGCTGGGATATTGCACAAAGAATAAATCACCCATCATATGCTCGCGTCCTCGATCGAATATCGAGGTATCCGTTAAAAAGTCATCGTCGCGGGGATCATCATTTTCGTCTTTATAGCTCCCTTCTTCCCCGTCGTTGTTGTCTTCTTCCATTTGCTCGTCTCCGTATTCATCATAATCCAAATTATCTGGATCATCCCGATCGGTTAACTGCTCTTGATTGGATGGTTGTACTTCGGTCATTAAACCTTTCACCATCTGCAAAAAAACAAATGATTTAGTTCCATAGCACATTTTTTTTTTTCCATTTGAAAAATTTCTGCACCTTAATTACCTTGGACGTCATTTGCATCAAGGAGTTTTGCTGAGACATCGGACTTCACAGGTCATCGATTTCAACATTCTCAAGATCACATTCATGTGCATGATCACCTCTATTATTGTCCAATTGTTCAATTTTTAACTCGTTCATCCCCATTTTAGACGATTTCCTGCAGTTAAAAATTTCCTATCAAACTAAAATGTCCCAAGACGCGGTGCTTATCGGTTTTTTAACGGTCGCTTTGTTCTCCTCTGGTTTCTCCTGCAGAATTTCTTGACAAAAAGGAAAAAAAAAAAAAAACGATTAGTACAAAGTTCCTACTTTTTGTTTAAAAAAAAAAACTGGGTTTCCCAACGAACTTTCAATTTTTCAAAAATAAATAAATAACATTTTTTTAAAAAATAAATATTCCTACATCTCGCGATACTAAAGTCTTTTTACAGGTTGACGCCTGCCTATGTCAACCTTCCCCAGAAAGTAGCACCTATCCTAGGGCATGCGTCCTTCGATTCTTCTCTGACCACTGCTGGACCACTGTGGTGTTGATAGCCAGTTGAAACCATATCGGAATCGCTTTCAAGTGCAATTAAAAAGCTTAAACAGTTGGCCGGTGATGGCCTCAACCCAGTTATATACCAACTGCAAAGCCCTAATGTCCTGCCGAGGCATAAAAATTAGACTTCATTATACGTGACGGTTGACTTGGGTAGTTCCATAAGCTACGCCTGTGGGACGACTTTAGTTAACCGTGTAATATAATTGAAGGTAATCCATATGACAGGACAGAGACCAAATGCACCTAAAAAAACCCTAAGCTACCCATTCGCTCCCGAGTATGTTTGGATAAGTGGATACCTTCTTATCTAACTACTCTAACTACTACGCTCCCTCCTACAACGGAGATCGTCACGAGATCCTCGAGCTCTCTGGTCTTGGGCGTCCGGCACTACCCTCGCATTGTGGTGAAAACCACCCCCCGGTTTCTCGAGGCTCGTCCCCGATCCATGTATCACCTGAGACGTCGATCCTTTATAACATACGAGATAAAGGTCAACGGCACATCGGAAACGAATGCGGGTTTACAATCTACGCTAGGCACGCCACCCTTGCTTAGGCCTTTCTCTCCGATCCAGGCCAGGTTCCCTTCGCAAAAAAATAATTACAAAACGAAAAACCCCCTTTACCCATTAAAGCGTTCCTAACAAAAAGAAAAATGAAAGTTCGTAGCCTCATCACAAAGAACTAAAAAAATTCCATAAAAACTAAAAAGGCTATTACTTAACTTATGTATTATCCAGACGATCGGAGTCCGTAGATTCATTCACTGCTTCTGTGTCGGATGACTTAGGATATAAATTCTAACGAGGCAATCTCCTTTCAGAGCTCGATTGACGAGGGGATAGAACGGATGTGATAGACCGACTTTCGAAGCAAATCCATGAAGAAGAGCTGGAACTAGCAGAGGTGGAATGGGGGGGGGGGGGGGGAAGAAAAAACGCATTGATGAAGTAGAAAAATAAGTCAAAGGAAAAACGTTCTCCAACTCGTTCAGTCAAAAATCAAAAGGAATAGCATGGGAATGGAGATAAACAAAGATAAAAATTAAGAGTGAATGCAAGCCGTGAAGTAAAAAATAAAAAAGTAGCAAGGGGAAGCGAAAAACAGTAAAATGCTTACTAACTAAAGAATTTCCCTGGAGACTCCCCAACGGGCTTTCTCCCTAATTTATGAAAGGTTCAAACTCAAAGGTTTTCCTGGAGAAAACCTAACCTATGAGGATCTTGGTAGTACAAAATCGTAAAAACTTAAAAATAATTATTTTCTAAAAGAAGAAACACAGTGAGAGTCAAATGGAACATGCAAGAGGTGAAGCAAAAAAAATTAAAAAAATACTGAGGTGGGGGGGGGGGGGGTGTGGAGCTGGAAAAACACTGATCAAGTTGAAAGAAAAGTCCAAGTTAAGATATCTTTCAACTCGTGTGGATTTTGCAACTGCTCATCATTATAAGAAGATTGGTGGGGGGGGGGGCGGGGAGAGGAGCCTAAACTCGTTTTGCTGCATCCGTTCATAAGGTGAGGACGTTAACGATGTCCTATTTTATCCTATTTTATATAATGTCCATTCTCTGCCAAAAAAATTAAAACTGAATTAGCATTATTATCCACCGCCTCAAAAACTGCTTTCATTTCGACCCTAATATTTGGCCTGATTTAGACCCTCACTAGGTCTTATCGATAGGTGAAAGTCGGAAAAAAAACCTTATTTTGGGGCACAAACTTTATGATAACCCGGTGGCAGTCTTTGTAAATATTGCGCAACATGTTGAGCAACATGTTTCAGGGTGAAATATGCCTTTTACAGATATCGTAAAAAGTAAATCAAATAAAACCAATTAATTTTTAAATTCAAAACTAAAAGTAAAATCGATTTGAAAATTTAACCCTTTAACGGCCGAATTTTGGAACATTTTTCCGAAAAATCAAAGAAAATTTCCCAATTTTTTTTTGTAATGATTTTGCACTAAGGCTAACCATCAACACATTAGGGACCCTCACTGTGCGTTAAAACCGAATTAGACGCTTGCCAATTTTCAGTATATGCATCCCGCAACACATACGTGCAATGCAAAATTCGCACAAGATTTGTTTCCTTCCATAAAATGATCGAAAAACGACTTTCAACCCGTTTTGGACGTCGCTGATTGCAACTCTGACGCCAGAATTATTTAAATCCGCTCAAAAAATTCAATATGGCGCAAAAAAAAAAAAAAAAAAAAAAAATGAAAGTAAAATGGCTCCACCGTAAAGGACTTCAGTTTTTACAGAATTTTGACTTCAGATTCGAAATCAGCCGGTCAAATTACCCCTAAAATCATGTTTTTCATCATATTTTGCTGAAAAGGAACTTTATCTGGCGAGAAATACCAAGAGGCTGTTACACAAATCGGGAAAGGGTTAAAGGCCTTAAGTTGTAATATCTTGTGGTTGTATTTCAGCGTCGATTATACTTTTTGGGATTAAGGTAGGACTTATGGCTTTTATGAAAGTCCCACGAGTTTCTTGTGCATTAGAAAATAAATAAACTAAAACAGACTCACCTACTCTGGAAGCGATATCACTCCAAACAAAGATTCAGGCTCCAAACGCCAAGCAACATGACTTCATACCGTATGTGTGTCCAAGTTCCAGTTTCCAGGCAACACGATTTAATACCGAATGCGTGTCCATATTCCAGGTTCCAGGCACCAGGAAACACGATTTAATACCAAATGCGCGTCCATACTCCAGGTTCCTTTAACACACCTCTGCCTCCCTATCTTCGTTAATGGTTTGGGCGGTTTGAATGCAGCGTTCATTGCATAACAAAATTCCGATTCGACAAATCCAAATTAAGGGACAATCTCGCCAGTTCGTTCATCAATCCGTTCCTCCCAAACAATGTCGAGATATTCGACTTAAATGTGCAGGGTTATTTATCAACTTAATAACCGTGCTGTTAACAGCCGAAAGCCAATTATTCCGGGAGCAAAAGGCCATCAATTCCGAAATCAAAGCCAAAATCCAGGACACTTTTGTGCATTTTTTCTTCGTGTCTTCATAATACGCATTTCAAATTCGTTGAATGCAACTCTAAATTTCTACAACCAAAGCGGATTGAATGGCAGCCGAATGATTACAACCTCCGACAGCACCGAGGAACGAAAGAGCTTCCGAACAAATTTTGTAGGTAGACCGACTTTCGTTACATTTTTCCACAATAGAAATTAAGTGTCTCTGGAAAGAGAAAAAAAATAAAAACAAATTAAAATCTATCTCTTCTTAATTCTACATTCACTCGTGACTAAATAAATCAGGGTATATCCATTTATTTACGATTTAGAAAACGATTAAAAATTATTAATTACAAATTATTTTTGCATAAGGTAAAGTACCCGAATGCTGACCAGGCACCTAAACCTGACCAGGTCATAAGCTAAACATGTTTTCCTTTTACGGTATTACGTGTTTAGCTTATGAGCCGGTCAGGTTTAGGTGTCTGGTCAGGATTCGGGTACTTTACCTTACCTCCATTTATTTAAATCAAATGTTAGATTCACAAAAATTTACAGCTAAAATGTTTGAACCATTATATTGGATTTAGTTGGTCTGTTTTTGCATGTCGTATCCAAGAGCTCTCTTGATTCAGGTTCCTACTATCATTGTGGCTCTGATTTTCGGAGGAGTCACATCGTGATTTTACATTTTTTTAAATTTAATTTAATTTTTTTATTTTAAAATTATATTATTTTTAGTGTCAAGCTTTACTTTATTTTAATTTAATTTAAAAATATTTTAGTGTTTTATTTATAGAAAATATGCTGCATTGGTCTCAGTTATTAATTTTAAAAGAGCATTACAGTTAGTTACCTTATAAGAATTATTTTTAGCTTAAATGACATATTTTAATATAAATTTGAATTATTTATCGAGAGGTAACCTAACCCGGTTCTTTGTTTGATATCAGCAATGTTGTTAATTTATGTTTTTATGATTTTATAGCCTTGAGGACGGATCCAGTAAACGAATCCGAAACGTTGGAAAATGGATTGTAAGGAGTTCATTTGACTGTTCCAAACAAGGATCAGGCTACCGATCACCATTAGTAATGCCCGCGTAGTGCTTTAATCCAAAAACCCTCGTTTACATCCCGCCATTGCCTCACTATCAGTAACCAGTAATCTTACAATATTTTTTATCATTTGGCTGTTACCATCTTGTCGGGATTTTTATCAGGTTTAAACTACAAAACCCACTAAATTAGCCTGGTCAATAAAAAGAAAAGGACGATTTAACGTCAAACTTTGTTAAGTATCACTTCTTGATTCGAATCAAGTTTTTTAAGTTTTCGATCAATACTTAAAAAAGTTTTTTCTCCCCACCAAGAAAAAAAAAAAAAAAAAAAAAAAAAGTTCGGTCAGGAAATGAATTTGGCAGATACCTATAAAGGTTCCGTTAGAAAGAAAACTTTTTTTTGTTTCCCGCCGCTTTTCTCCCTTTCCTGTCATCTCTCCTCCTGGAAAACAGAAATCCGATTCGGAAACACGTTCGCTAAAAATAAAAAATAAAAGCTCACTTTTGCAAAATTTATTTATTCGGAGCAATGTTCCGACTCTACGTTTCTGGCTTGGAATACTCAAAGAATTTATTTTCTTCAAACAATACAGCCTGCGCGTTCCAAACTTTCCTAGGTCAAAAATAGGCTTGCCATTTTTTAAAATCAGAAAAAGAGTATGCGGATGTAAGAAAAATAGAGTATAATTGGAGTATGAAATTTGATTTTTTAGAGATTTCCCACCATTTTTCAATACCATTTTTCCTAAAAAAAAAAAAATTAAATAGGCCTAAATAAATTCCTAATCCATTTTTTCTAAAAATTTTGGCTTCTAAAATTCTTTTCCTAACTTTTTCTTTTTTTTTTTTTCTTCTAATTTTGGTGCCAGGTAATAACCCGACCATCGATTCCTGAGGAATCCACAAATAGGGCCTATGTGTAGAAAGACCAGGAAAATAATTAAAAAATAAAATTAAATAATTATTCCACAGTCCTTCCACACCGGTGTGGAAAGTACAGGAAATTAAATAATTAAAATATTAAAGTCTGCACTTTCCACACCGGTGTGGAAAGTCTAGGAAAATAATTAAATATTATATGGTTAATGGATTAAATATTTAATTATTTAATTTTTAATTTCCTGCTTTTTCCACAGTTTAAAAAAGTAATTTTTGGGAAGTGAGGTTAAAAATTTGCTTTTAAAATCAGTACCGAATTGATAATGAACATTCAAAACAGCATAACCATGCCGAAGATTTCAATTACATCCGAATCTTGTAATGCCTACCCGGAGTGAGCTTACCAGGACCGAGCTTATCCAGACCAAGTCTACCCGGAGTGAGCTTACCCGGACCAAGTCTACCCGTAGTGAACTTACCCGGACCGAGCCGGACTGGACCAAGCCTACCCGAACGGAGCCTACCGGATTAGCTTACTCGGACTGACCCTCCCGGACGGAACCTACCTGGACCGAGCCTAACCTGACCGATTTGTCCCATCAGTTCCTACGATAATTTAGTTTACTAGCCGTTTCCAAGATTCTGGGGCGAATCTGAAGGCCGAGCTAATTATACTTGATATGAATGAAGTTGAGCGAACAGAAATTACAACTTATCGAAACTGCTAAGGGCGGAAGCAAATAAGGTTAGGCCAGGCGGCCCCGAGAAGGCCGACTGGCACAGGCGAGCCGCGTAGCGGCGAGGTGTACGGCAGACCGACGTGCAGCAAATGGGCAAGTCAGGACAGCAGATCGCGAAGCGAGCTGCTGGCCGACTTGCATGCAAGGGCCGTAGGCCCTTGCGTCCCATTTGCTAGTATAGTCTCTAATTCAAAGGCGTTAAAAATGTCTCTTTCCTGTACTTTCCACACCGGTGTAGAAATATTATTTAATTTTATTTTATTTTTAATTATTTTCCTGCTCTTTCTACACATAGGCCCTATTTGTGGATTCCTCAGGAATCCATGGTCGGGATATTCCACGTCTTCACGCCGAATCAAAATGAATTATTCCATAGTCTTTCTACACCGGTGTGGAAAGTACAGGAAATTAAATAATTAAAATATTAAAGTCTGCACTTTACACACCGGTGTGGAATGTATAGGAAATTAAATATTTAAAAAAATAGAATAATTATTCCATAGTCTTTCGACACATAGGACGTTTTTGTGGATTCCTCAGGAATCCATGGTCGGGTTATTACTTAGTATCCTAATTTTCAATTTTTTTAAAATTTTTTGATTACTAAAATAAAACTTCCTAAAATCCCTAAAATGAAATATTTTAAAATCCCTTTAAGGTTTTAAAAAAATAGGAAAAATATTCATTTTGGGAAATTTTATTTTATGAATAAAAAAATTTTTAGGAAAATTGAAAATTAGAAAAAAAAATGGTTAGGAAAAATTGATTAGCAATTAATTTTTTTAGGAAAAATGGTCGGGAACGTTTTTAGAGTATAAAAAGAGTATAATATGCCCAGGAAAAGAATATAAAACTTTAAGAAAAAGGTTATGGAGGAAAAAAAAAATTATTTGACTATGCAAAATAAAATGACGTTTTTCGCAAAACTAACGAAGATAAATTTTAGAATTAAAATAATTTTCAAAAAGGAGTACTCTACTTTAAAATTAGAAAAAAAGAGTATATTCGGGCAAATCCAAAAAAAAAAAAAAGATACTACTTTTTTTTCTCCTAAAAAAAGAGAGTAAATACTCTGAAAAAGAGTATAAATGGCAAGCCTAGTTAAAAGTATTACATAAAATCTATATTTTTTGGGCTCTATTCATCATATCAACGAATTACTAATTTTTTTACCGATTATACTAAAGTTTTTTACTTACTCGACAATTATATCACTCGCGTGAGCCTCCCTGGGATTCACTCCAATAAGCCAAATTGAAAAATTTATTATTCTGAGGCGTGTGCAAAGTCCACTTATCGAGTTTTGATTGAAACCACTTCCAAACTCCAGTGAACGCCTAAAAAAAAAAATTTTTTTAAATATTAGATTTTTTTAAAATTAAATTTACATTTTTGATGCAAAAAAATAAGTCACATGAACTGCTAACCTTGTGCCATTCATCATTTCTGTGAATATAAACTGCTGTCTTCTCATACAAATCTTACAAAAGGAAAAGAGGCGCGATCCATTTCGGTATCGGAAACAGAGTCGTAGAATCGTTTTGATCTTTTAAATTGGCTAAAAGCGTCGAGTAATTGTATCATAAAGCAAAAGAGACACGTATCCGAGAGAGCACGAAAGCAGGCAAATCTTAAATCCTAGAAAAAAAAGTCAAATATATTACTTTTTTTATTTGCAAAAAGAAACTAATTTTAAAAAGACAGCTTACGTCAAAAAGCAGAGTCAAAAGATGTAATCGAACAGACACTTTTCCAGCATTATTGAATCTACTAAAACATTCCTGCAGTGTGGCTACAGTGTGGCTACCGTCAATGGGTAAATTTCTTTCACCTCTTCAAGCATGAGAACCATTTGAATTGCAAGCTGCAAAAATTTAAAAAAAATGTAAATTACGGATAAGAGGCAAACCTATAATCATTTTAAAAGTAATTTCTTTTTTAATTGATTTACATCTTAACACAGCGATGCCAACAGACTTTTACACCGGGCAAAAACCATTCCGGTCGTAAATGACAATAAACAAATCGCAGACGCGATAAACGGTTTCCGGATGATTTTCTAGCACCTCATGACATTCAATTAAAGCACATCCGGTGAACTGATTTACTGTGTCTTGCGTGAGCCGAAATTTTTAATGTCATTAAGCATCTAAAACAAAAGAGGAAACAAAAAAAAATTAAAAAAATTAAAAGACAAATTTTTTAATTAAAAAAGTCCTTACCTCAGATTCACCGTCTGCTAACGCCATTTCACAACTCCTATTTTTCCTCGGATTAACGACTTCGACTTGAGACGATGAGGACGCGCCCATGCTTTGAGCTGCGAAAAAAAAAGAATAAATGAGAAATTTTTTTTAAAAATCGAATAATAGAAAAATAAAATAAAAAAAGATCAAGCTTTTTTATTAACCTAATAAGGTTTTAAAAAAAAATAAGCTCGATGAACAATATCCACCATTATCTCATTCGAAAGTTGATGAGTTAGGATCTCTCGAAGAACTTGCAAAAATCTCGGATTTTTCATTGACTCGGATTTGTTCAATACGTTCTCACAATGTCAAATCGTCTAAATCTTCCTGACAAGCGGTTCGATTATTTTCGATTAAATAGTTAACAGCCTTTTCGATGTTTCGCGATTGAGAGGGGGCTTCAATGGTTGCGTCCCTGGAAAGTCCCATGTAGCAAAATCGGTTGAATAAAGTTTCGCTGACGTAAGAGTCTTTTCCTCCGGATCGTCCCTGAGGGCTTGTGGTCGGGAAAGATAATCTGTTTACTAACAAGGAACTTGAGAATCTGCTCCCGTATGCTGGACCTGCCAGACATGATCGCCATCCGTTGTTGATATGATTTGCTTCGAGGCTGCTTCATCCAAACGCTCCTAAAAACTAAGCAAACAAAAACTTATTTATTTAAAATTTTTGAACTAAAAAACCGAAAAAAGCAAAAAATTATAAAATTACAGGAAAACGTACCTGAAGAATTTTTTCTCCAACTAGAATCTGTTTTAATATACAGAGCATGCTGTCAGTCATGCGGAAACCGTAGCCTTTCAGCGGCTTTCTCCCGTACGTTTCCATTGTGGCCGAAAATGCCATCTGAAAAAATTTAAAAAAAAAAAAAATCCCTTTTTCTGAAAAATACTTTTCAAAGGAAAAAAAAAAAACTTACTCGATGAATCTTAACGAGACATCTAAAGGGGCTAAATTCAAAAATTGGAGAGTTGTCGATATTTATGTTCTTGGACGAAAATACTTAAAGAATCGAGAATCACTTTCGGATTTTTAATTTTTTTGAGCAACATCGACCACGCATCTAAATATTCTCTTTTATCCCTGCGCTGTCGGTATCGGTTGTTCCGTCTCGAGACAAAGCATGATACAAGGAACTACGAAAAAATATTTTGAAGAAACAATTTAAAATTCAAAACATACTTTAAATTGAAAAAGTAAAAAAACCTCCAATACTTACTCAAAAAATACTGTCAGACCCTACGGACTATACTCAGTTTCACTTTTCACGAAATGATGCAGAAAAATGTGAAACGGTTGCCTTTTATCGTCGAACAACATCGAAGATCAACACCCGACGAAACAAATCAAATAAGCCAATTTAAAATTTTCGAGCGGGGCAGGAGGCACTAAATTCGAATTTAATCCCCTGGCTAATAAGTCCAACGTCGCTTTCGCCACATCTGTGGATCCTACGGTTGGTCATTGAAAATGCGTTTTGGAATGTACCTCTTCGTTTCGGCACTCCAACGCAAAGTTTAGCTAACATTCTTACAAATAATTTGGCGAAAAACTGCTTTCGGTGCTGATCTCGAAGCTGGTCCTAGTAAAAAGTTTCGAGTGTTTCAGCTGTTCCGGACTCCGTAAGACTCCAGTCCCTCTCGCTTTTGAAGCAGTGGAAAACGAGGTCTCCTCACTGCAGATATCAGGGGACAAATTGGATTCGGCCTTCGTCGTATTCATCGCTTCGGATGTTGTAGAAATGTCGCCTATCCTTTCGGGGTAAAAGAAAATTCAAATCCCGTTGTCCGAAATCACAGTCGGATGGGATGACGTCATCACTGCAAGGAGCTAAAAGCAACGTCCTTTCCCACACGAGGGAGTGTACAGTTTTGATGATTTTCGTAAAACGTCTATTTAGAGAGGGGAACCCCATGTCTCAAGAAATGTGTTTCTTATTTTGGACTGATCGGTTCTGCAAACGTGATTAAACATTATAACGAATCCGTGTGTAGCGGCCATCAAATGAAGAAGCGGGGTGGCGTTGTAGGAATATAAAGCGTTGTCCAAATCCGGGACCATTGCCCATTCGTGAAGAAAAACGCATTTTCCGGAAGAATGATCAGTTAAAGCGTCCAAACGAGTTAATACCTGCTGCAGCAGCTCTTTTATACCTTCCCAAAACTATTGGCTCTCGAGCTAGGCACTGAAATCGAAAAAAAAAAATTGATTTTATTAAAAATTTTTGATGCATTTATAAAAACAACAGAGAAGCGTCAACCAGTTAGCTCTGTTACGATATACAATTAAAATTTTTTACTCACAAGAATTGATTGTTAAACATTAGCAACGGCCTGGGCAGCCGGAGTAACTGCATAATGTGGCAGACAAATTCGGCAATGAAAGCAGTTTAATAAAATATTTCAAGTCCCCAAAGGCTACTAATTCTTTGTAATGATCTCTGGTCGAAATATCACTTAAAATGGCGTCAACACATTTCATCTGTGAAAAAAAAAAAGAAAGAAAGAAAAAGAAAAATGGAATTAATAAGAAATCATTAATCAGTGATTGATGCTGGCCAGCATTAAAAGAAATTTAACATACATTTATAACAGGTTTCACGGCTTCTGTTTTCAGGTCAGGATGATGACACATTAATTCATTCATGGCATTTCCTAAAGTAATGGCCGTGTCGCCCAAAGATTCTAGCTATTCCGCGTCCTCATAGCCGGCAAATACAGAAAATGGACAAAACTTTCGCAAAGGTGATCGAATGAATGAAACCGCTTTAACTGTGTTAGACCATGGCTTTTAAGCAAAAAAGCGCTGGTTACGTTCTGTAATGATGCCAAAACGTCTCCAGCAGGAGAAACCTAAAAAATTAATAAGAAAAAATTAAAAATCCTTTCTTACAATTCTAAATTATTTCACCAGCAATTTTGTCTCTCACCTCTTTGACTACTACAGCTGGAAGGACCACGTCAGTCAAATAATTATTTTGAAAAGTGAAAAGTGGGAAAGGTTCTTGGAAAACATAAATGGTAGCCTACATCCGTGGTAAAAAGAACAGAGAAGGTCCGAAATAATCCGAACTAATAAAAAAAACAAGACAAGACGGTAAACTCCATTCCATGACAGTCCTCATTGATTCATTAAACGCTTGATCTTGCATTGTTTTCATCAAAAAAATTAAAATGAATTCTATTAGACCTGCAGGTCAGGTAAACATGTTTTAGATGCTTCCCGGTTCCACGATCTTCAGGTTACTTTCACAAATTTCAGTAATATATTGAGGAACGTTTTTTCACTCCACGATGTCACTTCACTTTTCTTCACTATAATTCGATGTAAGTGTCTAAATCAACTTCAATTCACTTCGATGTAAGTGTGAATATAAACTTTACTCCACATTCCTTCACTTCCTTTCGATGTAAGTTTGCATATCATAATCACTCCCCTTTTCTTCACTTCACTTTGATTTAAGTAAATATCATAATCACTCCACTTTTCTTCACTTCACTTCGATTTCAGTAAATATCAAAATCACTCCACATTCCTTCACTTCATTTCGATGTAAGTTTGAATATCATAATCACTCCACTTTTCTTGACTTCACTTAGAATTAAGTAAATATCAAAACTTCACTTCACATTCCTTCACCTCACTTCGATGTAAATGTGAATATCAAAATCACTCCACTTTCCATCACTTCACTTCGATTTAAGTAAATATCAAAATCACTCCACTTTCCTTCACTTCACTTCAATTCAAGTAAATATCAAAATCACTCCACATTCCTTCACTTCATTTCGATGTAAGTTTGAATATCATAATCACTCCACTTTTCTTGACTTCACTTCCATTTAAGTAAATATCAAAACTTCACTTAACATTCCTTCACTTCACTTCGATGTAAATGTGAATATCAAAATCACTCCACATTCCTTCACTTCACTTCACTTCAATTCAATTCAATTCAAGTAAATATCATAATCACTACACTTTCCTTCACTTCACTTCGATTTAAGTAAATATCAAAATCACTCCACCTTCCTTCACTTCACTTCGATTTCAGTAAATATCAAAATCACTCCACATTCCTTCACTTCACTTCGATGTAAGTTTGAATATCATAATCACTCCACATTCCTCAACTTCACTTCAATTCAAGTAAATATCAAAATCACTCCACATTCCTTCACTTCACTTCGATTTAAGTAAATATCAAAATCACTACACTTTCATTCACTTCACTTCGATGTAAGTTTGAATATCATAATCACTCCACTTTTCTTGACTTCACTTCCATTTAAGTAAATATCAAAACATCACTTAAAATTCCTTCACTTCACTTCGATGTAAATGTGAATATCAAAATCACTCCACTTTCCTTCACTTCACTTCCATTTAAGTAAATATCAAAATCACTCCACATTCCTTCACTTCACTTCGATGTAAGTTTGAATATCATAATCACTCCACATTCCTTAACTTCACTTCAATTCAAGTAAATATCAAAATCACTCCACTTTCCTTCACTTCACTTCGATTTAAGTAAATATCAAAATCACTACACTTTCCTTCACTTCACTTCGATGTAAGTTTAAATATCATAATCACTCCACTTTTCTTCACTTCACTTCCATTTAAGTAAATATCAAAACTTCACTTAACAATCCTTCACTTCACTTCGATGTAAATGTGAATATCAAAATCACTCCACTTTCCATCACTTCACTTCGATTTAAGTAAATATCAAAACTTCACTTAACATTCCTTCACTTCACTTCGATGTAAATGTGAATATCAAAATCACTCCACTTTCCATCACTTCACTTCGATTTCAGTAAATATCATAATCACTCCACATTCCTTAACTTCACTTCAATTCAAGTAAATATCAAAATCACTCCACATTCCTTCACTTCAATTCGATGTAAGTTTGAATATCATAATCACTCCACATTCCTTAACTTCACTTCAATTCAAGTAAATATCAAAATCACTCCACATTCCTTCACTTCAATTCGATGTAAGTTTGAATATCATAATCACTCCACATTCCTTAACTTCACTTCAATTCAAGTAAATATCAAAATCACTCCACATTCCTTCACTTCACTGCGATTTAAGTAAATATCAAAATCACTCCACATTCCTTCACTTCACTTCGATTTAAGTAAATATCAAAATCACTACACTTTCCTTCACTTCACTTCGATGTAAGTTTAAATATCATAATCACTCCACTTTTCTTCACTTCACTTCCATTTAAGTAAATATCAAAACTTCACTTAACAATCCTTCACTTCACTTCGATGTAAATGTGAATATCAAAATCACTCCACTTTCCATCACTTCACTTCGATTTAAGTAAATATCAAAACTTCACTTAACATTCCTTCACTTCACTTCGATGTAAATGTGAATATCAAAATCACTCCACTTTCCATCACTTCATCGATTTCAGTAAATATCATAATCACTCCACATTCCTTAACTTCACTTCAATTCAAGTAAATATCAAAATCACTCCACATTCCTTCACTTCAATTCGATGTAAGTTTGAATATCATAATCACCACATTCCTTAACTTCACTTCAATTCAAGTAAATATCAAAATCACTCCACATTCCTTCACTTCATTCGATGTAAGTTTGAATATCATAATCACTCCACATTCCTTAACTTCACTTCAATTCAAGTAAATATCAAAATCACTCCACATTCCTTCACTTCACTGCGATTTAAGTAAATATCAAAATCACTCCACATTCCTTCACTTCACTTCGATTTAAGTAAATATCAAAATCACTACACTTTCCTTCACTTCACTTCGATGTAAGTTTGATTATCATATTCACTCCACTTTTCTTGACTTCACTTCGATGTAAGTTTGAATATCATAATCACTCCACATTCCTTAACTTCACTTCAATTCAAGTAAATATCAAAATCACTCCACTTTCCTTCACTTCACCTCGATTTAAGTAAATATCAAAATCACTACACTTTCCTTCACTTCACGTCGATGTAAGTTTCAATATCA
The DNA here is from genome assembly GCA_037577465.1 of Liposcelis bostrychophila. Taxonomy (NCBI): domain Eukaryota; kingdom Metazoa; phylum Arthropoda; class Insecta; order Psocodea; family Liposcelididae; genus Liposcelis; species Liposcelis bostrychophila. Next base: position 20,378,396 of record CM075209.1, on the reverse strand, counting down.
TAATCACTCCACTTTTCATGACTTCACTTCCATTTAAGTAAATATCAAAACTTCACTTAACAATCCTTCACTTCACTTCGATGTAAATGTGAATATCAAAATCACTCCACTTTCCATCACTTCACTTCGATTTCAGTAAATATCATAATCACTCCACATTCCTTAACTTCACTTCAATTCAAGTAAATATCAAAATTACTCCACATTCCTTCACTTCACTTCGATTTCAGTAAATATCAAAATCACTCCACATTCCTTCACTTCAATTCGATGTAAGTTTGAATATCATAATCACTCCACATTCCTTAACTTCACTTCAATTCAAGTAAATATCAAAATCACTCCACATTCCTTCACTTCACTGCGATTTAAGTAAATATCAAAATCACTCCACATTCCTTCACTTCACTTCGATTTAAGTAAATATCAAAATCACTACACTTTCCTTCACTTCACTTCGATGTAAGTTTGATTATCATATTCACTCCACTTTTCTTGACTTCACTTCGATGTAAGTTTGAATATCATAATCATTCCACATTCCTTAACTTCACTTCAATTCAAGTAAATATCAAAATCACTCCACTTTCCTTCACTTCACCTCGATTTAAGTAAATATCAAAATCACTACACTTTCCTTCACTTCACGTCGATGTAAGTTTCAATATCATAATCACTCCACTTTTCATGACTTCACTTCCATTTAAGTAAATATCAAAACTTCACTTAACATTCCTTCACTTCACTTCGATGTAAATGTAAATATCAAAATCACTCCACTTTCCATCACTTCACTTCGATTTAAGTAAATATCAAAATCTCTCCACATTCCTTCACTTCACTTCGACGTAAGTTCGAATATCATAATCACTCCACTTTTCTTCACTTCACTTCGAATTAAGTAAATATCAAAACTTCACTTCACATTCCTTCACCTCACTTCGATGTAAATGTGAATATCAAAATCACTCCACTTTCCATCACTTCACTTCGATTTAAGTAAATATCAAAATCACTCCACTTTCCTTCACTTCACTTCGATTTAAGTAAATATCAAAATCACTCCACATTCCTTCACTTCAATTCGATGTAAGTTTGAATATCATAATCACTCCACATTCCTTAACTTCACTTCAATTCAAGTAAATATCAAAATCACTCCACATTCCTTCACTTCACTGCGATTTAAGTAAATATCAAAATCACTCCACATTCCTTCACTTCACTTCGATTTAAGTAAATATCAAAATCACTACACTTTCCTTCACTTCACTTCGATGTAAGTTTGATTATCATATTCACTCCACTTTTCTTGACTTCACTTCGATGTAAGTTTGAATATCATAATCATTCCACATTCCTTAACTTCACTTCAATTCAAGTAAATAAATCACTCCACTTTCCTTCACTTCACCTCGATTTAAGTAAATATCAAAATCACTACACTTTCCTTCACTTCACGTCGATGTAAGTTTCAATATCATAATCACTCCACTTTTCATGACTTCACTTCCATTTAAGTAAATATCAAAACTTCACTTAACATTCCTTCACTTCACTTCGATGTAAATGTAAATATCAAAATCACTCCACTTTCCATCACTTCACTTCGATTTAAGTAAATATCAAAATCTCTCCACATTCCTTCACTTCACTTCGACGTAAGTTCGAATATCATAATCACTCCACTTTTCTTCACTTCACTTCGAATTAAGTAAATATCAAAACTTCACTTCACATTCCTTCACCTCACTTCGATGTAAATGTGAATATCAAAATCACTCCACTTTCCATCACTTCACTTCGATTTAAGTAAATATCAAAATCACTCCACTTTCCTTCACTTCACTTCGATTTAAGTAAATATCAAAATCACTCCACATTGCTTCACTTCACTTTGATGTAAATGTGAATATACAAATCACTCCACATACCTTCACTTCACTTCAATTCAAGTAAATATCAAAACTTCACTTCACATTCCTTCACTTCATTTCGATGTAAGTTTGAATATCATAATCACTCTACATTCCTTCACTTCACCTCGATGTAAGTTTGAATATCATAATCACTCCACATTCCTTAACGTTACTTCAATTCAAGTAAATATCAAAATCACTGCACATTCCTTCACTTCACTTAGATGTAAGTTTGAATATCATAATCACTCCACTTTTCTTCACTTCACTTCCATTTAAGTAAATATCAAAACTTCACTTAACATTCCTTCACTTCACTTCGATGTAAATGTGAATATCAAAATCACTCGACTTTCCATCACTTCACTTCGATTCAAGTAAATATCAAAATCACTACACTTCCCTTCACTTCACTTCGATGTAAGTATGTATCAACTTAACTTCACTCCACTTTCCATCACCTCATTTCCATGTATATAAATATCAACTTCACTCCACTTTCCTTCACTTCACTTCAATGTAAGTGTGTATATAAACTTTAAAAGTAAATATTGTACGTAAATATCGAAATATAATTACCATTAAATTTTTGACCTTGATATCGATCCCGCCTTTCCGGATCCTCGAAATTCCTTGAAGACTTAATTATGTAATATAATAAGGATATTGTTTGTAAATTAAACACAAAAAATTAATTTCAAAACCCGAAAAATTCATTTTAATACCCGAAAAATTAAATTTAAAATCCGAAAAATTAAATTAAAAACCCAAAAAAATTAAAATTAATAATTCCAAAAAAAAAAAAAAAAAAAAAAAAAACTTAAAAAGACAGTGATGGGGTCCAACACTAACATTGATTCGACAACTCAGCTAACGTATCTATAAGCTTAACAAAAAAAAATCGAAACTCATGTATGCCTTAAGATGGTCCTTCTCAAGTCATTCAGCAGTAACCCAATAAACATTACGGCTATCTGTAAACTCATAATTTTAGACCTTATTTTGCAAGTTTTCAAGTCAGTTAATTACTTTCATTCAATTAACTTCCAAACAAAAATTAACCACCATAAGCTCTTTAGCATATGAACTGATTAAGTAAAAGAAATCTATTACATATTCTCCGCTTTCTTAATGCCTCATTCTCAACCTTAAAATCTCAATTCTTGTCCCAGATACAAATACCACTTGAAAGATTTGATCATAATTCCGACATATTTAAACCAATGCCGCAGCTCAGACAGGGTTCAACGAGGAAATCAAACATCCAGTATAACAAAATACATCTCAGTTATGACTACTACTAACCTGCCAATCTCATTTTTTTCCATTTTCTTTTCAAAATTAATTACGATTCCAGCTTCTGACGTCCCTCGTTGGCAGGGTTTCTCGGCAGCATTCATGGGACAATTTTAAAAGAAAATTTGGCAACTTAAGGAGATAAAAATCATAAATTATTTTTAACAGGGAAAATATCAAAATGGCCTCTGCTTACATTCAAATTAAAAATTTTAATCTTTTTGGATTCGAGAGATTTTTCCATTATTTTCGTTGTGCAATTTTTTTATAGTTCTTTTTCATTTCACAATTTTCGGAACACAAGTGCTAGGGCAAGCAAGTTTGTTTGGGCTCATTCTTTAACAGATACAGATATTTAGTAAAACGAAAATTTACTTCCCAAAAGATAAAACTAAAAGTGCAAAACCGATTTGGGATTTTAAAAACTCTTAAGTAGTAAATATGCTCATTCTTCCGTTTGTTTTCTGCTATTAGGGGAGGGCTTATGCCTGCCGAAAATCCTGCATGATTTTCCATCCATTGGATAATAAATAAATTGGAACAAACTCACCGACTCTGCCGTTGTCTTCTTATTGCTTCAGCACCTTCGAATCACAACAATCAGCAGCATCAGCATAACCATTATCACCACCACTAAGAAATTTTCTTCAAAACGTTGAAACTGTTAGCACACTTTCACTGAACACTAAAACAAGATAAAACGAGGCAGGTGTAATAAAAAAATTAATTTAACAAATTGATTTTAAGAAAAAAATGATGATCTCATAGAACTTGGAATAGCAACTCTGGTGCAAATTAATTTTTAACAAGTCAAAGTATCATATAAATTTCAGCCTTGCATGTTAGCCAATTTTCCAAAAATTTCTGAGCTGAAGCTTTTACATGAAATGGAACATTAAAATTTTTTGGCTATTTCCTTTTAACGAATGACTTAAAAATTTTACATACTACATGCTACAATCCAATTGAGCTTCCAGTTCTGAGAACAACATCTATTTCTGGAATTCTTTCTTAAATTTTTTTTTTTTTTTTTTTTTTTGAAAATTTAAAATAGAATTCCCCATTTTTTTTTTTTTTGTTCTTGTAAAACGGAATGAAAGTGTCTGGTCAAAAGGCATGCACAATTACCAATTTATCTTTAAAACTTAAAAAAAGAAGTACAAACTTTAATTGAAATTTTTCCATAAAAGCCTTCTTTTTAGTCCCCTTTGATTCAATTTTATTCCGTTTTACAGTATCACTAAAAAAATAATTGAATATTTGGATTCAAACTACTCAAAAACTACTTTCTTATGTTAGAAGTAAAATTTATTCGAAAAAGCATGCAAATTTCTAATGCCTACATAAAAGCTTTCTAAAATGCCAACCATCATTCCCAAAAATGGGAAATCAAAAAAAGAAATAATTGAAAAAAATATTATATGCCTTCTCAACACTCCTTAAATGTCATTACAATACAAAATGCTTTTCTTATGGGAAAATTTCTGACCAACATGGGGAGTTGACTTCACTTTTTGATTTGTAAGTTTTAAAGCTTTCTTCAACTTTTTTTTTTTAAAATATAAATAAGTTTTAAGCAATAAAATCGTAGGTTCGTTCCTCGTCGTCAACTCCGCAGCCGCCTCCACTCTTCTTCTGTATGTTCTTCCTCTTTTCAAGTCCAGGTCTTCCGCCGCCGAAAAGACTCTCAAGCGAGAAGTCCATGTATTTCTAAAAATCCAAACTCACTGAAGGGATGTTTACAACCTGCTTCCTGGCTCTGAATAACAAAAAATTATTAAGAGGTATGTCAGTATTCTAAATTTCTAATACCAAAATCGGTGATAAGGGCTGCGAAACCGATTCTCATTTTACGGAAAATCCCGATTTCCTTGTAACTCGATTGAAGCTGTTCTAAATCGTTTAAAATTCGACTCCGATGCCGACGTCAAATCAAAATTGATTCGGTTTCCCGTTCCAATATTATGTAAAACTCAACCGATTATTTACAATTTTAGTTAGATCCGAGTTTCTTAAGTAATCGATAATTAGGTATGCTACATGCAAGGCTGCGGTTCCGATTATGATTCCGATTCCCAAAATTCTTCAATATTTTTGGGGCCGATTTTGATTCCGATTCCGATACTGATTCCGACTCGAGAAAAAAAAATTAAGTTTCCGATTCTGATTACAATTATAAAATATTTCTGTAATGCCAATAGCGATTCTGATTCGGATAGAAATTGGAAATGTACAAATCGTAAAAAGCTTTTATTAATACTTTTCAGCTCAATTTGAATCAAAATTATTTTTCGATGCCGATTACGATTCCGACCAATTTTTGAGCCAGATTCATATTTCGATTCCGATTCCGATTCCGACTGCTTGAAAAAAATATAAGGTTTCGTTTTTAGTTCCACTGAACTTTTGATCGATTCAATTCCGATTCCGATTAGAATCTAACCACGGCACCGCAGCCCTGACTACATGTCGGAGAACGACTGATGGTTCCGATTCTGAAAAGCAAGATTTTGTTCGAAATCGTTTCCGTGTCCGACTTCTGACTTCCAACTCCACTTCCGGTTAGCAAAATTATCCTCTTCAACTCAATGCGTTGCGATAGCGATTCCGAAAGCAGAAATGACATGACCGAAAGATTCCGATCCCAAAATCCGAAAAACAGATTCAACCAATTCTTCTTCCGACTCATTCAAAAGCAAAATCTCAGAATTCGCAGCCCTTTCCTAAAGTTCTTCCTTCAATCATTTTCTTCTAACTTAATTACGAATACAGCTTATTAACTATGACAACTGCTGCTTCATTTCCATTCAATCAGATTCAAAGCAAATTGATTATTTTAGCACGACTATGGCTCATTCACTGAAAACAGTCAGCTCAAAAGGCAAATTACAGGTTCGTGCTTCTCCAAATGGAAAAACTCAGTAAAACTTAAAAAGTTCTTCATTTCCGGAAGAAACAAAAGTTTAAAATTCTTCAAAATACAATAACGCATTGTTCCAAAAATTGAAAATCATTCTTTTTAGCATAAAATAAATTATCATCATTTTGATTCGTGGAGAAATTATAAAAAAAAAAAACCCATGCAGTTAGTAAAAGCATTCCTACTGCAAAAAATTAATAATTAAAAGAATAATACTTACTGATAATGCCATTGTCAGATCAACACTCGAACATGATGGATAGACTTGGCAAGCCCCAATTTGTAAACCTCAGTCTGTAAACGCCTTTCTAAAAAGTCATCAAAATTCAAACCCAAGACGTAATCAAGTTTCATGCTACCTTCATCTGGTACACCAATGGACTAATCTTCTAAGACGAGCATTACCTGAAAATAATAATATGAAGAATTAATCCAAAAAGTAAAAATACAAGATTAAAAAATGGACTGGGAGTGATTTTCTTTTTCAGAGTTTCCTAATCGACACCAAGAGAAAATGTCAATGCGAATTAAAAAAATAATTCAAAATTAATAATATATGAAAAATGTAGATCCGTAAATTAAAATTGTTATAGAGTTTATTCGACGACGTGAATATTGGCAAAGTTCAAAAATAGAATACTTTATTAGAAACCATTTGAAGCGAAACAATACTTCATTTCATTACCAAGCACCAACTATTCGAAAAAAAAGCCCTGGGGACTGTCCACTGACCTTTCCCCACAATATTAAACATTGCTCCCATAATTTGAAAAAAATTCTTAATTAGAAATATACGAAAAATGTAGATCCGTAAATTAAAATCGTTTGAGAAAAAAAAAAAAGAAAAAAAATTGACAAAGTACAAGAAAAGAATGTTTTCTTAGAAAACTTTTAAAGTTAACGTAATAGATGATTTCAGGACAAAGCATCTACCCTTCAAAAAAAAAAGCCCTGGGGACTGTCCACTGACCTTTCCCTTAATATTAAACATTGCTATCACAATAAAAAATTATCTCATTAGAAATATACGAAAAATGTAGATCCGTAAATTAAAGTCGTTTGGAAAAAAAAATTGTTAAAGGTCAATAAAAGAGAGCTTCTTAGAAACATTTTAAAGCTAATCTAATATTGATTTGAGAATAAAGCACTTACTCCTCAAAAAAAAAAAAAAAAAAAAAATCCTGGGGACTGTCCACTGACCTTTCCCCTTCATATAAAATAATGCTATCATTATCAAAAAATAATTCCTGATTAGAAATATATGAAAAATGTAGATCCGTAAATTAAAGCCGTTTGAGAAAAAAAAATTGTCAAAGGTCAAAAAAAGGAAGCTTTCTTAGAAACCTTTAAAGCTAGCCTAATACTTGAATAGAGAATAAAGCACTCAAGTCCTCAAGGAAAAAGCCCTGGGGACTGTCGAGGATTTCGCGGATCCGCCCAATAAGAAGTTTCACTTTAAAAAATAAAAGCTTTCCTAGAAACCTGGAAAATCTAGCCTATACATTCAACTAAGGTTTAGAACCAAACCAATTTAATCCTAAAAATTAGAAGCCCCCGGGACGTTCTACTAACCTTTCCCGTTTATAAGATGCAATGAAAAGCATCTCTTAATAAAATATATTGTAATGCTAATTAAAATATACATCTTAATTAATAATATATGATAAATGCAGATCCGTAAATTAAAGTTGTTATAGAAAATAATATTGGCAAAGCTCAAAAAAAGAATGGTTTACTAGAAACCTTTTAAAGCTACTTAACATAATACTTGATTGGAGAATAAAGCTCTTTGACTTCGAAAAAAAGCCCTGGGGGACTGTCCACTGACCTTTCCCCTTAATATTAAACATTGCTATCGCAATTAAAAAATAATTCTTAATTAGAAATATAGGCCTATGAAAAATGTAGATCTGTAAATTAAAGTCGTTGGAGAAAAAAAAATTGTCAAAGGTCAAAAAAAGAAAGCTTTCTTAGAAACTTTTTAAAGCTAATCTAATACTTGATTTGAGAATAAAGCACTTTTCGGAAAAAAAATCCCTGGGGACTGTTTACTGACCTTTCCCCTTATTATTAAGTATTGAAACGCCACGATAAAATAATTTGTGGTTAGAAAAATATGAAAAAAGTGGATCCTTATTATTGAGCATTCCCTAACCTTTCATTACTTAAAGAATTGATTAATATAAAACCACCCAGGTTTAAAAAAAAAAAAAACAACGATAAAATGTTGGTAGAACTGTGCTAGCACTTGCGATAAATATCAAAAACTTTGTCATGCAAAAAAAAAAGTTGTGGGGACTGTCCACTGACCTTTCCCCTTAGGCCTTAATATTAAACATTGAAATGCAAAGGCAGAAATAATCCTGGATTAGCAATATATGAAAAATATGGATCATCACTGAGGATTTCGTTAACTTTCACTAATTCATGTAATTTGAGAAAAAAAAAGTTCGCAAAGTTTTAACATGAAGGCTTTTTTAGAAATCTTGTAAAGCTAGCTTAAGTAGATAAGTCTTCAGATTCTCTTTATATGAAACCATCCAGTTGAAATATTTTGAAGTCCATACGTTTGCGCGGGTTTCAAGCAGCATTTCAGGGAACGTATAAGAGAGCGTTTCGGAGCCTAAAGCTTGTAATAAAGAGGGGAAAAAGTTCAAAATGAAATAATCTTTCAGTCTTAATGTTTTTAAAAATAGCTAAGTTGTGTATACTTACTCAAAATTTTAAAATTTGGGATATTTAAGGTGGAAACGTTTAAGAGAAATCGTTGAAATATTACTTAGTATTGAGTATTTGTGAACCGTATCTTTAATGATCCGCGTATTTTTATTCGGGGACAAATTATCTTATTCGAAGTTACATTTTCCTGAAGAAAATCATTAAAAAAATTAGTGTTTAGCAAATAAAAGATAAATTTGCCAATACAAAAAAAAATTTACCAAAATATTTAGAAATTTGAAAGCTTTCAACTCATCTTGGCTATTTCTTTCGGAATTTGGGGGGGGGGTTGGGCCACAGCTGCAAAAAAACCCTGCATTATTCCATCGCAATCCCTCCTAAAGACGGCTACCAAAATAAATTGAAACGGACTTACCATTCTGCAGACATTTTGCACGTATTTCTATGTCTATGATCGAATACTTCACTCTTATGATTAGACACCAAAGATCAGTCACCGCTACATCTCCCCAAAATGTTCCATCTCTTAAGGCTACCTTGGATAAAAAAAAAAAAAAAAAAAAAAATTACAAAACATAACATTAAACTTGAAAGTCTATTTGTCACTAGATATCTTCATATGAAATCAAAAAATAAGAAACATTCTTGTTAAATTAATTTTCTTCAAACGAAAATCAAATAAATTAACCTTAAGTTAAAAAGAAACATTTTAAGGCACAAGACAAAGAGGTAATGCCAAAATAAGTCACATTTTTTTGATTTATGTTATCTTGACTAATTACGATCTGCCACACGATGGCTGACACCTACATTTTTGTCATTTGGTCAGATTGGTCTGAGATTCAAAAGCATCTTCTCAGAAAAAGGGGTTTGAAGCCTTACTCCCCAGGAGTTTTCCTAGCCCCGGTACCCTCTCCCGCCCCTGACACCTATTCAATGGTTTAACAAAAATTAATTTTTCAATTACTAGGTACTCTTTCTTAAAATTATTAATTTCTAAAATTTTTTTAAATTAAAACTTAATTTTTACTGAGTTCGGTTCCATTTTCTTCATGTTTAGAGATTTTGCATTCAAAACAAATTCATTTTGACCGAAAGATTTTTTCTTGTCAGTGGCGTAGCAAACCAACTAAAGAGTGCAAGTAAAAACATTTTGCGAGGCTTTTTTTTTTTTTTAGTATGATAATTAACATTGACCCACTGTGCCCCGTGATACAAAAAATGTAGTATAGGTTATTTTGAACCTTAATTCATTTTTCCTGCCTGAAATTGCGAGGCCGCAAGTCTGTGCTTGCTTCGCTTATAACCTGCTACGTAACTATTTCTTGATAAAAATTAATTTCAGCTTTCTTAAAGTAAATTTTGAAATCTATTATCTATTTCTTGTTAAGCTCCCCCCGACCAAAATCATTGTTTTTGGTATTATTGTTACCCCCAAACTGCGGTACCCGGTGCGATCCGCGTCCCCTAATCCCCAACATTAGTTGCGGCTCTGTCCCGTGCAACAGAAGAAAAAAAAAAAAAAAAAAAAAAAAAAGAAAAAAGAAAAGGTGCCATTAACTTAATTAAAAATTAACTTCCTTTTTAATTCCATAAAAGGGTCGTTTTCAAATTTCGTTCCAATTTGTGTCCTTAGTAATTATTTTGCAACCGAAAACATTTTTTTTAAAAATTCCACCGGTATTTGGTTAAAAGCAACGTAATAGACTACAGTACACACTTATTCCCTTTTCTGATCTAATTTAGGGTAAAAATTTTGATCTTAAGTACCAAAATTCACTGCTCCGTGAAGTGTCCGAACTCCGAGTTGCATAATTCAACGTAAAAACGGCCATGTTAATAATATTTTTTTTTTAAGTTTTACGACTCATTTTGCTTTTTTAGCTCAAAATGTAATGTTTTTAACGGGGAAAAAAAATTTTTTTTTTTTTCTTAATTGACCCGCCAGGTATTGTCATATAGCCTTGTCCGTAGTTCTCGTCACTACTCCGTTAACCATTTTTAAAGTTTAAAAATTAGCCCGAAAAACGATTCATTTTTCAATGTCACTAAATTAAAAGGAAATAACTGCTACCGACATCAAAAAGACGCAATATTATTATGCAAACAAAAATTCATACCTGTATTTCGAAAATGTTTAGGAGTATAATATTAGTCACGTAAGTATTGACAATCACTTTTCACTACTCCGTGAATAAACTTTACTCCCTAAATATTTGGCGAGAAAAAAAATTTGGTCCATAGAAAGCTTGCCTACGATGTACTTGACTAAAATAATTAGTTCCAAAATTATAATCTCATTGCAGTGAAAAATATATAATACAAAATTCACGACTCCGTGAATCACTCCTCCGTGAACACATTATAGGCGCATCCCATGGTTTATCGCGAAAGAGGTGGAAGTGTTGAACCAGTCATAAAACCGTGCTCTAACAGTCCCAAGCAATCGTTTTTGAGCAAAAATAAAAAAATTTTCCAAAATTTTGATGTCGAAATTGGAACGAAATTTGAAAATGACCCAAAAGCATTTAAGCTTTTCATGTATGATTAGAAAAATAATTTTTGAAAATGATTCAACAAAAGGACTTTACTTCGCTGAAATGTATAAATAAGTTGCTGAACATTGAACACGAATAATAAACGAAAAAATTAAAAATGAAAATTTACAAAAATGTCAAACAATCCTTCTTCTGTTTTAATTACGATTCAGCATAACCAGAATTAATTACTGTAACGATTCAAATTCTTGGCCTAACATTTTTTTTTTTTTTTTTATTAAGAAAATCACGATTGTAAGTTCGTGAACTATATAAGTTAAACATAGGAAATCAGTTGAAAAAGTTAAATCGAGATTATCTTTCGCCACTTATAACCGTGATTCACGAACTTATAATCGTAATTTTCTTAATAAAAAAAAAAAAAAGATCCATATCCCGTTAAAAAATAAAAATAAAAGATTTTTTTTTGTTTAACCCCGAAAATCCCTCATTTTTTTTTTTTTTTATTTCTTTCTCACCCGCCTCAAAAATTATTTGCGTTTTAAAATTTGTTTTCCGAGAAATGACGAAGCGGCATCTTTGTATGTTTATTATTTTTGTTCTTCTCTGCAAAACTTGTCGAATCTTGAAAATTCTCAGAAACCCCAAAACCGACTGCCTTACATTACAAGATAAAAACGACCTCTATAAATACTTAATGAAGGCCACCCTACTGACCTATATTTGTAGAATGGCTAGAAATTGAAAGTAAAAACGGCCGGAAATATCTGTACATTAATTTACTGTTAAGTTAAATCGTCAATTTTAGAAAGGCTCATGAAATCTGAACGGGAAACAGCCTGAAACTTACTGAAAATGTACAGAATATAGCACATAGACTTGCAGGAATTCCAAAATAAAAATATTAACAAACTACTCTTGGCATAAAATTTAAACTATTTAAAGAAAATGGCAAGGTGGGATTCCTAATATCAGTTACTTGACAAAATACTAAATTTCAAGAATTTTAAGGGCTTAAAAAAATGTAAAAATTTCCTCCTTATTGTGTCTTCATTTCACCAAAGCCAAAAAAATGCACATCAGCCTACATTTCCCAGGTTCAAATATTTTTTTGATTACTTGTCTGAGTTCATTTGATTATAAAATCTTATCTACAATTTGTGATTTCCCCTCTATACTTCAAATTAATATTTACTTCTTTCAGCAAAAGTTGGTTCTCTATTCCGGATCATAATTTATCAAAACAGCTGACTTAACAAAAAAGAATTTTTAAGAATTAGAAAATTAAGGGAGAATTTAGCAGTTTTATATGCACACAAAAAAGTTAACTTCCCGCAATTTAGAGCCTTCTATAAAAATTATTCTGAATGCACTTACCGACTCTGCCGTTGTCTTCTTATTGCTTAATCACCATCAAATCACAACATTCAGCAGCATTATCACAACCATTATCACCACCAGTAAGAAATTTTCTTCAAAACATTTAAACTGTTAGCACACTTTCATTAACTGAAACCAGATAAAATGAGGCAGGTGAATAAAAAAAAAATTTAACAAATTTTCCTTCAGAAAAAAATGGTGATCTCATAGAACTTGGTGCAAATGAATTTTTAACAAGTCAAATTATCATACCAATTTTAGCTCTGCATAATTATGCTAGCCAATTTTCCAATAAACTTCTGAGCTGAAACTTTATACTTAAAATAAAACATTCATACGTTTAAAGTTTGTAAGCAATTTCGTATTAATGGATGACTTAAAAATGTTTGATACTATGCTCGAATCCAATTGTCAACAATTTTTTTCTTACAAGATGCAAGTGTGTTTACTATCTTTTTAAAAAAGACTATCTTTTTAAAAAGTCATTTAGACTTGAGCTACCAGTTCTAAGAGCAACACTTATTTCTGGAATTCTTTCTTAAATTTTGTTTCTTTTTTCTTTTGAAAATTTAAAATAGAATTCCATATTTTATTTTTTTTTTAGTTCTTGTAAAACGGAATGAAAGTGTCTGGACAAAAAAGGCATGTACTGTACCATTGCCAATTAATCTTTAAAACTTAAAAAAAAAAAAAAAATTAAGCACCAACTTAATTGAAATTTCTCTAAAGAGCCTTCTTTTTAGTCCCCTTCAGTTCAATTTTATTCCGTTTTACAGTACCACTAAAAAAAAAGAATTGAATATTCGGATTCAAACTACTGAAAAACTTGATACATGCTTACGAGCAAAAAAAAAAAAAAAAAAAAATTAATCTGAAAAAGCATGCAAACCTTTATTGCGTACATAAAAGTTTTCCAAAATGTCAACCACCATCACCAAAAATAGGAAATCAAAAAAGGATATGATTCAAAAAATATTATATGCCTAGTCAACTCTCCTTATAATACACAATTTTTTTTTATGGGGAAACTGTTGACGAATATGGAGAGTTGACTTCGCTTTTAATTTTAAAGTTTTAAAGCTTTCTTCAACTTTTTTTTTTTTTATTATTATTTTAAATAAGCTTAAAACAATATTCCTCGTCGTCATCTCCGCCGCCGCTTCCACTCTCCTCCTACGTCCAAGTGTTCCACCGCCGAACGGATTCTCAAGCGAGAAATTAATGTGTTTCTCAGAATCCAATCTCACAATAAACGAAGAGATGTTTACAACCTGCTTTCTCCCTCTGAATAAAAAAATAATAAAGAGGTTTATCAGTATTCTAGTACCTAAATCAGGGATCAGGGCTGCGAAGACGATTCTCATTTCACGAAAATTCCCATCTTCATTGCAACTCGATTCCGAAGCCGTGATAAAAGCTATCCTATATCATTCAAAATTGATTCGGATTCCGGTTTCAATATAATGTAAAACTCAAACGATTATTTACAATTCGAATTAGATCCGATATTCTCAAGTAATCGACATTTAGGTATCCTACACGTCGGGAGAACGACTCTTTCCGATTCTGAAAATCAAGATATTGTTCGAATTCGTTTCCGTGTCCGACTTCTGACTTCCAACTCTTCTTCCGGTTTAACAAAATAATCCTCAACTCATAGCGGTTCCGAAAGCAGAAATGAAGTGACCGAAAGACTCCGATTCCAAAATCCGAAAACCAGGTTCGACCGACAGCAGAAATAACGTGACCAAAAGATTCCGATTCCAAAATCCGAAAACCAGATTCAATTAATATTTTTTCCGACTCATTCAAAAGTAAAATCTTACAATTCGCAGCCCTTTCGTAAGGATCTTACTTAAATCATTTTTTTCTATCTTAATTACGAATACAGCTTATTAACTAAGAAAATGGCTGCTTCATTTGTGTTCAATCAGATTTAAAGCAAACCGATTATTTTAGCACGACCCTGACTCATTCACCTCCTACATACTGACAACAGCCAGCTGAAACGAAAACACGTTTCAAGCGACAGATTATAGGATCGTGCTTCTCCAAATGAATAAAACACTGTAAAACTTAAAAAGCCCTTCATTTTTGCAACAAACAAAAGTTTAAAATTCTTCAAAATGCAGCACATTCTTCCAAAAATTGAAAATTATTCTTTTAAGCATAAAATTTACTATTATCATCTTAATCTGTGGAGAAATTTAAAAAAAAAAGAAGGCATGCAGTTAGTTTTTCTACAGCAAAGAAATTAATTGTTAATAAAAAAAAAATAAAAAAATAAAGCTAATTTCTAAATTTAACTACTGAACCAAGACTAACCCATTTATTATCTTATTGTGTTTTTAAAGCTGTTTTTGAGATCCGAAAATTCAAAAAAGTTTATCTTCAAACTTTCTCTTATAAAAGTTAGCAAATTCTTAAAATCGAATTTGGGATGAATTTTTTTTTTAGTTCAAGCCTTGCGCATAATTTCATAAAATTTTCTTAATAATAACTATAAAATACCGAACGCTTAAATGCAATGCTGTAAAAATAAATGGTTATCAGTAAAAAGGGGACATTGATGTGAGTATTTCAAATCTCAACATAAAGCAACTTGCATGAAAAAATTATCAATTCGTTAAGGCTTTTTTGGCATTCACTGCAACAAAAAGAGAAAGGCTTACTTTACAGTTAGATACTATTTCATAAAAACTTGAAACATGTCTTCTCATTAAGAACAATTTTCATTTTTAAGTTTAAAAAGGGCTACATTAAACAAAAATGATTAGCATCCCTAACTAACAAAGAAGAATATAAATTTCTAACTGAAAAAATTTATCTACAAAAGCTCCCCTGATGCAGACAAAAATAATATAAAATTAAGAATTAATAATTAAAGGAATAATACTTACTCTATATGTCTTTGATTGATCAACACTCAAGCATGATGAATAGATTTGGCAAGGCCCAATTTGTAAACTTATGAGTCTGCAATCGCCTTTACAAGGAGTCTTCAATTTTCAAGCTCAAGACATAATCAAGTTTCATTGTACTTCGGTCTAATACTCCAACAGGCTAATCTTCTAAGGAGAGCATTACCTGAAAATAATAAAATTGAAAGTTAATCCAAAAAGTAAAATATAAGATTAAAAAATCAATTGTGTGCTTTTGCCCTTTGGATTCTTGTTTCATGATCTTGGAGAAGTGTCTTTCAATCAATCCACCTAATGTAATTCAATTTTATTTTCAACCTAACCTATAAGCATGGCAAGATCATTCTCATTTATATATATTTTTTTAAAACCTGGCTGTACTTTTAACTGATTGTATTTTCGCCAACCCTCACAATACTAGTTAGCAAAAAATTAAGATCTGTTCATTCTTACCTTCAAAAACCTCTTCTGATCCTTCTCTTCTAACACGAGCAATTCTCGGGCTCGCTGCTATTCTAATTTTCGCCAAAGTGTAATTTTACCCTTCATACTTCACGTTTGCTCTTTAAAATGCTCGCCAATTATCTTCTATTCTTGATCGAGTCGGGATTTTTCATAAGGCCCCCCGGGTGTCACATAGGTTTCACTATAACCAATTAATACCCTTCCGTAAACCATCTTGAAGAGAAGCACCTGCGAATAAACGAAAAAGCCCCTTACATCCTGTTCTCATTTAGTCTTTCCGTAACATTCCGTAACAGATCTGAATGTTAAAGGAGCAAATTGTGTATAAACTAATCCTAGAAAGTTCTACATTTTCGGTTTACGGCTTGGGGTTTAAGCGTTTACCGGCTTGCGGCAACGCTATTTTAAATCGACACATATCTCCGAAGTATAAAACCATCCGGTTAATGTTTTTCTCTTTTTAGCAACTAACAATGTTTAATTTTATATTTAAGATGGTTTTATACAAGTATTTCGTTAAATCAGGAAGATATTAATGTTTAAAAAATAACTTACCCGTTGTGAAGCTCCGATGAAATAGAAATGGCTGAATGAAAGAAGCCGTCGTGGAAGGAAATACAACGTATTTCCGGTTTACAAAGCGGCGACAAAAGTCTCTGTCGTCTAGTCGTCATTTGAGAATATTACAAGGCTGTGGGTAATTTCATCCGCTTTTTTTGTTTTTTTTTCGAATTTTATTTGGAGAAATTGGAGTTTTTGCTTTCGGTATGTATTTATTATCGTATCTGGATCGTTTCAAACTATAAAAATAAATAACTTTTGTTCATCAAATGCGATAAAAATTGTTGTTTAATCCGATCTGACCCTTGTTCGGCGTATATAAACATTCGTCCTTTTAAAAGTTTATGCTTGATCGTAATCTTTTTTTTTCTTGATTGATTTTTATGTTTAGCAGCAAAATGCAGTCTCCGATTTTAAAAGTGGTGAGAGAAGCACCTAAATTATTTAAGAGGAAGAAAGGAATTAGCGCTCCTGTTCTACAGAAAGCATTTGATCCGATTCAACAGTTGTTTGTTGACAAACTTAGAGAATAGCAGGTATGCAATTTTTACTGAAGTGAAATGGTTTTTTAACTTGTTTTTTCTTTTGAATTTCCTTGTTTTTAGAGTTATAGTGTGAAAATATCAGAAAATGCAAATAAAGAGATCAATCGGAATCACATGTTAGTTTTTTTCTTTTTTTTTTTATTGGTTGAAAATTAGTGGAGCCATCACCAGAAATGGAAAAGAAAATTAAAAGCCAATTTAGAGAAAGTATTTAAGCAATATGGTAAAAAGGACGGAGAAGATTTAAATAAATTCCCTTCTACTACTTTTGCAGAAGCAAACATTGATCCAATCTACTTGGAATAATAAAATACTAGGAAGTTTACAAATTTAAGATGTCACAAATTTTTTTTTTTTTTTTGTGTTCATTAAATAAATATACCATGTAACACCTTAAATTTCTGGAGAAAAAAACCTTCCTATTTGCTCTTCATAAAAACAAGAGACCTAGGTTACAGAATATATACACCCTGTAGCATGTACCATGTAGTACACCATGTTACATATATTATGTAGTTATTTTTAAAAAAAAATTTAATGTAAAGAACGATTCATTTTAAACATCCATTTAACCAATTCAGAAAGCAAAAGCATCGAAAAATAATTAGCAATGCTTTCTAAAGTTTTTAAATGTGTTTCTATACTCTTTGGATGGATTAAAGCTTTGAAATCTCCTAAACAATGTTCAAGTTTGTTATTCCCAGCATTTTACACATTGAACATCTTGGATTGTGTAAGCTATTGCCTTTTTCTGAGTCGTGTTTAGTAACATCAGATATTTTATAAAAAAAAAAGAAAATAATAATACACTTGGCAAGCAATATATTAATCGGCAAATGAAAAAATTAACAAAAAAAAAAAAAAAGATCACTTCCATATTCTTCAAAACTGAATTCCAACTGCATCCAGCGGCACATAAAAACCGCAAAGAGAGGATTTGTCGAGGTCGGTAGCTTACTGGTAGAGCACCCGCCCGGCATGCGGAAGACGTGGTTCTGTTCCACATGTAGAACCTATTAAAAATCGGCCGTCTTCCTTCGTCTGCAACAAAAGATAAGCCCGACCGTCTTCCTTCGTCTGCTCCTTGATAAGACTTACGGGGCACATCCAGAACATTCACACTCCTGAAAAAAAAATTGTACAGATGCAATGAGCCAATAATGATACTTAGAATTTAAAAAAAGAGAAAAAATCAGTTTAAGAACCTAGTCTCGATTTTTGTGTCACACTAACCTAAGGTAATATCCTTCCAAAATAGCAGTGTTTTTAAGCTATTGCTGTTCCAACTTTTGCTGATTTCCAAGAAATATTTGTTATTATAAGCGAAAGTTTGAAGCAAATTACACATTTTCATTTGGCATCCTTAATCTTAATGTTTGGGCCTTTACTTTACTTGTTACAACTAAACCATAATTATCTCCATTAGTTGCCAATTCAATTCTTGCAGTCTTCCTCTAGACCTAAAAATAGTACAAATGAATTAATATTTTGTATGATAATATTTAAATTTAACTTATTACTTACATCAAAATTAAGTTGAACTCCTGTTTTTGCCAGTAAAAAGCTATTTGCAATAATTTTGCTAATGTCAAACACATTTGAGTTACTCGATGTCTGAAATGGAAAAATCATTGATTTGATTTAAGTCACATAAAGTGCCGCTGAGAGAGATTTCGTCGAGGGCGGGTCAGTAGCGTAATGGTAGAGCACCCGCCCGGGATACGGAAGACTTGGTTCTATTCCTAAAGATCCCTATCAAAAATGGGCCGTCTTCCTTCGTCTGCAACAAAAAATGATTACTCTGTTAAATAATAAATATTTACTGCATGTCCATAGAAAATTCTTGATTTCTACAGTGTAAAAATGAAGAATTTCCCATGGACATGCCGTAAATTTATTTATCATCACGAAAGATAAAGAAAACTAAGAAGACAGAATCGACAATTATTTCAATATTTTTTTTTTTTTTTTCAAAAATAATTTTATCTCCATTCGACAGTTGTACCTTATAAATAAGAGTTTTCAAAATAAAAATAAAATAAAGTTGAAGCGTGGGTTTAGCTTTTCAAAGTAGCTGGGTCAAATCGCATTGTTATTTTTTAAGAACATTAAAAAGATTCATTCTTACTCGTTTTTAGGTTTCTTCAGCACAAAGCCATCTGGCCGAAATTGGATTTTTATTCCTTATCGGCACATAAAGTACCGCTGAGAGAGGATTCGCCGAGAGCGGGTCGTTAGCCTAATGGTAGAGCACCCGCCCGGCATGCGGAAGACGTGGTTCTATTCCACATTAAGTATCAAAGATGGACCTTCGTCTACAACAAAAAATTATTACTCTGTTAAATAATAAATATTTACTGCATGTCCATGGAAAATTCTTGATTTCTACAGTGTAAAAATCAAGAATTTCCCATGGACATGCAGTAAATTTATTTATCATCACGAAAGATAAAGAAAACTAAGAAGACACAATTGACAATTATTTCAATATCCTTTTTTTTTTTTTTTTTTTTTTCAAAAAATAATTTTACCTCCATTCGTCAGTTGTACCTAATAAATAAAAATTGTCGAAGTAAACATAAAATTATATTGAAGCGTGGGGCTAGGTTTTCAAATAGCTCCAAAGGCTAAATCACATTGTTTTTTCCTAAAAATATTAAAAGTTCATTCTTACCGGTTTTCAATTTCATCGGTACAAATCTGTATGAGTGATTTGGCCAAAATTAGATTTTTATTTTTTTTAACTCCCACCGGCCATCATCAAATCATTTAAGTACCTTTTTGTTTCTTTTATGAAGTGATTTTTTAAAAAAAAAACTATTAATTACGTTTCCCGTCTGAATTTCAGCATCAAAAGTAATTTGATCATATACAATGTTTGTTAAAAAGTGATTTTTCTTTCTCTGAGTCAAATAAGTGCAAACATGGTAACATTTTCTTTTAAAAGCAATGTGTTCTTAGGGATGAGAGAATCAGTCGAAGAACTTTTTATTCTTAATATTAGCCTTAATTTCATACTCAAAGTCCTCTCCCAAACTCATGTTTTTAGTTCTCTGTACCATCTTCTCAAGAAAAGACAAATAATACTCACTTTTTCATGATGGAATGCAGCAAATCGAGTTATAACCTTCAAGAGCATTAGACAAACAGAATGTTCTTTGATAAGAATTCTGGGCACATCCACAGCACTCAAATTCCTGAAAAAGAAATGGTATAATTGCAATGGAACCAATAATCATCCCTAGGATTTTAAAAAAAAAAATCAGTTTAAGAACCTAGTATTGATTTCTGTGTCAAAACTAATATAAGGTAATGTCATACCAAGTTAGCAATGTTTTTAAACTATTGCTGTTCTAATGTTTGCTGACGTCCAAGAAATCTTTGTTATTATAAACAAAAAATTGAAGCAGATTATCGCACATATGCTTTTGGCATCCTTATTCTCAATGCTTCGGTCTTCACTTTACTTCTTCCAGCTAAATGGTAGATATCTCCATTTGTTCTCAAATGCAATTCTTGCAGTATTTCTCTAAACCTAAAAATAGTAAGAATGAATTAATATTTTGTACGATAAAGAGTTAAATTTGCCTTGATACTTACATTAAAATTAACTCGAACTCCTGTTCTTGCCAACAAAAAGCTATTTACAATAATAATTTTGTTAATATCAAACACATTTGAGTTACTTGATGTCTGAAATGGAAGAATCATTGATTTGATTCAAGTAATAATCCTGGTATTGCCAGTTGGTGTACTTCAGAAACCAGATTGATGGGACAAGAATATTGAAGTTTCTTACACATTGGCAAGGAATATAGCGAAGATTCCCAATTTCATTTTCCTAATTTTGAAGACCATCTGGAAAGGAAAAAACAATAGAAAAATTGAAGTATAATGTTTCCTGACATAAGTACCTTCTGAAAAAAAAAAACAAACTGTATGTAAACAAAACCAACCGACTGCAGGCAGGTTGAGGTTAATTGAATTTCTAGTACCACGTTCCGTCCCGACCAATCAGAGAGCTCTCATTATGTTGTCGGCTCTCTCCTTCTAGGCTCTCTAATCAAAATTAATTAACGTTCCGTTTCAAAATGCCCAAAGTGAACTAAATTTAGTAGTAAATCAAAAAAAATTAATTTATAAAAGCCAATTACTTCATGGAACAGGTGTTAACGTAAAAATTTCTTTACTCTTATTCTATTAAATTCTCCTTTTATTTTTATGTGCCATTATTAAATGACTTAATAGATTGATATCCTCAGATGGGAAATTCCAAAAATAAAGCTCAGAGGTAAATAAAGCTCAACTTAAAATTTTATTTTGCTAATAATTGCCCCTCAATAAATTAAATTAGGTAGTCAGTAGGATAGGTTTTATTTTAAATAAAAAATTTACTTTTAAAATTGAACAAACATGGAATCCTTATATTGAACTCAGATAACATTAATTAACATTCAATTTTTTTTTCTTTTACAGTAAAAAGACCAACTTTTGAGATCAAAACAATATCAGTTTCTTTTTTTTTTCGTTTCCGTTCGATTTATATTTACAAAATTTTTCTTTCTTTCTCCTACACTAAAAAAAAAAAAAAGATTAGCTTGATCAATGAGCGAATTTCAATAATCTAAATGAAAAAATAATACACATGGCAAGCAATATATCAATCGGCAAATGAAAAAATTGACAAGGAAAAAGAAAGATCATTTTTCCCTATCCTTAAAAACCGAATTCCAACTCCACCCAGCGACACATAAATGAACTTCGATGATTCGTTCTTAATTAAAACTACTAATGAATAGTATTTAACTTTTTTGGCCCACTTAATATTTTTTTCTTTTTGCAAAAAGCAAAAATTATTTGCTTATTGATCATATTTACCGATATAATGCTAAAAGACACACAATTTTTTTTTTTTTTTTTAACTATAAGGTAACAGTTATATTACAA
The DNA here is from genome assembly GCA_037577465.1 of Liposcelis bostrychophila. Taxonomy (NCBI): domain Eukaryota; kingdom Metazoa; phylum Arthropoda; class Insecta; order Psocodea; family Liposcelididae; genus Liposcelis; species Liposcelis bostrychophila. The sequence continues at coordinate 20,356,265 of CM075209.1, read as the reverse complement.
ATATTTTTCAGGACAAAGGTAACACGAAATTACACAGGCTTTAAATTTAAAAAATGTCTCCGTGAGGAATAAATTCCAGCCTGCGACTTTTTATTTAGAAAATAAAACAGTGTATAGATATTTTAAAAGTGAAACAATTGAACAACCAATTGGAGGGTTCTCGAAAATCGAGTTTATAAGTTTACTCCAAAAGATGGCGTTACTGTTTAGACGAATTTAAATCCAACGTTAAAATTGACTATTATTTAACATTTTAACTGTGATGGTGTAACACCTGGGCTAAAAACGTTAACGGAGCTGGATTCCTGAATATTTATTTCTTGGGAATTATTCCGAACTAGACTAATATTTTATTCCTGAATACAGACAACTCCGTAACATTTACTACATGTCGACGCCATCTTTAATTTTTAACAGCTGATGTCATAAAATGATAACGAACCCTGCGCTAATATATATTCATAATTCGCATGAATAATTAAGAGCCAGTTAGAAATTAGTTAATTGGAATGTTTTGATCAGACCTGTAGCCAGGGGCTCAGCAGAGAGAAGGTGTAGGCCCTCAGTAAATTTATTTTTACAAAATTTGTTTTCGCCTTTAAAAAGGTCATTTTGGGGCTCCCCTTAAAGAAATTTACGAGCCAGCTAAGCCAGTCAGGCTTGCTACAGGCTGGTTCTGACTTGTCAGCTCTTGTTTGATTTGAAAAAACAAAAGTGTCCCTTTCACTAAATTTAAAAGTGATTCTTTCACGCGATTTAAAAGTGATGGATGTGACATATTGTGATGCACGATGTATAAGACGTAATACATCTACTTTTTTTTTAAATTTGAAAATACGATCTTAAAAATATCAAAGATAATTAACGTAATGACATATTTTTTGGGTAAAACAAAAATGACTCTTAAGAGACTGGCCAGAAAAAATGGGAGCGAAAAAGTGGAGTCAACTGGACATGCGCTTTCAGTTTTTATTTCATAAAGCAAATTGTCTTTTGCAAACCTGAGCAAATAAAAATGCCGATTGTTTATTTTTTAAAAATCAAAGTGATCAACAAATAAACGAATTTTTTATGTGTCAAAAAAATGAGTGAAAATAATCAATTTGTGAAAATAAAGCTTAAAAAAATGTTGATATTGAAAGATTTTACTAATTTTGATTTTTTTCAAAATAAACAATCGCCATTTTATTTTGCTCGGGTTTGCAAATGGTGGCAGCTTCAAAAAATTTAACTCAAAGCGCATGTCCCATTGACTCCCCTTTTTCGCGCCCGGTTTTTCTGGCCAGTCTCTACTGCACTAAATTATTATTCGGGGATTATTCACCGAAATCTTTCATAAAATAAGAGAAATAACCTTTTTTAATATTTCTGAATGAAAATTGATCTTTCTGGAGCGAAAAATTGTTTTATAAATTATGCCGGTTCTTATTTTTTTAAGTTGGTACAAAAAATTGCACCCATATATCGTGGGCTCAGTATTATATTGTTTTAGTTACACTTCGTAGGTTTACTCGCGTTTTTCATAAGCTAAGTATAGGGGACTAGTGTCAACCTGGGAAGTGTAACTAGAACAATATAATACTGAGCCCACGATATACCTTATCAATGCAGCATAAGGTTTAGAACCCAGACCTACTAAGTTTAAAGTAAGCAGACCCTTTTTAAATCGACGCCTGCATTCCTGCCGGAAAAATCGTAAGCTGCACTTTCAATGTTTTCTACTTAAAAAACTGTGATTTTTAATTCGGATCAAATATACATTCCTTAAAATTGGAACAAAAATTCTGTGTTCTGCTTTCAAAATTTCAAAAAATATTTTTAAAAATGTTTCTTCAGTAAAAAAAACCTTAGGTTTAATCCAAAAATTTTATGAATTGTAAATTTTTTTCGTAAAAGGCGTTTTATAAAAAAAAAAAAAAATTCCGGAAACATCCGCTAGAGGGGCGCTGGCGTCGCACTTGCAAGAAGCATAATCGTTTCAATTTAAAAAACAAAAACAAATTAAGGAAGAATCTTTTGGATTCTTTTAAGAGCAGTTTCCACAAACAATTTCCAACATTTTTGGCTCTTCCAAATCTCAAATCGCTGCTCAACATTTATAATCCCTTTCAAATTTCCATATTAACTACAAATTTTGTTCAGTAACAACTATAAAAATTTTTGAATACTAAATTATAAATTTTAAAAATCAAAGTATAGATCTCACTCAAAAAAGAAACAACAAATTAAGAAATATCTTGCTTAAAATTTTGAAAAAAAAATTAATGATGAACAACAAATTTTAAGATATAAAAAAAAGAAAAAAGAAAACGAATTTTTTAATAAAAATACTTAAAATAGGTCTACTACAATCGTATTTCGTTTGAAAACAAATTTTTGTTCAAGTTGTTCAGTTTTATAAATTAAAATTCCAAACGTATCAAAAATCATTCCAACATTTTTTTTTTTCAATAGGATTTTATTCCTTTCAAGCACAAAAAAAATAATCTAGAAAGACTAGATTTCAATAAGCACTTTACGCATACAAATTTTGAGTATTATTTTAAAAATTTTTAAATCTATATCATTACACAATTTTAATTCAAAAATTGACGATTATTTACACAAAAATTAAAAACAATTTTTTTTTTTTAGAACTTAAAAAACTTGAGACTGGCAGTGAGCTTCAGAAATTTTGACGAAAAAAAAAGTCTTGTAAGAATTTTAATTTAAAAACAAAAAAAAAATCAGTCTCAGTTATGGCTAAAACAAAATTTGATCGTCTCACTGCTATGTAAACTTATTGCGTTTTTTTTTTAAGTATCGGAAGATCTTTTTACCGGAGTTTTTTTTTCTTTTTTACAAATTATAATGATTGTCGTTTATTTTTTAAAACTCCGTTTTATCTAAAAAAAAATTTATTCGGTCCCTTATCGTGGAATCAAATGAAAGACCTTTCATTAAAAATTTAAAAACAAAAAAAAATGAACTTTTTTTTTTTCACTAATATCACAATTTAAATCATTACATGACACGGAGACCCTAGCTTTTGCTGACGGTGAACACTGGAGCGGAGAATCGTACAATTTATTAGAGGAAATTGCTCAACCTGGATATTAGGCGCCATCTTTTTAAGTTTCATGCATAAATTATATAAAAATCATCTATAAATTATGCAAAAAATTGAACGATAGGCATATATAAAAAATGTATGAATTATGCATAACAAAAATTTAATTTTTTCATAGGACTTTTTTTTTTCGTTCGACAGTAAAACCATGCATAAATTATGCATAAAAAAGTATGCATAAAATGGAAAAAAAGTTGAATAGACGTAATATTTGCAAATTTACCTGCTTTAAAAAATTAAGCAGGAAAAATTTATATATAAAAATTTTTTAAGTCTACATATATATAATTTATATAAAAATTTATATATTTATATTTAGATAAAAAATTATATGCATAAATTATGCATAAATTTAAAGAATTTGCATGTCTAAATTTTTGTATAAATGATATAAATTTTTTATCTAAATATAAATATAAATATATAAAATTTTATAAAAAACTATACAATTATATATAATTTTTTTATAATTTTTTTGCATCACTATTTCGCACTGGTTTCGAAAATAATAGTGAAGGGCGCATTGCGGTTCATCCAAATGGCATTTCATCCAAACAATTTTGGATGAAACGAATATAGGTTATTTGCACTTCACCCGAATTTGCTTTTTATTCAAAAAAGTTTGGATGAAAGGCAAATCAGCCAAAGTTGGATGAAAGGCAAATCAGTCAAGTTTAAATGATAGGCAAATCAGCCAAAGTTTGGATGAAAGGCAAATCAGTCAAAGTTTAAATGATAGGCAAATCAGCCAAAGTTTAGATGAAAGGCAAATCAGCCAAAGCTTGGATGAAAGGCAAATCAGCCATTCTTGCATTTTTTCCAAATGGTTCTTCATCAAAAAAAATTTGGATGAAAGCAAGAAAGTTATTTATCAGTTCATCCAAAAAGCATTTTGTCCAAGAAATTTTGGCTGAAACGAATATCTGTTTTTTGCACTTCATCCGAATTGCTTTGTATCCAAAAAAGTTTGGATAAAAAGCAAATCAGCCATTCTTGCATTTTCTCCAAATTGTATTTCATCCAAAAAAAAATGGATGAAAAGCAAGAAAGTTACTCATCCAAAATGCAATTTCATCCAAAAAATCTTGGGTGAAACGAATATTGACCGTTTTCGTTTCATACAAAAAAAAATGTTCGTTGATCCAAATTGCATTTCATCCAAAATTTTTTGGATAAAATGAAATTGGGATGAAAAGCAAGTAAGTTATTCATCAGTTCATCCAAAATGCATTTTATCCAAGAAAATTTGTCTAAAACGAATATCGGTTATTTGCACTTCATCCAATTTGCTTTTTATCCAAAAAGTTTGGATAAATTTTGCCATTCTTGCCATTTCTCCAAATAGTTTTTCAACAAACAAAAAAAAAAAAAAAAAAAAAAAAAAAACGGATGAAAGGCAAGAAAGTTATTTATCAGTTCATCCAAAATGCATTTAATCCAAAACATTTTGGGTGAAACGAATATTGGCCGTTTTCGTCTCATACTACAAAAAAAATGATTGTTGATCCAAATTGCATTTCATCCATTTTTTTTTTTTTTTTTTTTTTTTTTTGGATGAAAAACTATTTGGAGAAATTTTTTGATTGAAATTGGATGAAACCAGAAGTCCCCTTCGAGAATGCTAAACTATTAAAAAAAAAAAAAAAAAAAAAGATGGCAGCCAACCCTAGAAAAAGTGAGTTATAAGAACGGTCAATACGTTATAAAAACTTATAACAAGATAATAAAACTTATAAAGTTACCAGGCAGATTTCACGATCAGCAAATGGTATGGCCTCCAAGACACGACAGCCCAATTTAAAAAAAATTTTTAAATGTCCTTTTAAAAATTAAATAAAAATTTTCTTTTTTTTAAAAAAAAAGAATTTAAAACAAAAAAAACTGAAGCTATCTCTACGATTGTTAGAATTACTCTGGTAATTTTACAAACTAATAAAAAACGAAGCGGATTTCTGAAGATTTGAATGTTGTCCTCCTTATGTCCAGACTAAAAAAAAAAAATACAACGAATTAATATAAGAAATTTTTCAAAAGAAAAAAAAAATGTCTTACGAATTTTCTACGTCTTCCTCCTCTCCAGCGCAGGGCTCGAAGCTCTCGTTTGCCGCGGTGATTCATGCGGCAAAGAAACACCTATCGAATCCCCCGGATGACTATAAAAATACGGATGACTATACGACGGCGAAAAATTTCTGTTGTGGATAGGAACATAAGGGGAAGTTATAATCGGAGGCCCTGGATGCAGCATTTTCGCTGATAATACTGACATCTGCCTAATTTCGTCTTGAGCTGTCGGGAAGAATCAAATAAAAAAAAAAATTTCTCAGTCAAAAAAAGATGTATGAGAAATAAATTTTAAAAAAAAAGTGTATAGCGGTTATTATTATTACATCACTGGTGGTCCGGAGAAAAATCGTTGGAAGAAAGAAGGAATTCTTTCATCATCGCACAACACAAGGTTTTCACGTGCTTGGCAAAATAATAATAATAATATTTTTAAAAAAAATTTACGATCGTTTTTTTTTCTTTTTAAATAATATAAGTCCAAAATTTAAGATTTATAGTAGTGTCATTTTTTTTTTAAACTATAAAAATCGCGATCGTTTTGAAATGTTTAAAACGTTCCCCTTTGAAAAATTTTGAAACAAAAATTTATGTTAAAAATATGTTTGAATTTTTTTTTTAATTGTAAAAAAAAATGTTCTTCCAAGGCAGCTCTTCCCATGCATTCGATGAATTATTTATGGCGATTCCTCAACCGGTAAGAAAACACGAGTTCTCAAAACGGTTTTTCATTTTCCCAAAGTTGAAGCCTTGTTTCCTGGTTCCGTGACTTTCAAGTTCCTGCAGTTTTCCAATTAACCAGAATGACGTCAAACCCAGAACATGTTCCAACATGGTCGACTTCCGATTTCGAAGCGTGATTTTATGATTTTCCGAATGAGATTAAAAAAAAAATTATGTAGAACATCGGAATAAATTTTAAAAAAATTCTGAGGAAAAAAAGAAGAAGAATCATCGGTCCTTGGTTCCGTTGGATCTGATTCTGCAGTTTTCCAATTAACAATAGTTGCTTCGATGACGTCAAACTGAGATGTTTCTGATTGTAATCAGTTTCGGCAGCGGTAGCCATGTTTCACTGGATGATGAGGCGATAATGTCATGTCGGAAATATTTACCGCGAATTTCAAATTTTTATTTTCTTATTAACTTCCTTTATTTTATTCATTAAGTTGACGAATTTTTCAACATTTCGTTCATTAATTTTTTATCGGAGGCAAGTCCAAACCAGGTCGTGTAACCACTCCCCACCCCCCTGACAGTAATTAGGCCCTCCTGTGAATTAATTTAAAATTTTCCCCGTTTCACAAGTATAAGAAATCAGTTGGCGGGGGGGGGTTTCCTACCCTACGTTCAGATTGCAGGGTTGTTTCTAGAGACGCCATTTAATGAATTCTTGGCAATTAATTTTTTCAGCGAAATCTAAGCTTTAAGCTACCGGGAATTTTTACATATATATTTCATGGTGAATTTTTTCCTGGTGTTAAGATTTTTATAACAGGCGTGTTTAAGAAATTTTTTTTTATAAATTTCCGTGGCAGGGACGTAACTGGCCAGGGACAAAGTGCGATTCAGCCTACCTCCCCCCCCCTTTTTATATTTAGAAATTCAAGATTCGAAATTTTCCGTATAAAAAGACGGAATTTAGGGAAAAGATCATAAAAACAGATCTGGAAGCATCTATCTATGATAGATGAAAGTTGCTGTCTTGCTCAACTTAGAAAGCCTGAAAGGAGAGAGGCGACATCTCTAATAAAAAAAATGCTAGTTCGTGAGTTCCCTGCCAATTTTCCTAAAAAAATAAATTTCTAATCCATTTTTCCTAAACATGTGGTTCCTAAAATTTTTTTTCCTAACCATTTTTTCAATTTTCCTAAAATTGTTTGATTTACTGAAAATACAATTTCCTAAAATGAATATTTTCAATAATTTATCAAATCCCTAAAGGGATTTTAGAAAATTTAATTTTAGGGATTTTAGGAAATTATATTTAAAAAATTGCACTTTATAGGAATCAAAAAATTTTAGGAAAATTAAAAATTAGAAAAAAAATTGTTAGGAAAAGAATTTTAGAAACCAAAGTTTTTAGAAAAAATGGATTAGGAATTTATTTATTTATTTATTTATTTACTTTGGGGGGGGGGGGGGGGGGAGTGGATGAAAAAATATGGTAAGGAATTTTGGATTGGTCGTGTCCCTCACATGGTACTTGAAGGTCGGTTTTCTTATGGGGTGACACGCTAGAACGTTACAAATCCTGTTGAGACTTGTAACGTTCTAGCATTTTACCCCATATAAAACCAACACAGTGTACCACGTGAGGACTAGACCAATGAGAGCGCTCTCGTTCGAATGTCTTTATTTATTTGTGTAACATGTTAGACATATTTATATATTTATGTAGACCTGTTACATATAAAAAATAAGGAAAATAAAGGCGAATTTTATATGTTTAACTAACGCTCTCAAAGTTTTCTTTTTGGAGTGGTAATAAACGCTGAATTTTTTCAGATTTTTAAAATTGCGGGAAAATGTGCCTCATGGGCCTTCATTTTGAAAAATTTCCATAAAAACAAAAAAAAAATTTTTTTTAAAAAAAAAAAACATTGCTTTCTAATCGGAAATTTTGCGTAGAACACGAATTTGATGTCAGATTTTTCATATCAGCCTCAGGTTTTGAGTTGGAGATCAAAATATTAGTAAAATTAAGGACTTAACAAGTTTTGTCATTTTACGCTCTTTTTTTGCTCTATTTTTATTTTTTAACACAATAACTTAAGCAGATCTAAAAAGTCTGACTTCAGATTCGTGATCTACGCAAAATTTCCGATAAGAAACAATAGTTTTTTCATTAAAAAAAAAAAAAAGATTTTTTGGTTATTATGGGAATTTTTAAAAATTGAAGGCCCATGAGGCACACATTCCCGTCATTTCGAAAGTCTGAAAAAATTCAGCGTTCATTGAGGGCGTTAGACATATGAAATTCGAAAATACGGGACACCCTACTGCGGATTCAGGGAACGAAAACTCGCTTAAACCCCGGAAAAATTACCAAAGTGACTCGTTAATTTTCTGGGATTTCCCTTAAAAATTTCAATCGAAATTAAAAATTAATTGCTAGACGCCCATAGCCAAAAAAAAAAAAAAGTTTAAATCTCTGAAAGAGAAAAAAAAAAGCTGCAGCTCCCTCTTCCCCTTCAATTAAGCCTTATGTTTTGTTAATTTTCCAGCGAATCCCTAAAAACTCCCTTGAAAAAACCTCCACTCCCTTAGCCCATCAGCCTGGCTGTAGGACCAACTCCTTCAGTCCAACAGTCTTGGACTTCCCCTGATTAAACGCAAGTCCCTACACGCAATTTTTGAGTTGTCAGTCGCGAAACAAAGAAGTTGACAACTCTGTTTTTCCAATCAAGCGCAGGAATGAAATTAAATGCAATTCCGACGCTGAACTCCTTCCTCGTTATCCATTTCACATTTTTTTTCCCCGTCTTCAAAGTGCGATCCTTCCTCCTTTTTAAATTTTTAATCCTCTTGATTCGTTAAAACAGCTGACGACATCGTGTCCATTCTCCCACGCTTGATAAGCCAAAAAGCCGTTTGCAGCTCGGCCATTTTAATTTTTGTTTACTTAAAAAACCACGTTTTCGTTTTTTTTAAGACGAGTTTTCATTGTTTTAAAAAATTAAAAAAATAATAATTTAAAAAAAAAAAAAAACGAACGAGTATAAAAAGCGTTAAAAAGAACAAGAAAAAAAAAAGCTTCCACCTTGTAAGTTTTAAAATTTATTCGTTTGAAACCAAATACCGTAATAAAAATCTTAATCGTTAAAAAATATGATTTATGCCCACTTGAGATATTTTCGAGTCCGTTTCCATTATGAAATAAATCCAGGCATCCCGGTTTATGTATTCCGATACACCCTTTTTCGTCCGATAATTTTTTTTTTTTCCTTTTTTTTATTAGTTGAAAAGACTTCACGCTTCGTTGTCGACATTTTGTTGAAAACGATTACTAAATACTATTTTGTAATTATTTTTTTTCTTTTCACTCATTTATATTTTCTCCTTGGCTCCTTCCTTTTCCTCGCGTTAAGCACGTCTCCTTTTGATTTTTATTACCAATTCGAATGGTGGCGCGAAGTTGACGACGTCTTTCAAGTTTTTTTATTTAGAAAAAAAAAAAAAAAATTATGTAGGCTTTTTAAAGTTAAAAAAAAAAAATAAAAATTAAGCCTACATTTTTAAGATTCATAAAAAAATTAAATTAAGAAGAATAAAACATTCGAAGTTTAGTGCGATGCATCACAGCCCGAGGTAGGTACGAAGTAGCGTCTAGCAGTCGTTGCATGAACGGAAGGTCGCTGGTTCGAGTCCACTCAAGTTGGTTTTTTTTTTCCCTTTGTTCTTGTTTTTGATTGTGCGCTGGAAATCCTCCTTGTTCCCTTCTTTGATTTAGTATCATTGATTCATAAAAAAAAAATAATTAAAAGAAAAATTAAAAAATTCTAAGTTTAGTGCGATGCATCACAACCCGAGGTAGGTGCTAAGTAGCGTATAGCAGCCGTTGCGCAAACGGAAGGTCGGTGGTTCGAGTCCACTCCTCAAGTTCGTTTTTTTTTTTTTTTTTTTTCCCGCTGGAAATCCTCCTTGTTTCCTTCTTTGATTCAGTACCACTGCGAATCCATTCCAAAAAATAAGAGCATCAGGTTAGCTGAGTGGGTACAGTAGTCGTCCGGCAACCGAAGGGTCCAAGGTTCGAATCCTCGACTCGACTCCATCCAAATTTTTTTTTTCCGATTTCAATTTTTAATTCCTCGTTAAAAAATTTTTTTTTACGCAAAAACCAGTAATGACCGTTTCTTAAAAATTATTTTTAAAAAAATTAATTAATATCACATTATTTATCACAGATTAAAATATCCTTCGTATTTAAATCTAAAAATATTAAAATAAATATTTTTTTTTAAAAAAATTAATTTTTTAATTCGATTAAAAGCAACGGATTGCATTTCTCGATGCCAAATCCTGACCGACACACGGGTAAACTTCATCACAGCCTGTGCAGAGATAAAAAAAAAGAAAAAAAAAATAATAATAAAAACAAAATAATTTAAAGCATCTGAATCTCTTATTAAACTCTCCTTCTGGTTTTTTTTTTTTCTAAATAGCCCCGGAACATTAAAATCGACATCAAAATTGCAATTGCAAAACGGTTTGTTTCAATGATATTTTAATAACGTTGATCAGAAAATGATTTTAACATGACCTCGGGTTTATTTCATTTTTTATTTCCCGTGCATAAATCGAACTGTTTAAAATTTTTATTAGTTTAAAAAAAAAAAAAAATGAAATGAAGATGTCAGACGATCAGTCGCCGTCTTTTGTTTTCTTTTACTTTGTTTTATTTTTCTTTTTTTATTAACGTCAGCACGATCGTCTGCGTCTTGTTTAATCATTTTTTTTTTTTTTTTTTTTTTTTTTTTTTGCAATTGCAACATCGACGAAAGTGTCTGTTGATCTTTTGTCTGGGTCCAGAGAGAGGAAAAAAGGCACGTCGAAACCTGCGAACGGCGACGACGCCATCTTTGTTTGAAAATTGGAAATTATTGAACGCTGCTGCATTTCTTTTTGTGATCGGTCACGCAAATCAGAATCAAAATCTAGTGTTTTTTTAACCAATAGGAAAAGTGCACTCGTTTAGTGACGTCATAGATGACCTTTTGAATACATTCGAATAATCTTTTCTTTTTTTTTTTTCAGAATGAATCGTAAAAAAGCGCTATGAACCGTAAAAGATTAGCCAGTTAGCTGGCTTTGAACGCTTCCGGTGTCACCGTTTTTTTTGAAAATTGAAATACAAGCTGATCGATAACACTGGCTACAACTGGAAAACGCTTAAATTTAGTTTTTAAATGCTCAACTGTGAAAGAAATGGGAAATTTTGAAACTTAGAACGATGACGGCTCGAATCAAATAACCTAAAATTTGGGATATTTCAAAAAAGGTAAGAAATTCACTAATTCAGGAATTGCTGAAATATTATTTTAATTTTTTTAAAAGTATTTTTGACCCCCCCCCCCCCTCTAAAAAGAGGATTATATCATGGTCGTTTAAAATTATCCCAAATTACTCGTACCTAACACTTGGATGGCCCCATTATTTTAGGAAAAATTAGTTTTAAAAAAAAAAGTTGGAAAATTTTCAAAGAACAACCCTCTGGCGTGGTCCGAAAAAAAAATATGGACGACCTCCAGTTTCGCAGCGTCGGGGGGGAGTTTGGCAAATCTTGCGTAAGGATTTCCGTTACAACTTATTGCTCAGAGTTTATTTTTTTATTTCAAAAAATTAAATTGTTTTAATTTTTTTTTGGAATGTCTAAAGTAGAAAAATTGAAAATTTTTTTCAAAAAATTTTAAGAAATAAAAATTTAGTTTTTGATGAGATTTTGTCCCAATAGTAGCCATCTTCAGAGATATGAGTATGAACTATAAATCTAGATTTAAGGAAAATATTACTCCAATTTAAAATTGACGTTAAAAAAAAAGGGGGGGTGGGAGTCCGCGAAAATCTTACGTAATATAATAAAGGGGGTCGAAGAAATCTTACTAATTCTTACGAAGTGGGGGGGGGGGTCCAAAAAACCCGAAAAAATGTCTTACGTAATACTTGAACGTTCCCTTACGGGTTCCGAACAAAATTTTCTCAGTTCTTCCGTACGAAAAAGAAGTGCATAAATCATATCAAGAGCACCCAATTTTTGCGGACCCCCCTCCCCCTTTTTTTAACGCCAATTTTAAATTGGAGTAATATTTTTCTTAAATCTAGATTTATAGTTCTTGCTCATAATCTGTAGATGGCTACAATTGGCATAAAATCTCATCAAAAAATAAAATTTTTATTTTGAAAAAAATTTTCAATTTTTCTACTTTAGACAGGGTGTATACTGATCTCGCTTGTTTTAAATAATGAGAATAATGAGTTTTGAAAATCAAATAATGAGTAAATAATGAGTAAAAAAAATGGTAAAAGGAATATAAAAAATTACTTTTATTGTGTTCAAGAAAATTTTCTTCAGGTAACATCACATTTAACTTAGTTTTTTGCAAAACTTGAAAAAAGTAAAATTAAAACTTGAAAAATTTGAAATTTCACGCTTTGGCTTTAACTTGTTTCAAGAGAGTTTCTTTTTTCTTATCAATATTTTTTTGAAATTTTTGCAAACGCGCTCTTTTTTTGCAGTTTATCATTCATTTCATCAAAAATTTTCAATTTTTCTACTTTAGACTTTCGAAAAAATTTAAAACTTATGAACTTATGAAACTGACTGAACTTATCACAATTTGAGCTATTCTCAAAGATGAAAAATCTTTCCGAAAAAAAATCCGAGAAAAAATTAAGCTATTGTGGTTTTAAATAAAAGAACTTTTTTTTGAGCGCTTAAGAAAAAAATTTCAATTTTATCAATTATGCTGCTTCTCCATTATGGTCCTAAATTAATTTTACAAAATTAATTTTATAAAATTACCGGAAATTATGCGCTTTTTCTTTCTTTTTTCATAACATATTTATTTTTTACAGATTTCTTATTCTTTTTTAAGTCATCCTCATGTTCGGTTAGTAAAATAAAAGCATTATTCCCAATAATTTTATAAAATTAATTTTCTAAAATTAATTTTGAGCCATAATGGAGAAGCAGCATTAGATTTGGGAAAAAATGAGCTGAATATTGACTTTTTCTTAAGATAATGAAAATATTGATTTTAAAAAAAAAATGAGAATAATGAATCAGTATACACCCTGACTTTAGACTTTCGAAAAAATTTAAAACTTAAATTTTTTGAAATAAAAAAAATTTTGAACAATAAGCTATAATGGAAATTCTTACGTAAAATTTGCCAAACTCCCCCTCTCTCCCACGAAAGACATCGTAAGGATTTCGAGTATCCCCTCCCCCCCTTTCAATCTTACGTAGTACTTGAACTTCTCCCTCTCCAGTATAATTATGCATAAAATGGAAAAGCATAACATTTATTTGTAAAAATTATTATGTGCATAAATTATGTAAAAATTATGCATATATACAAATTTTCATGCTTAAAAAAATTTGCATAAACTCTGCAAAAATTATGCATATCCAAATTTTTGTATAAATGACACAAAAATAATACATTCTTTACATACATTTTTTGCATTTATTTTGCAAAAATTTTTGCATCACTCTTTTGTACGGGTTCCTTCACATTATTTTAATCAAAGCTTTTTGGCTCTTCGACCCGGACCGACTTTATATTTCCAATTTTCACCAACAGATGCCGATATAATGGACAAATAATAAAACATGACATTTTGATTCAATATTCCACAGGATCATTTCTGTCGTAAACCTTTCTGTTTATTAAATCATGATTTTTCTCACTCTCTGCTTCCAGAATAAAGATCAAAACCACGACCATATGCGAGCGTTCAGGCCTAATTAGAAAAAAAAAAAAAATACAGAAAATTACCATTAATAAATGCTAGTTATGCAACTACTAAAAGTCGACATTTTATACCTTGTATATAAATCAGTTATATTTTCTTTCACGGACACAAAAGCCCATAAAGTAAGTAAAACTAATAGCTTGGCTTTTATATTAGTTCGGTCGAAAAAAAAAAAAAAAGTAAAAACTCGTAAAAAAATGCAATTAACTTATTCTTTAACAAGAAATCTTCCTCAACTCATCGACTTCTTTTTCCACGTAATTGTCCGCCCTATTTCTTTTCCCTTTCTCTTGTGTCAATATTTACCTTCTGTTATCATTTTTGCAGCTAAGTCGTAATCCCCTCCTAGTATTTTAAATATCACGAGAACTAGAGGATACGAATCGATACTCAGTCCGAAATCGGTAACTAATTTCATGACGTAGTACCGATAGTTTTTCAAATTTTTACCTGAAAAGAAAAATAAAATAAAATAAAGAAATATAAAAAAATGACTGGAAGGTTAATCAATTTCCACGGTAAAATGGTTCGACGCCATTTTTATACCAACTAAATTAGTTCAAGTTTGAATTTTTTTTATTACACATAAAAAAAAAAAAAAAAGGAGAAAAAGTTCGGTATCGCCATTAATTACAGAGTCTGCTCCAGAGATTCTCTCTTTTTTTTTTGAATCTCACAAGAAGGGAATAAAATTTTTGTATTGTATATGTTATCCCATTAAAAACTCTGCAGAACTATAAAACCCGTCAAATCGTGACGGTTTTGTGGTTGTTTCCACCTGACCAGAAAACCTGATTTGAAGAGAGACAAGAGTTAAGAGAGAGAAAAAAAATACAGATATCGCAACGAGAAAAGCCGTGCCCGCATCCTATATAAGCGATGTAGGAGGCGCGGTATAAAAAAAAAAAAAAAGAAATAAAAATGTCACTTTTGTCAGGATTCTTGATTTTCTTGATTTGGCGGAGGTGTTTATAAAAGAATAAACTAACTGGTAATATTCCTTATCTTTCCGCAAGAAAAAAAAAATCAAGGCAATTGGCAGCCTGGAGCCCTTATTTTAGGGCCTAATAAGCAAGTCTTAGGGCCTAGGTATTCTTCCGAAGGAATGCCACGAGTGGCCCCAGAGGTAGTACTGCGGCCAGAAATGGGTTTTTTAGTCATTAACCTTTTGCTGTCGGAAGCCTATTTTTTTTTTTTTTTTTTTTTTGAAAAGTTAGGGGCGTAGATGCTCTTTGGTCTTTTCGGTAATATTTTGATACGGCATGATCCATAGATGCAGTTAGTAAAGCTAAAAAAAAAAATTTTAGGCCGTCTATGTTTATTTTATGGGAAAAATAATATTTCAAATGAAATCTTACACAAATCGCTAAAAACTAACAGATGAAGTAGAAAATGCAGTAAAATCCAGATGACAATTCTCAGAATCGATTTTGATATCAAAAGGCTGCTGCCGTGTTGGGGTCGTACATAAGCATGGGTTAGACCCTTTTTGCACGCTTTATCCCATTTCGCCTATGCTTAGCTTATGGGTAAGATGTTAAATTTGGACCCCCTCCCCCCCCCTAAAAGTGCTTACGTAATTTATGTACGACCCCGTTACCATAAGGGTTGTGCCCAAAAATTAATTTTTTTTTGAACTTTCACCCATCGATAGAACCTAGTGGAAGGTAAATTAGGCCAAATAATAGGGTCGAAATGAAAGCCGTTTCTGAGGCGGGGATGGGAGTGTTAATTCAGTTTTAATTTCTTTGGCAGAGAATGGGTAGTCCGATTGAAGAATCCAAAAAACGAAAAAAAAAAGCTCTTTCAAAGGCCTATCTAAGAGCATAATTCTTAATTTTTTTAAAAATGGCCCATTGGCCAAAATGGCCAATTAAAAGAAAAAAAAATTATTTTATTCATGTTAGCGTCGCCGGACCAAAATTTCGCTATTACAGTCAAAAAGTACGTCAAAAATTGGCCTAAGTACATGTGCTTCTAAATTTTTCTTTCAACGAGAAAGTGTCAAAAAAAAAAATGGCCAAAAGTTAAAAAAACATTTTTTCGCTGCAAAGATGACGCTGCACACAAATTTCACTATCACCGCGTCAGAGTACGCAAAAAACTGGTCCAGATACGTATTTTTTTGGTTTCTTTCCCATAAGGCCCAAGTGGCCATAAAATGGCCAAAATCTCAAAAAATTTGTTTCGCCACGAAGACCACCATCCAACAAAAAATAAAACAGAAAAAAAAAAACTTAATTAACTCCATTTTGTTGCTTTTTAACTAAAAACTTGAAAAAGCCAATTTGCGTTCTTCGCAAAAATTTCCTACGGTCTACAAAACAAATTCAACCTCAATTTCAATTGAAACATTGTAATAATACCGCCGTCTGCATTATAATCATTTTGCCAAACGATGATATCATCTTTAAATCATCTTGTTAATGCAGTGACTTTGGTTAATGAGGATTTTTTCAATGTTGCAACTCGAAGATATATTTTTTCTTGTTTTTTTTTTTTCTCTTCTTCTCTCAAAATGTGAATGATCGCTCTTATTAGTTCAAAAACGTCTTGCGGTGGAAGGTCAGGGAAGAAAGAAGAAAAAATATATATATTATACATATATACTGACCTATAATTATTCAGGCTGTCTCTGACGCATTTTGATACTATAAAAAATCGCCTAAAGAATCGACTTTGAATTAAAATTATACAGATTTCCTTAAAAAGATGCAGCTCGGATTCTTTTTATCTCATAAATAACCTCGCAATTTAAGGAGCAACAATGAATAAGATAAAAAAGAAAAATGACTGGCATGTTTACGTTTGACAATGTTTTGGTTTTGGTTTCACTTTAGGCCCAATTACATTGGGATAGTTTACTCGCTACTCGCTGGATAGTTGAACTCGCTGCAAAATCCGAAGCGAGTAGATAGTTTACTAGCTGTGTTAATTACATGGAGCGAGTTCCTTGATTTAGTACTAACTAGCCGAGCCACAAGCTTAATGTAATTAAA
Source organism: Liposcelis bostrychophila (assembly GCA_037577465.1). Taxonomy (NCBI): domain Eukaryota; kingdom Metazoa; phylum Arthropoda; class Insecta; order Psocodea; family Liposcelididae; genus Liposcelis; species Liposcelis bostrychophila. Next base: position 20,339,615 of record CM075209.1, on the reverse strand, counting down.
ACATACTTTCGCTAGTTGATTTTTGATAGTTGCTAGTATAAACTCGAACTCGCTGCGATATCCAAGCGAGTAGATAGTTTACTTGCTGCGTTAATTACACGTAGAGAGTTCATCTGATTTTGTACTTACTATCTGAGATACAAGCTTAGTGTAATTAAAACAAATCACGGCTAGTTAAAAAAGAAAAAAAATCAAGTTACTCTCCTAGCTAAGCTTTTTAACTATCTTTGTGTAATTTGAAAGAGATTTTACTAGTAAACTCAAGATTTTACTCGCAAGAAGTTGAGGACCCTTCAACTTCTTGGGCTAGTTTTGCGAGTGAGATAGTCACTTTCAAATTACTATCTTCGTGTAATTTGAAAAGATAGTGAAGTTTTCAAACTATCTGAAAGAAGATCGTAAACCGACCGATAAACCTTCTGAATACATTTTTTTTTAAATTATAAGATTACGTTTTCAGCATATGTTTACCTGAAAGAACAGTAAATGTGAGGTAATATATACCGACATATACCGTAATACAATCATAATACATACGCCACACAGAATAAATTCCTCATCAGCGCTCTGTATATGAAGCACTGGATTTCCTATAAGGGGATTTCTAAAAGGCAAACAACGCTATAAATTAGAAAAGGATATTTATCTAACAGGTATGGAGGCCATTCTGCAGGCCGAGACGGGGGTTGCTGGGCCGAGTCATTCGAGGCCAGCAAGCCACCTCAGTGCCTGATTTGTAAGACATTTTTCTGGTTTAGACACGATAAGTTTACTTATCGGTATGTAAAGAAACAATTAAATAACTTTTTTCTCGGCCAAAAAAGCAAATTTCCAAGGCTAGACCTGAAAATTTTGATTTTTTACTCGGCCCTCTTGCCCAACCTTGCCTCTGCTCGGATCGGCAACGGACTCGTAAAAAATCTCACTTTTCCGGTCCAGCCTGGAAATCTACTATTTCTTCACGAAGGTCGAAAATGAAATTTTTCGTTCTTCAAGCGGGGTGATCAGATGAAATTTAAATTTCTTAAATATATATGGTAGTATTACCTGCGATAGGATAAGGGAAAGGGGGGGTTGAAAATCTTATGTACATGTTAAATTTTCTTGGGAAATTCTACTTTTGCTCACAGTCAGGGAGGAGGAGGGTCGAAATTCATGTGTGAAATGAAAATAAGATTTTCTGCGAAAGCCTCAAGCAACCTTACCAATTGTAACTCCTTAAGAAATTCCTTAAAAGTTTCAAATTTACAAGTTCGCTCGACCGTTAGTCCGGAAATCACCACTGTTAATTACTATTTTACAATCTAAAGAAATACCTAAAAAAGGTCTTGGGTAAAGATATTTCCCCGCCATTACATCATTTCTCTTTTCCACGTATATTTCTATCAAATGTCAAAAATAAAGATCGACGTACTTGACACCTTATTAGCAAATCGTTGACCGAGACCCAAAATCCCTTTGGGGGGTATTACCTAAGGATGAAATATGAGAAAAAAAAAAAATTAGCCCAAAAACCGGCCTAATTGACCCTCATCCTTTTTTCAAAATATTTTCAGGCTTTTGGAATTTTTGTTGGAAAAATTTGCAGGCTCTTGAAATTTTTTAGGGCAGTATTGGAATTTTTGCCATTAAGAATTTCTAGCCCAGGAGATTCTTTTAAAGACAGTTTTAATCCCTGGGAAAGTTTTGTAGAAAATTTACAGCTTTAAGATATTATTTAAGAAAATTTCTTGGCGTGAAAAATTCCTTTGAGTACACTGCCAGCATTATGGAGTTTCTTTAAAACATCTTTAGTTTTATAAAATTTTTACAAAATCCTAACCTTTGCAAATTAATTAAAAAAAAAAACCAGTTTCACTTGGTCGTTAAATTGCTTTTTTTTAAAATTTCTATTACAGTCGCATAAAAATAAATCAGCAATTACTATCTCAAAAAAAGCATGTGTATTATTCCACGTGGATAGTTACTAGCCGATTTTAAATAAAACTCGCTCAGTTTGTAAAATCTACTAGTTGGCTTGTACTCGCTAACTAGCAAGCTAGTTTATTCTCTTTTTTAATTACACAAGATAGTAAAAACTGCTTTTAAAATCAAACTCGCTCTGGAAAAATCTTCAACTAGTTGGCTTTTACTAGCGTTAGTCGAGATAGTTTATTCGCTTTCCTAATTACACGGGACAGTAAAAGAAGCTCCTTACTGGATTGTTAGCGAGTAGCGAGTAAAAGCGGGAAAACTATCCCAATGTAATTGGGCCTTTTCGGTTTTTTTTTCTTCTTCAGCGAAGAAGTGAAAATGACAATGACCCTGTCTGGAACCAACGATGTTTTTAATTGTTTTATTATTTATTTATTTATTTATTTATTTTTTTTTTTTTTCATGATAGTGTTTCGTTTTCATTCATTTACCAAAAGCCGAATTGCACAAGCTTTTATCTTAAACAAAGCTGTATCACATTACAATAAATTGTTACAGGCTTATCTGAAACTCCAAAAGAAAACAGTTTTTTTTAAAATGCATAACCGTATCTCTCATCTCTTTTTCCTTTTCAAAAAAATAATATTTGCTAAAAAAACTTTCAGGAAAAATTAGAAACCTTGCAAAGGACTTGGTTGGCTCAGCTTCTGCAAGACTTTCGCCGCTATGAAGACTTCTGGCATTCAAGACGGATACATTATAGGGAGGAGCACTTACTACATTAAGACGGGCTTAGTAGAGACCCTTTAGAGGGATCAATATTAGGGTGGGTCGAAAATCAAAAATTTTGGAATTTCAAAATGCCTCATAGCTCAATCGCTGTGGTTTATCATTTGTAAAAATTTTTTCCTTTTCGAAATGTTTTTCAAACGGCGTCCTGGTGGGGCACAAGAGGGCCAAAGTTTGGAAAGTCCCATAAGGGATGAAAATTCGACTTTTGAATTTTTATGAAAAAAGTACCGTTTCCTATCGGATTTTCAACGTAGATTTCGAAAATAAAATCTGTTTGCGGCTAATTTTTTGTGTTATTGAGATAGAGGCCAAGTTCGCCATAAAAATGTCAAAACTCTAAAATTTCAATATTTTTATCATATTTTTTTACAATAAATCAGGCAAAATTTTTGATTTTCGACCCACTCTAATCAGCATTGTGGCAGTATTTTAATCTTTACGGAAAAACAAAGTCAAATCTTACAAAAAACAAAAAAAAAAAATTAGGAATTTTTAGAACTTTTTCCTGAAAATTCCTTAATTTTTTTTTTTTTTTAAAATTTGTCTTCGTAATTCCATGAAATGTAAAACACTGCTACTGTCTACTGCCCCGAGTGATGGTTCTTTTTAATTTAGAGCAACCCGACAGAAAAAAATGAGCTCGAAAATTAAAGGCATATGCACTACGAAAGCCCTAAAGGATCTAGTATTATTTTAGTTTTAGTTTTATTTTTATTCCTTGTTCCGGAACAAACACTGTCTGTTCCGGAACTGACACGTTTTGGTTCATTGTTTGTTCATTATGTTGGTTGATTATTCAGATGTACAATGTAAAGTTGTTCCTTTGCTTATGATTTACGAGTTGAAACTTGCAAATTTTAATTTTTTAATGCTTTTCGGAAGTTATAAAGCATGGATGTTAAACCAACAATTCCTTGCGTTTAACATCACATAGCGTGATTTATACGATATTCAAAGGTACAAAAGTAAATGTTCACAAAGTAATATCAAAAACAATGAAGTGTAACTTTCACTTCCGTGCTTATAGTTTTTCAATAGCATTTTAAAATTTAATGGTTGTCAAATTTCAACTCGTAAAATATAAGCAAAGACAGAGAAGTAAGTTAAAAGCGAAAAGTATAAGCAAGGAAAGAGAAGTTAAAAGCGTAAAATATAAGCAAAGAAACAGAAGTAAGTTAAAATCGTGATTTGAATATTCAGATGTACATTGTAAAGTTGTTCCTTGCACGTCCGTAAAGTTGGCAGGACCCAGTCAACGGATTTGATCGAAAATAGTCTTATATAGTAGCTTTTCACTGTTCTTTAATAGTTCCGTGATTGTTCCAATTTGTTCTCTAACCTGAAAAAAACTGGAGCCAAAAGTTGGTGGGTACTGCTAACTTCACGCGAACAGGACCCAATTTGAATTTATCAAAATTTTTGCCTTTGTCGGTTGCTTTTGATTTGTTCTTCATTGTTCCGGCCAATTCAACGTTTGTTCTGCAACAGATATGACAGTATTAGGAGAAGTAAGGGCACTGTCAACTTCACGGAAATAAAATAAAGTCAAATTCAGACGTTTAAATAGCTTGAATCGGTTTCATTTTGTTTGTTTTCCGAGAAAAAGGTTTGTTCTTGTACGAAAAATACTATCAGGTTGAATTTTTGCTTTATCGACCGCAGGGAGAATAAAGCATTGTTTTTAGCACAAATTTCAGATTTTCAGTTTTCGATATTTTTACACGTTTTGAAGTCCGCTGATGCCGGAAAAAGCAAAATTTGGATGGTGGCCGTGTGTGTGTATGTGTGTATGAATGTATGAATATATGAATATATGTGCAAAAAAATCTGTCCGTCGAAAAGCAGAAAAACGGAAGAACGGATGTCGATGATTTTTGGTGGGTAGGAACTTCTAATGAAATGTAGGTGCTGATTAGTTTTTGAGCCAAATCGGTTCAGCGATTCGAAAGCAGTGAGTAAAAATGTTGAATTTTCAACTATTTCAAGATATTTTTTGACTATAAATCGTGAACGCAGCTACCGATTGAGTCCGATTTTCGTACTGCAGTAGATATTCATCAAGATACGCTACCACTGAAATTTGGTTAAATTCTGTTGAGTGGTTCAGAAACGGTGAGCAGGGCTAAAAGTATGGGTATAGGCCTAAAAACCGATATCTCCAACTTTTGAAACGTCACGACATGACGTCATCGATTACGTCAACAAAGCGATTTGGATGCTGATTGGCGGGTTCCTCGTGGGAGCTAACGAAAAACTAACCGTATTTTTGAGAATATTTTCGAGGTAGAGGATTCCGAATCTGAGATAATTTTTCCAAAATTCGAATTCCTTATGCCCGTACTGCGGCTTTGGTGGACCTCTGATCAAAAATCTAACCGTATTTTTGAGAATATTTTTGGGGTAGAGGATTCCGAATCTGAAATAATTTTTCCAAAATTCGAATTCCTTACGCCTATACAGCGACTTCGGTGTCTCTGATCAAAAATCTAACCGTATTTTTGAGAATATTTTCGGGGTTGAGGATTCTAAATCTGAAATAATTTTTCAGAAATTCGCATTCCTTGTGCCCGTACTGCGGCTTTGGTGGAACTCTGATCGAAAAACTAACCATATTTTTGAGAATTATTTAAATAGTCGATAAAGCACTTTGATCGGTTCACCGATCTCATTTTTCATTTTTGGAAAGACATTCTGGGTATGAAAAAATCATGGCCTATTTGTAATATTTAGGACTTGTCTATCAATGTCTTTTTGATTGTTCTGAAATGTTCTACAAATACTTCGGTACTCCCATCTTCTCAAATCCTGGAAATACAGACTTTTGAGGTCTGCATGCAGCAGGACCCATTTTTTCCCCCCAATAGAGCGCGCCATCTTTCCGGTTTGTTATTCAATCTGCTGCCACGTCGGGTTTACAGTCTTTTTTTTTTGTCCATTATTGATCAGACATCGTTTGTTCTCGATTGTTCTCGTTTGTTCTCGTTTGTTCTCATCAGGAAAACGTTTAAGTTTATTTGTGGCTGAAAGTTCTGATCAAAAGTCGTTCGTCCAGTCGTTTGTCAGGGAAGAACAATCGAGAACAAACGATTTCTGATCAATACAATAATGCAAGGTATTCCAAATTATCTTGTTAACACCAGAACAATCAAGAACAAACGACTTTTGATCAGAACTTCCAGCCACAAATGTACTTAAACGTTTTCCTGACGAGAACAAAAGGGAACAAACGAGAACAAACGAGAACAATTGAGAACAAACGAGAACAAACGAGAACAAACGAGAACAAACGAGAACAAACGAGAACAAATGTTCATATTAGTAAGATGAACTGTAAGTATTAATTTATGCAAAACATATTGTTTAACCAAAAAGGGAGAAAATTTAAAAGATTTGGTGGGAGATTTGCTGAAATCCCCCCAGCGCTCTCTCTGATATTTAATTGAAAAATTCTGAACTCTGCTTAATCTTCTTCTTTATTTAATGAATTTTTTTAATTATAGGATCTACGAGAACACCTAAATTCAATTTCTGATGGAAAAGCTTTACTCTTAAACTTTATGGTACTGAAAGAAACCTCAAAGAATATGGCAAATATTTAATAGAAGTCATTAATTTAGAATAAAAGGCCCTGATTCGATCACGAGGGGAAGGTGGAAATGTAGAGAATGCTGATGTCATCATTTGTATTAAACTAAATCAAAACATTTTCCATTTATAACATTTTCCAAATATAAAAAATTGTCATCTTCATTATTTAAAAAAAAAAAAAAAAAAAGCAGCGAAAAGAGCGTAAAAAAAACGTCAAGTTTTTAATCTTATCATGTATGTACTGCACACCAGTCCTTCAATCTAATCATCAGCAATGCAAGCGGTGCAAAGGTTAAGGTAACGGATATCAAATTGTAAAATCTACACAGCATGGTTCGTTTCCCAACAAGGAAAATGGGGCTTTATAAAATAAAATAAAATAAGATTCCAACGATGATACCTAATTGAAACCTTATATGATTACCATAATAAAGATATCAAAATGAACCCGTCAAATACATGCGCTTGCATGTCCACCTGGGGAAATAGTGAGAGAAGAGTCGGAAGGGGAATGGCCAAGAAAACTACAACATTTTCTTTTGAATCTTCCCTCTTTTCCACTTGAAAAAAAATTTCTGTGCCTCAGTGCAGAACTGAACCAAGTCCATTCAAGGATTGCAACTTCTTACTTCAAACCCGACTTTACAAAAGGTATACAGGCTCGACGGTTGGCAGTGCTGATTTTATGCCTTCTGCTAGCAAGTTTATTTTGATAACGAAGCAGAAAAGTTAACTCGCAGAAGACATTAATTTGAGTTGGTGAATAGTAAGTTAGTGGATGGGTGACCACCAACAATTTTATAAATCTGTACTTCAATGCAGAACTAGACAAAGTCCATTCAAGGATTGCAACTTCTTACTTCAAACCCGACTTTACAAAAGGTATACAGGCTCGACGGTTGGCAGTGCTGATTTTATGCCTTCTGCTAGCAAGTTTACTTTGTTAACTGGCAGAAGACATTAATTTGAGTTAACTAGAGAGCCTAGAAGGAGAGAGCCGACAATCTATATAAATTTTCATCTGTCTTTTGATTGGTCGGGACGGAAAGTGTTAAGTGGCTCTAGAAGCTTTTGCAACCTCATGTCAATTGTATGTTCATGTCCGTTAACGGCGTTAATGCACGTCAAACTGTATTTCTAACATAAGATTAAAACCCTTTCCACCTTTTAACAACCAGTTTTATTTTTAAAAAAATAAATAAACAGTACGTAAACAAAACCAAGCGACTACAGATTGAGGTTAATTGAATTTCTAGTACCACGTTCTGTCCCAACCAATCAGAGAGCTCTCATTATGTTGTCGGCTCTCTCCTTCTAGGCTCTCTAGAGTTGACGGATATTTAAGTTAAGGTATAAACACACGAAACGGAATAAGAATAAGAATAAGAACTAAGGAATTCAATTTGTTGAATTCTTATTCCAGCCCAAGATGGCGTCTTGTTCCAGCGCTCTGATTGGTGCAGCGCCTTGTTCTTATTCCTTAGCTCTTATTCTATTTCGTGTGTGATAGCCTTTAGTGGATGGGTGCCCACCAACACTCTCTCCCTCTAGGCAAAAATTGTAGAAACTTCTAATACAGTCATCTTAACCTCACTGTAAACGTACTTCCACTATTTACATACATGGCAACAACTATTTACATGCCCAATGGATTCGCTCCGATAGCCAAATAAAAAAATTTAAAAAAATCTTAACAAGAGCAATTATTCTACTCACCAGAAACGCTTAACGCTGGCAACGGCGCCACAGGTGACGTATCAATTTTAATAGGGGAATTTGATTCTATATTTATAGGAGAGGTTAGCGACACCGACGAATCACAGCTTCCATCGACAGAAATGTGCGGAGATTCTTTGCTATATTTCGAATGATACACAGGCTCCGAGTTGTTGTCCCGAATCCCTCTGGCTTCGTCCTGAGCTTGGGCCCTCCTCAAAGCCGTCTGAGCAGCCATCACTTTTTGTCTCTGAAGCGTCAATATACACTTGGCACACTTGCACAATTTAAACTTACAGTATCTTTTATGATTTTTCAGTCCGACTTTTATGTCGTGATTTCGGCACCTCGCGCAATTCGGCGGGGTCCGCACGGTGGATCCTGGACTAATACTGCTGCTGCTGCTGCTAGCAGAAGCAATGTTGACTTGATCGGTTTTGGGGTTGTCCCCATTTTCCGCCATCTTCCAATTTTTTAAGTCTTTTTAAACTAAAATTTTTTTTTGTCTTTTTTTTCTCAGTATTTTAACTTCACCATTTTTTTTGTTGTTCGGAAACGGCGAGGTAACGGCGAGCCTGTCGAAATTAAAAAAAAGAAAAACAAAATAAATGTTACGTACGTTGAGACATCAAATGTCAATGACTGCAAAGCAAAAAAAAAAAAAAAAAAAAAAGTCTGGGATGCTTTTAGCACCGATGAAGGTCATAAAACCAGAAAACATTTTCAATGCGACAAAATAAAGTAATGCCATTGTTACGTGATGTATAAATCTGCGAGCACGTGACGCCAAGCCTAATCTTTAGCCATTTTTATTATATTAAGTGTTTTTCGCCTAAAAAAAAAAAAAAAGTCGAAGTTCAAGGTTCGGGATTCCGAGACGGTTTTTTATTTCAATTTTGATTTACGGATTAGGATCTTCGCACGCGTTCAAAATCACGAAGAAAAAAAAATTAAAAACACCCATCCCGCCTTAAAAAAGAAAAAAAAAATCGCTGATACATTTTACATAAAACGAGGACGTCCGTTTCGCGATAAATTTTTTTTTGCGATAAAAAATCCTTGAGATGCTGTTCCCTTTTCTTCTTTGGACCCATCGAAAATATCTGAGCTTTAAGACGAAGTGGGCCAGGGCCTAATCCGAAAACAAGTTTGAAGGTCACCGACATTCGTTTACATTATGATAATTCGCCAATATTGTATTACATAGACAGTAACAATGTTGCAAATTGCATTTTAGTCATCGTTAACTAGGAGATTTAATTTCAGAACTTTTTCCTTTTTTTTTTGTTTCTTTTCAAAGATAAAAATTTGAATGTTTGCTTCTTTCAAAGTAAATATAAACATCAACTTTGTATATCAAAAGTGTACTTATTTCAATTTCGTTTGAGTCACGCTTTGAGAATATGAGACTGAAAAAAAGGCCTATAAAATCTATTTTAAATTAATTAAAATATATTATTGAGAGATTAAAAATCACGCAACATTTTTTTTTTTTTTTTTGTTTTTGCTTTCCCTTGAAAATTTTTCACTTGAAAGAGTCTGCAGAAGCCAAGCGTCGAAAATTTATTCCAAACACACAAGAAAAAAAAAAGTGCAATATCTTAACTTTTTTCTCATTGCATTTTAAAGAGGAGTCGTTCTAAATGTTGCTTTTCGAACCAATATGGCGGTCGTATGACGCAAATGCACCCAGCTTTGTGATAATTGTGACTTGACAACTGGGAAACAGCATTTAGAAGCTCGTTTTCGACAAGCCGCCATCTTGTTTCCCGCATGCAATTAGTTGTAAGATGCAAAAAAAGGGGTTAGGTCTCTGTCTCTCTTTGTTCCTCGGTTTCCTTAAATTTTTTTGTCTGGTTTTTAGTTTTTTTCTTTTCTTTGTTTCTGTTCTTTAATCTTTTTTTTTTGTTTGTTTGCTTGCCCTTCGAGGTGTCTAATTGCTGACCTGTTTCGTTTTGATGGGTTTCTATTTTTCTTTTTTCATTGTCTGCCTGTCTGTCTGTATATCTTTTTACGATGTTCATATGTCTGCATGCTGCATCTATCAATCTAATTTTCGGATTTGCTTCCCACCCTGGTGTGTTCATTCTTTTTTCTTCCGATTTGGTAGAGCTTAGGCCTACGATTTTTTTAAAAAAATCTCCTGGCGGATCATTATTTGTTCGTCTGTTTTTGCGGGAATCGAGCTGCCTTCGATTTTATAAATAAACATTTTTTAGGCTTAGTCATACAATTAGCTAGTTTGTAAGAGTATCAATAAATCAATCCGTCCATAAGTCAGTCAGCTAGTCAATAAGTAGATCAGTTAATCAGTCAGGCAATAAGTCAGTCATATTAGTTAATCCTTTAAGAAGTCTATTTACTAAATCAGCCGATCAAATTCAGTCAGGCAGTTAGTTAGTTGGTAATCAGTAAATCAGTCAGTCAATTAAAAGTCAACAAGTCAGTCAATCAATCAATAAATCTATTAATTACTTCAATACTTCAATATATTAAAAAATCCGTTTTTAACAGATAGAAAGCTAGTTCCTCATTAACAGGCCAGTTAGACAGTAAGCTAGTTTGTAAGACGATCAGTAAATCAGTCCATCCATAAGTCAGTCAGTCAGTCAGTCAGTCAATAAGTACATAAGTTAATCAGTCAGGCAATACGTCAATCATATTAGTTAATCCTTCAAGAAGTCAATTCAGTAAGTCAACCGATCAGATTCAGTCCGACAGTTAGTTAGTTGGGTCAGGTAACCAGTAAATCAGTCAGTTAGTTATTAGTTTGTGGTGAGTTGGTCTAACAAGTCAGCCAGTTAGTTAAAAGTCAATAAGTCAATCGATCAACCAGTCAGTCAATAAGTCAAATAATCAGTGAATTAATTAGCTAGTTCGCCAGCCAATCAGTCATTCAATAGACCAGTTAGCCAGTCAGACAGTTAGCTAGTTTCTAAGCCAATCAGTAAATCACTCCGTCCATAAGTCAGTCAGCAAGTCAATAAGTACATCAGTTAATAAATCAGGCAATAAGCCAGTCAACCAATAAGTCAATCATATTAGTTAATCTTTGAAGAAGTCAATTCAGTAAATCAGCCGAATAAATTTAGTCAGTCATATTGATTGTTAGTTAGTTAGTTGGTTAGCTGGTCAGGTAATTAGTAAATCAGTCAGTTAGTTGTTAGTTTGTGGTGGCGAGTTGGTCCATCAATCAGCCGATCAGTTAAAAGTCAATAAGTCAGTCGATCATGATCAGTCAATTAATGAGCTAGTTCGTCAGTCAATCAGTCATTCAAGAGGTCAGTTAGTCCGTCAGACAGTCAGCTAGCTAGTTCGTCAGCCAGTCAATAAGTCGATCAGTAAATCAGTCAGTTGAACCAATCGGATTAGCTAATCTGTCATTCAAGAAGTCAATTCAGTGACAATATGTCCACTAGTAAATCAGCTTGTTTGTTAGTCGTCAGTCAGTTTAACTAGTTGGTCTATAGCAATCAGCCAAAATTGCATTAGTAAATTAGTCATTCAATAAGTCAGAACCTAATTAAGTCGATCTATCAGCCAGTCAATAAGTCTAATAATCAGTCAATTAATAAGTTGTTTGTCAGTCAAACAGTCATTCAATAGGTCAGTTAGTCAGTCAGACAGTCAACTTTCAGGCAATCGTCAGTCAGACAGTCAATAAGTCGATCAGTAAATTAGGCAATAAGCCAGTCAGTCAGTAAACCAATCGGATTAGTTAATCTGTCATTTAAGAAGTTAATTCAGTGGCAATATGTTCATCATTCAATCAGTTTGTCCGATAGTCAGTCAGTTAAACTAGTTGGTCTAGCAATCATCCAATCAGTCAAAACTTTAAATCAGTAAATGAGTCATTCAATAAGTCAGTCAGCAGTTATTCTGTTCATTAATTACTTAGTTATTTTTTCAATTGTAAATTGGTAAATTGATAAGCTAGCTATTTAGTACTTTTCTCTTCTGTCTGATTGAAGTTTACAGTCGGTTAGTTCGTTTTTGGACCAATTCTCATATTTCATCGCTTCTTCCTTTTTTTAACTTTGATTCTCGATCTATAAACCCGTTCTCGATAGTTCCCCTTCTGTCGACTTTCTTCTCATTTTTTGGATGGAATGGACCTTTATAGGTCGTGTAAAAAATTGTATGCAAATATGAAAAAATTAACCCGATCTGACTTCTAGTAATAAAAATATAGAAAAATTATAGGATTTTATAAGAATTATAGGACTGTGGACACCCTGCACTCTGCAGTCATTGCAAAAGTTCTTAATTTGATTGCTGATTCCTCCAATCCACCATCAACCAATAAGCATAACAATCAAAAATCCTTCAAACCTCTTACGAAAATGTGCACATGGACGTAAGATTATCCCTCCCAACCTTAATCTACTTGGGTAATGCTTCAATGCATCCCTACAATTGCATGTATTTTTTGATTAGCTGGAAGAATTCCATGGTTTGAATTTAATCACTTTATCAAGTTTGATGCAATTATAGTCTACTTATTCATGCCTGACTGTTGGGAATTCCAGTTAAATTTTTCCTCGTTCTCCAGCGATTAAAATCGGCGCGTGCAAGGGTTGATGTGTTTATAAAGAGTAGGCTTCGGTGAATACCAGAAGGAAATGGCTGGATTGTCAAGTACTCATTTTTTAGATATCCGAGGAACTCCTTAGGTGTTTCCTGCAATTTTTAGGGCAAGTTTCAACTTGATCGAATTGTATATGCAGCCGGAAAATAATTTCAAAAGCATTTGCGGTCGAAAAGGTTTGATTTTGTTTCTCGGGTTACTATTTAATTGGGACAAGTTGAAACTTGTACTAAAACTTCCAGGATACGCTAGAGTTCGACATAACTCTTACAAAATTCTCAATGGTCCACACCTTTAAAATTTACTCATATTAGCCAAAGGAAATTTCAAAAGTAGTATTCTACAACTAAGGCTCCTTTTACTTTAAGGAAATCATAAGCTAAACATAGGAGAGACCTTTAATAATTTTTTTCTAATATTCCAAGTCTTAAGGAGCAGTCAGGCGAGGTCAAAAGGGTTTGAGAGTTTGGGGATTAGGGGTAAGTACGTAGGAGTGAATATACGGGTAGGAATGGGGAGTATATACATATGAATTTTGTTGGAGTGAGTATGAGATATGGCGGGGTGTAGTTGAGTGTGTTTGAGGTATTGTGGGGTGTATAAGGTATGGCGGGTAGTAATTGAGGTATGGTGGGGTGTGTGAAGTGTGGCGGGGTGTATGAGGTATTGTGACTTTTGACGACATTGTACGCCTTTTACTTTCGCGACCTCGGCACTCAAGTGACCAATACCCTGGTCGCCAGAGTGATCACGTGCTGATCATGACTCGAGCACGTGATCAGGGCGTGACCTTGGCCAGGTAAAATTTTGAAGTTATACGGTTCTGGAACTCCTGCCGCCAAAGTGTACGGCAGCTTGCGTATGTATGAGCTGTGGCAGGGTGTGAGGTATAGCGGCCTGTATATGAGGTATAGTGGGGTATGTAAAGTGTGGCGGGGTGTGAATGAGGTATGACGGGTTGTAAATGAGGTTTAGTAGAGTTTGTCCGAGGTATTGTGGGGTGTATGAAGTATAGCGGGGTATAAATGAGATACAGCGGGCTGTATATGAGGTATAGTGGGGCGTGTATGAGGTATGGCGGGGTGTATATGAGATGCAGTAGAGTGTGTACGAGGTATTGTGGGGTGTAATGAGGTATCGTGGGTTGTGTGAAGTGTAGAGGGCTGTATATGAGGAACACTGGGGTGTGTATTAGGAGGTATGGAGTGAGGGGTCATGAGTAGGGCTAAGGACGCTGCCAAAGGGCCTTTACTAGAGTCCTACTCGGGATAACGTTTTAATAATTCTTATACCTAATTCACCAGATGTATACCGAGGAGGACTAAAACAGAAATGAACATTCTTCGAATGTTTTGAAGATCAATACTATTTCGAGAACACCCGTGAAAGAATTTTGTTAGATCTGACACGTCTTTCCGGAATATCAAGTTGGCAATCCTGAAACTAACGGACAAAATTTAAATCACAAAGACTGCCAAACCAAGACAACGAACATTACTTATTCAACATATGCAAAAAAAAAAAAAAAAAAAAAAAAAAAAAAAAAAAAAAAAAAAAAAAAAAAAAAAAAAAAAAAAAAGGAAATAAAATTGTAAATAAAACAACACGAATCTTGAACTTGGTGCTACTTTTGATCTACTTCGGCAATTTGTCACGGTTAGTTCATACTGCATTGCAAAAACCTATTACAGATGCCTACACGCAGCCATTGTACTTGACTACTTTTTATGTTTTTTTTTTTTAGACAACGCGCAAGTGCGCAACCACGGTTCGGTAACTCCCGACGCGCTCCAGACGTGGAAATAAACCAAGCTTTAAACCATCTAACAAATTTTCAAGTAATCCAGGTCGGGGATAAAATCATTAATCTTTTTTTTTTTTTTTTTCCTTCATTCTCCTCCTCGTTTCGTTGTTGTTGTTTTGAGCAAAAAGCATAAATCCAACTTTCCGTCAATAAAATCTTGGGAGAATAATATGAACCTAGTATTTTGTCCGGACTATTTACAACTTTTTAGTTCTTGTTTGAGTACGTCGTAAAAAATTATTTAATGCCTTTTTCCCCAGTTTCATTTCGAAACTTTTAAAACCACCCCCCTTTCCCCCTCCCCTTCAGTCTGGAATTAAAAAAAAAAACTTACGTCCCGCACGAGAAAAATCTAAAACGTGTTCATTAAAAAAAAATATTTAAAAAAAAAACTGTTGCCAAATTTTAAGACACTAAATTGACAAAAACCTGAATCGTTTGCATACAAGATTTCTTTTTTTTTTTTTTTTTTACGATAGTTGCACACTACTTTGTTTCTCATTTTTCTTCAACATTCAAATATGGCCTTGATTATGCCATCAGGTTTAATTTTTTTTGTGTGCGATTTGAAAAAGCGCGAAGATTTATCAGTGACGGTTTCAAGTTTTGTTCTCGAATCAGACGAATTAGGTTTAAACTGGTTTTATAAAACATTCTTTTAATATCCCAGAAGGATTTTTTTTCCATTCCACTCCCCGCCCTAAAAAAAATGATAATAATTGCAAAGTCTGTTGCAAAAGATATTGAATATTAAATATCTAATCTTTTTTTTTTTTTTTTTTTTTTTTTTTTTTTTTTGTTATCCTAATATATGTCTAGTAGCTGTCTCGTAGTTGCCAAGATGACGTGGGTGTTCTATACGTTAAAAGTGTATGTCTGAGAGGAGGCTTTTAGCCGAAAGGGCCGAGACTGTTTAATGCATTTTCTCACGTTAAATAATTAAATTCATAAATGCTTTATTTTTTATAAGCGGTTTTTTCGCACAGTGCAACATGTCAGTTGCATTGTGATGAAAGATAATTTTCTGAGGGCTATGGGTATGGAAAATAAATAAATAAATGAAATAAAATTCTGAGCACGGTTTTAATTTGCAAACGTACTTTTTCAGCAAAAAAAAAAAAAAAAAAAAAAAAATGCATTTTTATTGTTAATTTATCAGGATTCCGGTATCAGAACCCAGAAATGGGAATAGTAAGTTTAACAGGAAACCAATCAAGAATTTTTTTTTGAAAGTTCTTAAATGTGTGCAACGTACCGTTATAATAATATTTTAATAATATTCTTAGATACCAGTACAAGAAACTGCTTCAACTTTCCTTTAAGAAGCGTAAAGGACTTATAAGGTCGCAATTTCGCGATGAAACCTGTTGCATCAATATGTTTTTAACGCTGCAACATGTTTCATTGTGAAATTACGGCTGAAGGGTGGAATTCCACATACTAGATAACATGTTAAATAACATTTTCTTTACGAAAGTGTTGTGAAAATTTAATGAAAATTGAAAAAAAATAGGAGAGCAGGGGAAAAATCGATTTTCTTATTTCTTTTTTAAACATGATTCTCTGTGACAGAAAAATATTAATTACTATTGAATATTTTTGAACATGTAAGTTAGTAAATTCAATAACATGTTAAGAGATATATTAATGTAAAAATGTGTCCAAGATGTTTGTCGAAGGTCGCAAAACACTATTTAATATGTCATGTGAACATAACGGACATGGTGAGTAAACTTTTTTGATAGACATATTAAGTGAAAATGTTTGATGTACATGTTGAACGAATATGTTTGGTGAATATGTTACACGAAATTTTCAGCAATGTGTCCGGGAAGCTCTGATCAATTAGTGGTGCAAATTCACTACCGAACATGTTTGAGTGAAAATGTTTCAACATGCTTGCCGAACATGTTGAAACACATTTTTATCCAAAATGTTTAAAAAAGTCTTATTGGTTATGTAGGGCTCCTCTTACAAGTTGCAGAAAATGTTGGCCGAAAATACTTGTCCAACATGTACACCAAACATGTCTGCTATTTTTATTGAACACTGGGGTTGCTTGGGTTGACGCCACTTTTATCCAAAACCAACATGTTCGGAGAGAATTTGAGCTCGATTGGCGCAATAGCACACCGAAAATGTTCACCCAACATGTTTGGAGAACAAGTTAATGTTCAATAAAAATAGCAGACATGTTCGGTGAACATGTTGGGCAAACATTTTCACTCAACATTTTCCTTTATATGTAGAATACACCCAACATATGCAAAGAGGCTTTGTTAAAAATGTTTTCAACATGTTGGGGCGTAATTTCACGCTAAACGTGTTGAGCAAACATTTTTTTTTTTTTTATTAAAGTGGCAAACATGTTTGGCAAACGTGTTGGTCAAACATTTTCATCCAACATGCTAAAAAGCCGTCACTGTTTATGTGGAGCTTCCCCAACATGTTAAGGAAAATGTTCGGTGAAAATGTTTGTCCAACAGGTTCGCCACTTTTATCAGGGCGCAATTTCATAAAAATGTTTGTTCAAACATGTTGGACGAACATTTTCCCCCAACATGTAGAGAAAGCTATAGATAAGCAGTGACGCTTTTCTAAGCTTGTTGGGGCACAATTTTACGTTAAACAACATGTTCGGCGAACATGTTGGGCGAACATTTTCATCGAACATTTCCCCGACATGTTCGGGAAGCTCTACATCAGCAGTGACGGTTTTTCAAGCATGTTATGTTAAAATGCTAGTTCAAAATGTTCGTCGCTTTTATCAAACACAAACATTTTCACTCAACATACTTAAAAAAGCGTCACTGCTTATGTGGAGTTCCCCTGCATGTTTGCCCAACATGTTTGGGGTGAAATTGCGCCCCTACATAAGCAATGAGGCTTTGTTAAAAATGTCTGGTGAAAATGTTTTTAACATGTTGGGGCGTAATCACGCCAAACATGTTGGACACACATTTTTACCCAATATGCTTAAAAACCGTTACAGGAGCTCCCTCAACATGTCGAAGAAAGTGTTCGGTGGAAATGCTTGTTCAACAGGTTCGCCCCTTTTATCAAAAGCCAACATGTTCACCAAACATGTTCGTCACTTACATGCAACTCGAACATGTGCATCCAACATGTTTCGCGAAATTGCGAACGCCCTCCCCAACTTACTCGGGTAACCTCTAGATTAGCCGCCATTGGGCTTTTTAGGCCATTTATAGTGCAAACATTTGCCCAACATGTTTTCAGTGACTTTCTGTTCTTTAACATGTTCATCGTAAAATTGCACCCTGAAAAAGCAATCATTATAACTCTTTCATTACTTGTAGTTGGAATAAACCATTTTCTGCTTCGTAAACCATAACGGAAAGTGAGTTTTCCCGCATAGGGCAAAAGGATGTTAAACCTGTTTAAAAATATGACTTTGCTTACAATTTATTAAATCATTTTCTCTTGTTTTTTCTGAATAATTAAGCATTGATTCGTAAAGAAAAGTATATCGTTATTCCTAACGAATGTTCAAACGAATGGTCAAACGAATGTTCCGTTTAGGTTTTCGGGAACGGGAAAATTCATTTTCCTCCCTAGGTTAACAATATACTATTCCAACTTTAATATGGATAAGATCTCAGATATCTCAGGCAGTAGCAAACGGTCTTAGAGTTTCCAACCTTGCAACGTCAAGCAAGTTAGTTAATCGCCGCCTGGCTTTTACTGTAAATATTTACCGTCAGACCTTCACAATTTTTTTCCTATCTGCTCCTGAAATTTAATCTCTTTGCGATTTCTTGTTCTTTTTTTCCCCCATTCTCATTCAAAACGTTTAACACTCGTTTCATTTTCAAAACTAACGATTTTTTTTTTCTTTTTGCAAAAATTTTAAAAAAACATAAAATTTTTGCGAAAATAAAAATAAAAATTAATCATGTCGTAAATCACAATCTCTTTCGACAAAATCAAAATGTGGCACATTGTTTTTAGCAGCTGCAATCAAAAAATAGAGAAACATTAACTAACGAGAAAGAAAAAAGAAAAAAAAAAAAAAGGGACGCTAAAAAGTTATTGCTCTGGCGCCCACGCTCCCTTCATTTTCGTATCATTTGAGTTCAGCAAGCGAGGAGACTCGCGGTTTTATTTTTGCAAAAAAAATAAAAATAAATAAAAAAAATCTCATCATTAATACTTGCAACTGATCGTAGAAAAATCTTCTAAAAAAAATCTAAGTAGGTAACGATGATTTTAGCTCAACGAGACCGATTCCAATCAAAACTCGATTTGTAAGCTTCCACTTTTTTTTTTTTTTCTTTTTGGCCAAGTCCCAGCACGAGGTCGAGTGCATAAATGACATTAGACCGTTGACATTATCATAGCGGCCGATAAATGCAAATCTTTTTTTTTTCTTTTTTATCTCAACCTTCGCAAAAAATTAAAAGTTAATTGAAAATCTTGTTGATTTTGCCAAATCCGTTTGGGCGTTTTTTTTTTTATTATTTTATATTTAAATTGCAAAGAAACACAAGGGGCACCAATCTTTTTTATTATTATCGTCTAATATCGTCCTCTGCAACTCCCATTCAAGAGAAAAAAAAAAAAAAAAAAAAAAAAAAACGTTCTAGGATTAATAACGATGATAATAATAATAATAAATGCAGACGGTGTTAATGTTATCAAATTAATCGTTTTGATGAATGGCTTGATCCGATTAATCAAAAGCGTTTGGGATGGATTAATTTATCAGTCGGAAACATCTATGCAATATTTTTTTTAATATATTAATAAATAAATTAGTTTTACATGCGAAAAAAAAAGAGGCCGGAGCTATTTATATATGAATCGAGGTGGCCATGCCCGTATACAAAGTATTCAACTTTAATTGATCTATTAAATTTATTTATATAAAAAAAAGGACGTTTCATTATTTTTTTCTTAATATTATTTATGTAAATATGAAATATTTGCAAGTTGTTTTTAATGAAACCTTGTTATTCATTAGTTCTTTATTAAAAAATATTTTACGCAAGTTAATAATTATCACAAGAAAAAAAAAGTGATAAGCGTTTGATTAAAGGTATTTACTTACTTAGTATTTTTCTTTTAATAAAAAGCAAAAAAAAGGGGGAAACGAGTTGTTTAAAGAACATCAATATCAAGTAAAGGCAAAAAAAAAAAAAAAAAAAAAAAAACTATGTTATAGAGGCCTAGATTGGCTGAGAGTGGTCATGGACGCCATCTTTTTTTTTTCCGAAATGTGCAAAAAGTTACAATTTTTCCCATATGACGATAAAAATTTTTTATATTCCAATTGCATAAATCGTGCAAAAACAGGTCTACACAGGTCTACACCTGTCGTTGTTTTCGTAAATGCTAAACTTATGAAACAAAAGAAAGTAAACGTGCGTCCTCCGGTTTCAAGCTCCGGCGCCGTTCACGTATATTTAACTTATGGAAAATTTCAGCCAATGAGGATCGTTAGGGACAAACTCCGCCGCAGAGCGCTGATTACCCTGGACCAAAATTCTTTTTCCTGCATTTAGTTCATAAATTGAATAAAATTTAAAATAAGTTTACAAACAAAAGCAGAAAGTTAAACCCTCGGTAAAACCATTAATGAAGATTTTCCCATGTTTTAACAATTCCCTACCATTTTTCCTAAAAAAATAAATTCCTAATCAATTTTTTCTAAAAAAAATAAATTTCTAATCAATTTTTTCTAAAAAAAAAAAAAAAATTACTAATCCATTTTTTCTAAAAATAAATTCCTAATCCATTTTTTCTAAAAATAAATTCCTAATCCATTTTTTCTAAAAAAAAAGAATAAATTCCTAATTTATTTTTTCTAAAAAAAATAAATTCCTAATCCATTTTTTCTAAAAATTTTGGTTCCTAAAATTGTTTTCCCAACAATTTTTTATTCTTCTAATTTTTAATTTTCCTAAAATCTTTGGATTCCTAAAATTAAATTTCCTAAAATTTCTTTAGGGATTTAAAAAATTAGGAAAAATATTCATTTTAGGAATCAAAAAATTTTGGGAAAATTGAAAATTAGGAAATAAAATTTAGAAACCAACATTTTTAGGAAAAATAGATTAAGATTTATTTTTTTAGGAAAAATGGTCGGGAACGGTTTTAACATTGAAAATTTAGTTCCGACTTCACCTAAAGAGGGCGGTGCCGGTGATAACCCTTAATACATACAAAAAGTACTGGTGCTGCCATCTGCACGATTATCCTCTTAGAAGCGCGAAGGGGAATGTCGCATCTCTGGTTTAGGGGTTCCACTCGGTGGAGAAGCTTTTCAAATAAAAGCCTTAGCAAGTTTAAACCTGTAGAGCTACGAGTCACTTTTAATTTCTATTCGAATTTTATTTTACTAATCATTAAACAACTGTGCCTGTGTAGATAATTCATTCAAAAAGGAAAATTTTCACAACAAACTGAATACGCTAAAACATTGTCGGCTGCTATTCTGGTAAAATGGCAGCCGGATTCGAATCGATTGTCGAATACACCCTTTATTATTAAAAATTAAGTCTTGGCCAAAAAGAAAAAAAGAACCATAATTCCCAAAAAAAGGGCTTTAGTTATATCCCTTACAGCAGCAGCAGCAGGAAGAAATCAAAGAGCAATGATCGCTTAGTTACTCTGAATCCACTGGTAACATCTTAAGGAGATTAAACACTTGTCAGCCTTTCTTTCAGGATACGACATCATTTATCTTAAGACGAATTAAAACCACAAAAAAAAAATCCGATAGCTTATGGATGACTATATCTTAATCTTTCAGCGTCCTAAACTAAAAGGTTACGTCATTGCCTATAATCGTAATTTTGACCGTACCCCTACAGCCGTCAACAGTTATCTCTGACTCGGTCTCCCTCGAAAAAGCGTCAAATATTCAATAAAATTCACGGAATCCTCGAGATTTGAATATTTCTTTTTTAAATCAAGCTTTAAATTCCTACGAAAAAAAAAAAGAAAGTAATCGCAGTCTTATTTTACGCAAAAGCCGTGCAACCCCAATCTACCGTATTTGAAATCAAATCAAAGGCAGGTTTCAACTTGCACAGTAGCGCGATATTTTATCTATAAATTTTCGAGGTCAGTATCTTAAGGATTTTTTTAAAAGAAGGTTTGATTCCAACAACTATTAACGTAGACAAAAGACATTTTCGTCAGGTCTTCTGGAACTTCGGAACGTCGGAACTACTGAGCGCCACCCCAAAGAATAATAACAAAAGAGTCGAACATTGCTGCGCTGTTCCCAACCAGAAAGTAAAGTTATCGCAGTGACTCAAACCTCAGCTGAAGGGGGATGTTCGATGATCCTTGAAACGACCCGTCATTTCTTTTTCTATTTCTCCGGTGCATTTTCAAATAATTTTTTTACGGCCGTTCTCAGATTGAATACAAATGAATCGGCGCGAACATTTTTTTTAAAATTATTTTACAAGGGAGGGTGAATATGAGACCTTTTTCACGCTTAATTAACATGCTCCGGTCCGAGCTGAGGGGTCCACGAAGTCAGCAGTGTGCAATACAAAGCTCAAATTATAAAAACTATACCAGGATTTCAAGCCGATTTAAAAAATTATTTCAGCCACAGATTCAGATTCGCTGGAAACCTTAAAAATGATAACTCAACCTTTTGATGCGACTCTCCCCACAAACCAGAAATGTCCACACAACTTTTACTTAACAGAACTTTTTTACCCGACCCACTCCTCCCTCAATTGCATATAAAAAAATGATATGGACGCATTGACGTCACCAATGCGATAACGAGCTGGAACTTAAGTATCGCGATTCTAACTTTCAGCATTTAACGCTATACTGTCCATTTGGCTCATAAGCTAAGTGTGTTCAACAATAACCCCGGTAATTACACACCAGACTTACGGATAAAAAAAAAAAAAAAAGATTAATTTACGTCAAAGGCACGATGCTCTATTTGTTAAATGGATACCTTTTACCTAATCACTTCAACCAATCGGAAGCCAATGAATCTTACATAACGAAATATAGATGATGCACTAAATAGTGGAAGCATTAGCCTAAAGAGTATGCATTAGTCGTGGCAGCAGATAAATCGTATTTTTCCTTTTACGAAAAAACGAAGACAAATCTTGCGAAAAGAAATACCGTACCATGGGGCTACTTTGTTTACCTTTTGACGTTTTTTCCGAAAACAGATGTAAAATCTAGAAGAAAATTCATATCTGTTTAAATGAACATTAAAAGGCGGTCTTCAGCTTTAATTTGATACCCTGTTCTAACACGAATAAAAACTAGATTTTACAAAAGCTGTCATTTAAAAAAAAAATAAGGCTACTCTGTATAAAAGTGGGGCTATTTTGTTTAAAAGTAAGGCTACTTTGTTTAAAAGTGGGGCTACTTTGTTTAAAAGTGGGGCTACTTCGTATAAAAGTGGGGCTACTTTGTACAATCATATTTATACCTATCTTTAATACTTGAAGAGGATATGACAAATTATTACTACTTTGGGTGGGGCTACTTTGTTTAAAAGTAGGGCTACTTCGTATAAAAGTGGGGCTACTTTGTACAATCATATTTATACCTGAATATCTTTAATACTTGAAGAGGATATGACAAAATATAAGCTTTTAAAAACGGAAAATATCTTAATTAAACGATTGGTAACTTTTTAAATGTTCTACTAATAACTATCGCTATTTATTTAAAAAATTAGTGAACGTAGTAAAAACGTAATCAAAACCTTGGAAACGTTGTCGATTCGTTGTGGATTTAGCACCCATGCGACATCGTCATTGAAATATCTGTACAAAGTATCCCCATTAATCTTTTTTTTTCTTTTTTTGGCTTCTAGTAGTTTAATTTTGAGTGAAACTAGGATACTTGTTTAAGGGACTATATAGGGCGAAAAACGATTTAATTTCACTCAAAAAATGGGGCTACTTTGTCTAAAAGTGGGGCTACTTTGTACAATCATGTTTATACCTGAATATCTTCAATACTTGAAGAGGATATGACAAATTATTAGCTTCTGTGAACGGAAAATATATTATCATCTGACATGTGGACGCAGCAGAATGCATCTTAGCATTTTAGGTTGCGTGATTTCTTAATTTTATCCTCATTAAAAACTAAAAATTTTCATAACAAAACAAGTTTAGGCAACTAGGCTTGAGAAAATAATCAATGATTTAAATTAAGTGTAATTTTTGAAACAATTCCCAGTCGTTATGAAGTATTTTTAAAAAATAAAAGTGTCTAAAGTAGCCCCCTTGAGTACAAAGTAACCCATTGGTATGGCACTTACCATTTTCCAGGTATAAACAATTGTCATTTTCAATAACAAAAATTTAAAAAGCAGGGAGGGGGAAGGAGGGAGCAACTGGTCATATATATTTTTGAAGGGGGGAATGATGACGCGGAGGATCTGGGGGGGAGAGGCGATTTAAAATGGCAGGAAAAAGGTAATACTTGAACTTTTTACATAACCAGGGGTCCGAAGCTTGAAAATTTCGTCGATTCGAAATTTGACGTCGAAAATGTCGATTTGTTGTGGATTTAGCACCCATGCGACATCGCCATTGAAATATCTGTAAAAAGTAGCCCCATTGATCGTTTGGCTTTTAATAGTTTAATTTTGAGTGAAATTAGGATGGTTGTTTAAGGGGCAACATAGGGCAAGTGCGAAAAGGAATTTAATTTCAATCTGACTGGTGGATGCAGCAGAACGCATCTTAGCATTTCAGGTTGCGTGATTTCTTAATTTTTTTTCCTCATAAAAAACTTAATATTTTCATAATAAAACAAGTTTAGGCAACTAGGCTTGGACATAACACTCAAAAATAATCAATGATTTAGAATAAGTTTAATTTTTGGAACAATTCTTGATCGTTTTCAAGTATCTTTAAAAAATAAAAAGTAGCCCCCTATGGAGTACAAAGTACACGGTAAAAAATTTTATGTTAACTTGCTAAAAAAAGGGCTACACATTTTTTTATGTTAAAAAAATAGAATGTTTTTATCCATAAAACATTCTTTTGCTTTTAGTGTTTTGTTCGAGGCTGCAGGCAATTAATGTTACTTTTAACATAAAATTTTTTACCTTGTAGCCCCCTGGTACGGTATTAAATTAAGAAATCTTCAGCAAAAAAATTCGAATATTTTTTAATTTTTTATTATTTTTCTAAATTTGTCTTAATTTTTTTTTCGTGGAATGAAAAATACGATTTGTCTGCTGCCACGACTGATGCAGACTCCAAAGGCAACTCTTCCCCTTTCGTTCCGAGGCGGTCAGTAATCATATTTTTCACGTTAAGTGTAAGTCGCTGAAAGTAATTGCATTAATCAAAGAGCATTAATCCGAAAGTCTGACGGGATAGTTAGTAACGTGATGAAAATCATAACATCTGTCCCGACCGTGATGGGTGGGATCATCCTTGAAGTGTGGAACCATTGCAGCATAACTCACGCACGGTCCAACCTCTTTCAACGTTACAATAACAATTAAAAAGCGATCCGTGGCACTTTTTATTTTAAGGGGAAACGTTAGCTCTGAAATATGATAAGGCCGAAACAAGCTACAACATGTCGCTAAAAATAGTTGCAGCGTTAGAAACATGTTACCGACATGTTACTCAACATATTGAAGCGTAACACTGACAAATGAAGAGTAAAAATTTGTAAATGTTGCTGAACATATTGCATGTTACCTCTCCTGTAAATGTCGAAACAGGATCTCTGGGAACCGTATCCCCTCCCCCCACAACTCGGTACTAGACTTGGGAAGCCCCATTTCACAACACGTGTACTATGCCTAACTATTTTTTTTTGTCCAACTCAGACATGCATGCACGTAATTAGTGACGGATCCTTTGACATATAATTTTTCTGCCTAATTAGGCTAAACACAATACTGACATGTTTAACTGAATATAGGTCGTTGAGATCAATCTGATATCTACATTTTTTTTTTAGTATAAATTTTAGTTAACCATGAAAAATGTTGCTAGCTATCATTAGGTGAGTATGCAATAATTGGCGTCTGGAGTGGAGATTTTTTTTTTTTTTAAACAGATGTTCACAAAAAATTAACCATTTAGATTAATTAAATTGTTTACTTCAAAAAAGATGAATGAAAAAATATATTATTGCACGCATAGTCTCTAGCAGAGAATTTTGCACCCTTTAACGTACGTCAATCCAAATATTGTTTCCAGACTTTTAATTTTTATTTTGTTGAACTATATTAGGCCTTTTAATGGAAGAATAATACAATACAGCCGAAAAATATGGGCATCGCAGGTTTGGAACAGTTTTAGTCCAAAACAATTAGGGACTTAAAGGAACAAAATCGGTAGAATTAAGGATCCCCTACCATTCTTCCTAAAAAATTAAATTCCTAATTCATTTTTTTCAAATTTTTTTTTCCCCAATTTTTAATTTTCCTGAAATTTTTTGATTCCTAAAATAAAATTTCCTAAAATCCCTACCATTGGATTTCCTAAAATCCCTTTAGGGATTTAAAAGGTCAGGAAAAATATTTATTTTAGAAAATTTTATTTCAGGAATCAAAAAATTTCAGGAAAATTGAAAATCAGGAAAAAAAAATGGTTAAGAAAAAAATTTTATGAAGGAAAAATTGATTAGGAATTTATTTTTTTAGGAAAAACGTAGATAAAACGTTAAAAAATTAGGAAAAAAAAATAGTTAGAAACACAATTTTAGGGATCAAATTTTTTTATTCTCCTAAAATTTAATGATTCCTAAAATAAAATTTCCTAAAAAAATAATTTCCTATAAAATCCTAAAAAATTTCCTAAATTTCCCAAAAAAATAATTAGGAAAAATATTAATTTTAAAAAATTTTATTTTAGGAATCAAAAAGTTTCAGGAAAATCGAAAATCAGGAAAAAAAATGGTTAGGAAAAAAATTTTAGGAACCAAAATTTTAGAAAAAATTGATTAGGAATTAATTTTTTTTTTTAAGGAAAAACAAATTAGGAAAAATGGTAAAAAACGAAATTGATTCCGTACCATTTTCCCTAAACAAATAAATTCCTAATCCATTTTTCCTAGCAAAATAAATTCTTAATCCATTTTTCTTTAAAAAAAAAAAAAATTCCTTATCTTTTTTAAAATTTTGGTTCCTTAAATATGTTCTCTTAACTATCTTTCTTCCCATTTTTAATTGTCCTGAAATTTTTTGATTCCTAAAATAAAATTTCCCAAAATCCTACCATTGGATTCCTAAAATCCCTTTAGGGATTTAAAAGGTCAGGAAAAATATTTATTTTAGGAAATTTTATTTCAGGAATCAAAAAATTTCAGGAAAATTGAAAATCAGGAAAAAAAATGGTTAGGAAAAAAATTTTATGAAGGAAAAATTGATTAGGAATTTATTTTTTTAGGAAAAACGTAGAAAAAACGTTAAAAAATTAGGAAAAAAAAATAGTTAGAAACACAATTTTAGGGATCAAATTTTTTTATTCTCCTAAAATTTAACGATTCCTAAAATAAAATTTCCTATAAAATCCTACAAAATTTCCTAAATTTCCCAAAAAAATAATTAGGGACTAAAAAAATTAGGAAAAATATTAATTTTAAAAAATTTTATTTTAGGAATCAAAAAGTTTCAGGAAAATCGAAAATCAGGAAAAAAAATGGTTAGGAAAAAAATTTTAGGAACCAAAATTTTAGAAAAAATTGATTAGGAATTAATTTTTTTTTTTAAGGAAAAACAAATTAGGAAAAATGGTCAAAAACGAAATTGATTCCGTACCATTTTCCTAAACAAATAAATTCCTAATCCATTTTTCCTAGCAAAATAAATTCTTAATCCATTTTTTCTTTAAAAAAAAAAAAAATTCCTTATCTTTTTTTTAAAATTTTGGTTCCTTAAATATGTTCTCTTAACTATCTTTCTTCCCAATTTTTAATTGTCCTGAAATTTTTTGATTCCTAAAATAAAATTTCCCAAAATCCCTACCATTGGATTTCCTAAAATCCCTTTAGGGATTTAAAAGGTCAGGAAAAATATTTATTTTAGGAAATTTGATTTCAGGAATCAAAAAATTTCAGGAAAATTGAAAATCAGGAAAAAAAAATGGTTAGGAAAAAAATTTTAGGAACCAAAATTTTAGGAAAAATTGATTATAATTGATTATAGGAATTTATTTTTTTAGGAAAAACGAATTAGGAAAAATTGTCAGGAACGAAATTGATTCCGTACCATTTTTCCTAAACAAATAAATTCCTTATCCATTTTTTTTTTAAATTTTGGTTCCTTAAAATATACTTTTAACTATTTTTTTTCGAATTTTTAATTTTCCTAAATGTTTTTGGATTTCTAAAATCAAATTTCCTAAATTCCCTTTAGGGATTTTTGAAAAATTAGGAAAAACATTCATTTTAGGAAATTTTATTTTAGGAATCAAAAAATTTCAAGAAAACTAAAAATCAGGAAAAAAAATGGTTAGGAAAAAAATTTTAGGAAAAATTGATAAGGAATTTATTTTTTTCAGGAAAAACGGATTAGGAAAAATTGTCAGGAACAAAATTGATTCTGTACCATTTTTCCTAAACACATAAATTCTTAATCCATTTTTTTAAAAATTTTTGGTCCCTTAAAATTGTTCTTCTAACGTTTTTTTTTTTTTTTTCGAACTTTTAATTTTCCTAAATGTTTTTGATTCCTAAAATCCCTACCATTGGATTTCCTAAAATTCCTTTAGGGATTTATAAGGTCAGGAAAAATATTTATTTTAGGAAATCTTATGTCAGGAATCAAAAAATTTCAGGAAAATTGAAAATCAGGGAAAAAAAATGGTTAGGAAAAAAACTTTATGAACCAAAATTTTAGGGAAAATTGATTAAAAATTTATTTTTTTTAGGAAAAACGGATTAGGAAAAATGGTCAAAAACGAAACTGATTCCATTACATTTTCCCTAATCCATTTTTCCTAAACAAATAATTTCCTAATCCATTTTTTTTCTAAATTTTGTTTCCTTAAAATTGTTTTTGTAACTATTTTTTTTTTTCGAATTTTTAATTTTCCTAAAAGTTTTTAATTCCTAAAATCAAATTTCCTTAAATCCCTTGGGATTTTAAAATTTGGAAAAAATATTCATTTTAGGAATCTAAAAACGGTTTGGAAAAATGGATTAGGGAAAATGGAATCAATTTCGTTCTTGACCATTTTTCCTAAAAAAATAAATTCCTAATAAATTTTTCCTAAAATTTTGGTTCCAAAAATTTTTTTCCTAACCATTTTTTCCCCCTGATTTTCAGTTTTCTGGAAATTTTATGATTCCTAGAATAAAAGTTCCTAAAATAAATATTTTTTCGAATTTTTTAAATCCCAAAAGGGATTTTAGGAAATTTGGTTTTAAGAATCAAAAACTTATAGGAAAAACTTTTTTATTTTTCAGTGTTTCGCAACATGTTTTTACGCTTCTATGTGTCTAAAAACATGTCTGAGGCATGTTTCTAACACTGCAAAGAGTTTAACAACATGTCTCAACATGTTACTGCAACATGTTTTCGCGAGTGGGGGAATATTTTTTAGCTACTGAAGATTTTACGATAGGAAAAAAAGAGGGGGACTTGAAACGAGGAATTGGCAACATAGTAGCATGTTTTATTTCACCTCGGGAATTGCATATTTAAAGTAAGCATATTCAAAAGAAGAAGGAGAGAGAGATAGAGAGAAAAAAAAAATAGTTTTAAAATAGATATTTTGCATTATAATCTTCCTGTTCGCTAATAATCGCAAACCAGCTTCCGCCACGTGTGTTTAGCCTCTACATAAAACACGATGCAAACTAGCAGCGAATGCCTACCCGAAGGTCGGTTTGTCCTTTATACGGCATAAGAATTTATGATCGGCAAAAAAAAAAAAAAAAAAAAAAAATTCGCGAATTAATTTTTGATCGAAATTAATTTTTTGGCGACAGTCCGCTTTAAAAAAAAAAAAAAAAAAAAAAAAAAAAAAAAATAAGAAGGTCAATGAAACAAACTGCTTTCAAGAAGCGTAAAATGTAATCAAAGCATAGCGATACATTGTAGCACTATTTAAACGCTGACCTTGTATTATGATACTGGTTTAGGTAGGTCTTCAAGTTATAATAACCTAATCAAAAATGAGATCGGTGAACCGATCAAAGTGCTTTATCGACTATTTAAATAATTCTCAAAAATATGGTTAGTTTTTCGATCAGAGTTCCACCAAAGCCGCAGTACGGGCACAACGAATGCGAATTTCTGAAAAATTATTTCAGATTTTGAATCCTCTACCCCAAAAATATTCTCAAAAATACGGTTAAATTTTTGATCAGAAATCCACCAAAGCCGCAATACGGGCATAAGGAATTCGAATTTTGGAAAAATTATTTCAGATTCGTAATCCTCTACCCCGAAAATATTCTCAAAAATCCGGTTAGATTTTTGATCAGAGACGCCAAAGTCGCTGTATAGGCTGTATAGGCGTGAATTTTGGAAAAATTATTTCAGATTCGGAATCCTCTACCCCAAAAATATTCTCCAAAATACGGTTAAATTTTTGATCAGAAATCCACCAAAGCCGCAATACGGGCATAAGGAATTCGAGTTTTGGAAAAATTATTTCAGATTCGGAATCCTCTACCCCAAAAATATTCTCAAAAATACGGTTAAATTTTTGATCAGAAATCCACCAAAGCCGCAATACGGGCATAAGGAATTCGAGTTTTGGAAAAATTATTTCAGATTCGGAATCCTCTACCCCAAAAATATTCTCAAAAATACGGTTAAATTTTTGATCAGAAATCCACCAAAGCCGCAATACGGGCATAAGGGATTCGAATTTAGGAAAAATTATTTCTGATTCGGAATCCTCTACCCCAAAAATATTCTCAAAAATTCGGTTAGATTTTTGATCAGAGGTCCACCAAAGCCGCAATACTGGCATAAGGGATTCGAATTTCGGAAAAATTATTTCAGATTCGAAATCCTCTACCCCGAAAATATTCTCAAAAATACGGTTAGATTTTTGATCAGAGGTCCACCAAAGCCGCAGTACGGGCATAAGGGATTCGAATTTCGGAAAAATTATTTCAGATTCGGAATCCTCTACCCCGAAAATATTTTCAAAAATACGGTTATTTTTTCGTTAGCTCCCACGAGGAACCCGCCAATCAGCATCCAACTCGCTTTGTTGACGTAATCGATGACGTCATATCGTGACGTTTCAAAAGTCGAGATATCGGTTTTTAGGCCTATACCCATACTTTTAGCCCTGCTCACCGTTTCTGAACCACTTAACAGAATTTAACCAAATTTCAATGGTAGCGTATCTAGATGAATATCTACTGCACTACCAAAATAGGACTCAATCGGTAGCTGCGTTCGCGATTTATAGTTAAAAAAGATCTTGAAATTGTTGAAAATTTAACATTTTCACTCACTGCTTCCGAATCGCTGGACCGATTTGGCTCAAAAACTAATCAGCACCTACATTTCATTAGAAGTTGCTAACCACCAAAAATCATCGAAATCCGTTCTTTCGTATTTCTGCTTTTCCTCCGACAGACACTTTTTTTTCCACATATATTCATATATTCATACACACATACACACATACACACATACACACATACACACATACACACACACGGCCACCATCCAAATTTTGCTTTTTTCGGCATCAGGGGACTTCAAAACGTGTAAAAATATCAAAAACTGAAAATCTGAAATTTGTGCTAAAAACAATGCTTTATTCTCCCTGCGGTCGATAAAGCAATAATCACGTTTTTTTTTTTTTTTCAAATGGCCGCGTGTGATAGAATATTATACCTAATCGCAATTCAATTTATTTATTTATTTATTTTTTTCCCGACAGTGCAATTTCGCTTTGGTGACCATGCGCATCGTATTCGTAGACTAATTTGCAACAATGCATTGTATAAATGGCGTGTATTTAAACCAGGTTCAAGGACGTAACACATTTCGATGCATCCAATTAATGAAACGTCAGCGAAAAATTAATTTTCATTTTTTTTTTTTTTAAATAAAATGAAAACGGTCGGGCGTTCTGTGTGAAAAATAAGGTGCAGCAAAAAAATTTTCGTGCATTGCTTATTATCATGGAGATGTAAAACGTGGGCGAATTTTTTTTTTTTTTTTTTTTTTAAATAAAAGAAAATGAATGAAATTAAACATGCTGATTGAAAATGAAAGAAGAAAAAAATTGCAAAAAAGATGGGTTATTTTTAGAATTTATAATTTTTTTTTTTCTCATTAAGCAGCTGCACATAGGTCAGATGCATGTGATTAAAGTTTTTCTTTAAATGGGTTTTCGCGCAAAATTAACTTTATTTAGTTTTTTTAAATATTAATTTTTTTTTCTTGAGACTCTGCGTATTGTTTTTTTCTTTTTTTAATTTTTGGCTACGAATATACCTTCGGGTAGATCAAGAAAAAAAAAATTAAAAGTTTCGAAGACGTTAATGATTTTAGACGATTATGTGTTAAAGATACAAATTATATATATGAACATGGCGGTAATGATTGCACATTTGGCGTCCGTTTAATGACCTGACAAAAATGATCGCGTGGCGGTGTGAGAAGCCAAGATGAACAGGGAAAAAAAAAATTGTTATGAAAAAAAAATTGTATATTCCTTTGTAGAGGTGGAAAGATGCAGGATAGAAGCGCTTTCATTGAGAAGAGATTTGCCGAAGCTCAGTACGAACGGAAATCTTGACACGGTTTTTTTGATTTTAATCCTGACCCGATCTTTTTTTTTTTTTTAAAATAGTATTTTTCTTTACAGGTGTCGAAGGTAAATATTTCAAGTACGAGACCAAGTTTACGGCTCGAGGCGAAGCCGAGGGCCGTAATTGGTCGAGTCTTGAAATTTACCTTCGATACCTGCAAAGAAAAATATTTTTTATTCCGAGGAAAACAATTTTTATGGTCTACTTTTTAGTCCAAGGAATGAAAAAATATTTTCCTAAATGGGGAAGGTCTAATTTTTCCTTGTTTATGCTCCCAAATGTTCCCTAGTATTTTTCCCAATCCGTTTTTCTTAAAAAAAAATTAATTCCTAATCCAATTTTCCTAAAAAATTTGGTTTCTATTTTTTTCCTAACCATTTTAAGAAATTGTAGGGATTTTAGGAAATTTGATTTTAGGAATCAAAAACATTTAGGAAAATTAAAAATTCGAAAAAAAAACCGTTAGAAGAACAATTTTAAGGGGCAAAAATTAAAAAAAAAAATGGATTAAGAATTTATGTGTTTAGGAAAAATGGTACAGAATCAATTTCGTTCCTAACAATTTTTCCTAATCCGTTTTTCCTGAAAAAAATAAATTCCTTATTAATTTTTCCTAAAATTTTGTTTCCTAACCATTTTTTTTCCTGATTATTAGTTATCTTTAAATTTTTTGATTCCTAAAATAAAATTTCCTAAAATGAATATTTTTCCTAATTTTTTAAAAACCCCTAAAAGGAATTTAGGAAATTTGATTTTAGGAATCAAAAACATTTAGGAAAATTAAAAATTCGAAAAAAAATAGTTAGGAGAACAATTTTAAGGAACCAAAATTTTAAAAAAAAATGGATAAGGAATTCATTTGTTTAGGAAAAATGGTACGGAATCAATTTCGTTCCTGACAATTTTTCCTAATCCGTTTTTCCTGAAAAAAATAAATAAATAAATAAATAAATTCCTCATCAATTTTTTCTAAAATTTTAGTTCCTAAAACTTTTTTCCTAACCATTTTTTTTCCTGATTTTCAATTTTCCTGAAAGGATGAGGGTCAATAAAGCCGTTTTTTGGGCTAAATTTTTTTTTTCGTGAAATTTGATCCTTGAGTCCTGGTAAATGATTCCCCAAAAGAATTTTCGATTTCGGTCGTCGGAACCCTTAATATTCGCCTAAAACCATGATATTTTATTAAAGCAAATTTTAAGGATCAGCATAGGAATTAAAAAATTTTATTGCGGCAGGGAAGTACTCCTACCTAAGACCTTTTAAGGGTATTTTTTCATGTTCCGAAAAATGTGTAGAACCCCCTTAAAAGCGGCAATTTTAGGTGTTTTTATTTTTTTAAACACCGTTCTTCCAAGGATTTCTGAAAACTGCATACAATATATTATAGCTTGCCCTAAGATAAACCTCACGTAATTTTTCCCGTTTGCGAATCCAATGGAATCCATTTGAAAAATGCATAAGACGCGGTTTTTACGGCCTATTTGAGCTCCCTGGTAGTCAGATCTGAATTTTTTTAAAAAACATCATTTAGGAGTGACAATTAATCGATTCCAGCCATTATCCCGTTCCATCCATGATCAAGTTATCTTAAAAAAAACTTTAAAAAATTATTAAAAATCACTTTGCATTTGATATGTTCCATAACAAGTTTTCGAAAATGGAATATTAAAATTATAAATAATCTGTATATTTCCTTCTTTTTTCGTATTAAGTTAGTTGGTATTTTTAATTTACCGTTCAGAAATGATGTCTTGCATCTAAAATAACAATTGAATACAAAAAATAGAAGAAAATACATATATCGTTTATATTTTTCACATTTCATTTTCAAAAACTTGTTATGGAACACATCAAATGCAAAGTGATTTTTTAATAATTTTTTAAAGTTTTTTTTAAGATAACTTGATCATGGATGGAACGGGATAATGGCTGGAATCGATTAATTGTCACTCCTAAATGATGTTTTTTTAAAAAAAATTCAGATCTGACTACCAGGGAGTTCAAATAGGCCGTAAAAACCGCGTCTTATGCATTTTTCAAATGGATTCCATTGGATTCGCAAACGGGAAAAATTACGTGAGGTTTATCTTAGGGCAAGCTATAATATATTGTATGCAGTTCTCAGAAATCCTTGGAAGAACGGTGTTTAAAAAAATAAAAACACCTAAAATTGCCGCTTTTAAGGGGGTTCTATACATTTTTCGGAACATGAAAAATTACCCTTAAAAGGTCTTAGGTAGGAGTACTTCCCTGCCGCAATAAAATTTTTTAATTCCTATGCTGATCCTTAAAATTTGCTTTAATAAAATATCATGGTTTTAGGCGAATATTAAGGGTTCCGACGACCGAAATCGAAAATTCTTTTGGGGAATCATTTACCAAGACTCAAGGATCAAATTTCACGAAAAAAAAAATTTAGCCCAAAAAACGGCCTTATTGACCCGCATCCTTTTTTGATTCCTAAAAAAAATTCCTACAATGAATATTTTTCCTAATTTTTTCATCCCTCAAGGGATTTTAGTAAATTTAAAATGGAATAAATTTTAAAGTTTTAAAAATTTTAGTAAAATAGTGGCGTGTACAAAGGGACGACAAAAAAAAAAAAAAAAAAAAAAATTAGAAATGGGGGGAAAAAGAAAATTAAAATTGTTTCAGGATGGAAAGATTATAAACAGAATATGAATTTAAAAAAAAAATTATTTTGAATGAAGAAAAAAGGTACTAAAAAAGAAGCTTTTTCAAGATTTTTGGAAAAAATCGGCCTAAAAGGTGGCTTCGCGAATGCCAGAAGGAATGACTGTTTTCTCAAATACTCGATTTACGATGAAAAAATCCAAATTTTTAAATATTTAACGAACTCCTCTAGCATATCCTGGAAGTTTTAGTACAAGTTTTAACTTGTCCGAAATGTATGGACGACGGGAAAATTTCAAAAAA
Source organism: Liposcelis bostrychophila (assembly GCA_037577465.1). Classification (NCBI taxonomy): domain Eukaryota; kingdom Metazoa; phylum Arthropoda; class Insecta; order Psocodea; family Liposcelididae; genus Liposcelis; species Liposcelis bostrychophila. The sequence goes on along the minus strand of CM075209.1, from coordinate 20,304,543 downwards.
AAAATATCGGTCGAAAAACTTTGATTTTGTTTTTCAGGCTTTTGCTTGCTTAGAACAAGTTGAAACCTGTACCGAAAATACAAGAAAAAGTCAAAGAAGTTCGTTAAATACCTAAAATTTGATTTTTTCCCCCAAAAATCGAGTGCTAGACAAAACATTCCTTCCGGTATTCCGTGAAGCCTCCTCCTAAGTTGGCAAGCTCAAAAATGCCCAAAAATTTGGCTCACATATAGCAATCATCAAAAAAAAAATTTTTCTGCCGAATATTAAAATAAAAAAAAATTATACCAGTAAATAAAGTCCTAACCAGAGATCCGAAGCCGGTAAAAATTGGTTGAAATCGACGCCGGCATCGGCGCCAAAATATCTGGCGTCAGCGCCGGATTAGCAAAATTTTTGCCGCTGGTGCTTCGGCACCGACCTGAGTTTTTAGCCGGCTGGCATCGGCACCTGCTTCTGCTTCGGCTTCGGCTTCGGGTCCCTGGTCAACTTCTGCCATTGTCATTTTGTCAAATTAGGCAAGGGCACTTTCAACCGGGTTTGCCAGTAAGTCCAATTTAATAATTTTCATTGCGTAGGAACAAACAACAAACAAAATGAAAAAAAAATATATATATTTAGAAGAAAAGAAAAAACGATAAACATAAATTATTTAAATGGACATCGCCGAATTTTTAAAATAAATGCATACAAAGATACGGCAACCAATAAAAATGTCAATCAACAGTATGATTCATGAGAAGGTATACTAATCGTATCGAAAACACAGCTGCACAACAAAAGAAAAGACTATTAACGAGACTTTTAGTGACAAAAAAGTCCGGAATTTCGTGAAGCTTATGGTTCGATCCCATGCCCAACGCTCGGAAACTTTTTTTAAAAAAATATGCTAACGTTGACTTTATTCAACTAAAAGCCCCGTAAGAAAAAGTGATGCAAAAAGTGCATAAAAGTTTTGCAAAAATAAATGCAAAAAAATTTATGCAAAAAAGTATTACTTTTGTATCATTTGTAAAAAAAAATTGGACGCGCATAATTTTTAAAAAAATATGCATAATTTTTTTAAGCATGAAAATCTATATATGCATACAATATTTTAATAACAAAATTTATGCATATAATTTTATCAAGTAAAAAAAAATTTTAAATATTATTTTCATTGAACTGATTTTTTATTTTATGCATACTCATTTACACATAATTTATGCATAATTCTACTGCAGGATGAAAAAAAAAAAAAATTTCGGTAAAAAAAAGTTAAGCTTTGTATACATCATATTATGCATTTTTTATGCATGTCTATAATTATATACTTTATAATGCTGCTTCTCCATTATGGCTCAAAATGAATTTTACAAAATTAATTTTATAAAATTATTGGGAATAATGGTTTTATTTTACTAATCGAACATGAGGATGACTTAAAAAAGAATAAGAAATCTGTAAAAAATAAATATGTTATGAAAAAAGAAAGAAAAAGCGCATAATTTCCGGTAATTTTATAAAATTCATTTTGTAAAATTAATTTAGGACCATAATGGAGAAGCAGCATAATATTATAATTATATAAATTATATATAATTATACTGCCGCTGTAAGCGACTTCAGCGTAACTCCATTTTGAAAACAACTCGAATAGAACCGTTGTTGACAATAGCTAAACATCAAAAAGAAGCTATTGTTTACAAAATGGAGATACGCTGAAATCGCTTACAGGGGCAGTATAATTATTATTATTTTTTGTATACATGATTTTTATATAATTAATGCATCTCTTTCGGAAAATGCCAAAAAATTGCCAAAAAAATTTACACATAATTTATGCATAATTCTATTGGAAGAGGAAAACAAAATTCAGTAAAAAAAGCTAAGTTTTTTATATCCATTTTTTATGCATGTCTAATTTTTTGTACAATCTATAAATGGTTTTTATATAATTTATGCATTTTTTTTTTTGTGAGAGAAGAGCCGTCGGAAAATGCCGAAAAATTCCCACAAAAATTTATATTCTGCCTCTTCTCCATTATGGCTCAAAATTAATTTTATAGAATTACTTTTTCAAAATTTCCGGAAGTACTGTGCGTTAGTTATTCTATGGATTTTTAACCCAAGATTTAATAATGGAGTCGGCCATTTATACAACATTGCGTTTTTTATATTCTTAATCCATGGTTGAAAATTTATAGAATAACTAAAGCACAGTACTTCCGGAAATTTTGAAAATTAATTCTAGAAAATTAATTTTGAGCCATAATGGAGAAGCGGCATTCATATTAAAAAGAACAACACATTCGCCCAATAATTTTACACACATCGTACCATAACATGTAACCAACCCCTAAAAAAATCCCATTTCAAATCCCTAATAGCTCCTACGAAGCTTTATTTTACTACAAGTATAAACTTGAAAAATAAAATATTTCGGTAGGAAGTTCCCTTCCTACTTTTGCCTGGGAAAGGGTTAAACCTTTCATTCAAAATTTTTCTCAAAAAAAGACCATAAACTAATAACAATTTGTGGCAGTACCGTAGGTATAAAAAATTCACATTACCAGAAAAAAAAAACTTTTAATCTCATAACGGACAAAGAGCGGTAAAAATAGCCCTAACAGCAGCAATTTTTATCCTTTTTGTTTTGATGACAGTGATTTATATTGACAAAAAAATAATCCTAATAAAACCTCTTTTTTTTCGCTATGTGAAAAAATTAAAAAGTTTTATGGCTTTTCAAAAAATATTTATAAACATAAAAGAATAAGATAATGATAATGGAATATAACAAGAAAATAAATAAACAAAGTAAAAAGTTTAGGAAAAAAAAAAAAAAATAAAGAGGTCATAAGAAATGATGTGTCCCAAAAATTTTAACACTTGGGATCATGATATACGACCACCAATGATTAAACCCCAATTCTGAATCATTCTCACCATCTAAACTGCCCAAGTGTTTGTTTATTTATTTATTTATTTTTCTTTTCGTCGTTAATTTGACGAAATAATATAAACAATAAAAATATTGAAAGCTTTTCGTTTTGGATTCCGTTGCAAGTATACAAAGAGCTCTTTTTTTTTTTTTTTCATAACTATTTAGTAGCGTCAAGGTTTTTCGCAGAAGAATGTCTGGCAAATAAATAATAAAAACCGAAACCGATTGTTCTGCGTTAAAAAAAAAAAATGTTCAGCTAAAAAAAACTGGGGATGGTAAATAGTAAATTCCAAGAAATTCCTCAAACATCGGTTCTACCTTCAGCAGCGTGTTTCAACACGCTCCGCCGAAAACCAAGATGGAAGTCATTTTTCTCAGAATTACGTCGTCTTTCTCTCGCTGCGTTGCACCTTGCAAGGCTCGTTTTGACATCCAGTACCGATATTTAAAAATAAAATTTTGCGTTTCTTTCTGTGAATATTATTATTCTTGCAATATTCAAATAATGTAAATGTGAAAGCTTTTGAATATTTATCAGTGCTTATTTCATGTATTTTCGGATCTCACAAATTCGAATATAAAAATGTTTATAAGATTTTACCAACCATACGCCATCTTCGAGTTCGGTTTTTTTAAAATTCTGACTTCATATTCGGTTTCAGCGGGCCAAAATACCTTCAGTTTTTTGGTTTTTAGAATTTAAAAAAAAAGAAAAATCAAAGCTTTGCAGGGTTGCAACACTGATGGGCCCATATACGGATTGGACCAATGGGCGGTAAAGGGTAAAATATTGACAACCTCTTGACTAACTTTTGCTAATTATTTAACCGCACAAAAAATGAATAAAAAATCATATGCGAGTTTGTGCTCAGAAAAATTAAACATCAAAAGTGGATTTAACCCTAATGTTTTTTTTTTTTTTTTTTGTGAGTGTGAGCTGCCGTAAGTCGGCATTAGTATTTGATTTTGCAGTTTTTTTTTTTTTTTTTTCATTTTAGATTTTTTTTGGATAGTGTTCAAAATTAGTGTTAAAAACATTCGCGTAACGTATTATGCCACAACCGGTTAATATTAGCAATTTAATAGAAGAATTAGATGAGCTTTGTCAGTTGGTAAAAAGGTAAAGCTAATTGCAGTAATCGTAATATGCTTCAAAAAATTTGCCATTATATTTTCATGCAAAAAATTTCCAATTTGAGGATTAAAGTATTTGCTCTCTAACAATGCCAAATTAAAATATTCACAAATTTCATATTCTACTTGTTCACAATATAGCATAGCATAGGCATGCCCTTTATACTCTTTTTAAGAGTATTTATTCTCTTTTTTTAAGAGAGTAATTTCCTCGACATTCTTTGATTATTTCTTTTTCTTTCATAAACTTTTTTTTTAAAAGCTTTATCCGCTTTTTACATTTTTTTCCTAACTCTACTGTCTCTTTTTTATACTCTAATCCTTGAAATTCTTACTCTTAATATACTCTTTTTTCTGATTAAAAAAATGACAGGCCTAACATAAAATCGAACTCAAAATTTAACCCTTTCCGACGGATTCCTCCAGTGAATACCGGAAGAAATGGCTCTTTTGTCAAATACTCCATTTACGGGGGAAAAAAATTCGAATTTTTGGTATCTAATAACTCCCTTATGGCGCATCCTAAAATTTTTGGTAAAAGTTTCAACTTGTCTGAAATGCATGTGAGGCCGGGAAATCATTTTCAAAAATATTTTAGGTCGAAAAATATTTTGATTTTGTTTTTTTGGTCTATATTTGCATGAAGCAAGTTAAAACTTGTTGCAAAATGGAAAAATAAGTCAAAGGAGCTCGTTAGGTTCCAAAAATTTGAATATTCACTGAAACTTCACTTCAAAAATTTTGTTACATTTTCCGTAAAATAGGAATTTTGAATTTAAAAATGATTGAAATTTTAGTAAAACAATTTTCTCAATTTTGAAATGGTGCCGTTTGAATAATGGCGGTGACCATAAATATGAAAAGAAAATCCGGACAAATGATTTTTGATCCTGAATTTTATCCAAAAGTACGGTAGCTCCTCCCACCTTCCCCAAAGCTGGATTTTTTATATATTTTTTTTCAGCACTGAAATTTGTATGAACTAAACCCTTCTCAATATTCGGAAACGCGGACAAAATTAACTATTTTTGAACTTTTTAATCCCATTAGAAGCTGGTTTTGCTGGAGTGCTTAAGAAATGTATTTGAATTGTCAGCGGGGCCAAAAAGCGAGCAAAATTGTTCATAAATTCAGGGGGGAAAAAAAGGAGTATCAAAGAACAATTGGGGCAGTTAATTCAAAACTGGAGGGAAAATTTTAGATAAATAAATAAAAAACATAAGGTCGGTACAATATAAAGTCTACCATAGCCTTTTAAAATTATAGAGTCCTGAAAAATTTTCTGGGGGATTCTTCTCCCAGGAAAAAGTTTGGAATTTATAAACTTTTCAGTCATTACTGCAAATAAGCAGCACCAGTATTTAATGAATTAAAATGATAAGACATTACAGAGTCCGAATTTACATGGGTTTCATTTATTTATAAAATTTTAGCATTAAAATTGGCAGGAACCAGAAATTTTCCATTTACTGCAATTGGGGACCATCATAGGGTGGCCCTTATTTTACCAATTTTTTAATTTCAGCGAAAGCACCCCCTAATTCTTTTATAGCAACCGAAAGAAAATTGCCAGAATTTTTCCAGAGTTTTTGCACATCGTTTAGGGACCTAAAAATTTCGAAATTCTCGTTAAGACCGAAAAATCAAAAATTTTATTCTTAACGGTTGTTTCTTATTCGGACTTTTATGTAATAAAAATCCGAATAGGAAACAATCATTTTTACATAAAAAATAAAATTTTCGATTTTTTAGTCTTTAAGGAAATTTCGAAATTTTTAGGTCCCAAAATGACGTCCAAAAAATCTGAAAAAATCCAAGGAATCTTCTTTCGGTTGCTATAAAAGATGCGTTAGCCGAAATTTAAAAATTCGTAAAATAATTAAGGGCCATCATAGGGACGAGTTAAATTGAGGACTTTCTATGTTTTGTCACTTTGCCATGTTTTTTTTTTACCATATTTCGGCTCTAAGCTCAAAAACCGGACCAGATTTTTTTTTCTCTTATGGCAATTTTCGCCATTAGTTGAGTAAAAAATTCAAAAAAAATCGGGTTTACCAGTACACCAAGGAGAACCATTTTTGGGGGTAAGCGATTTGAAATTCGAAAATTGCCAAAATAAGGAACACCCTAGGTTTTAGACATCCTCAACAAATAAAAAGCTCCTCTCAAGCATTTAAGACCATTTTAACTGCATAGTCACTGTAACCCCCTCTGAGCCCCGTGATCTTTTGTCATTTTACTGGCCTTTTTAGGGCTGAAAAAGCCCTCAACCAAAAAAATCTAAAACCTAAAATTTTTATAACATCTTTGATTCTTTTCTGCCTAATTCGTTGACAGATACAAGTCTTAACCTGCGCGTCCCTCAAATCGACAAAAAAATTAAATTTGCAGCTCTTTTTTCATCTCTCCCAATTCCAATTTAACATCAAAATAATATTCTACAGTAAACTTCAGAAATTAAATTTTTAAAAAAAATCCTAATCCATCTCATGCGAATTTATGACATTCGGTGTTTACAATAAAATCGGCTTTTTTTTCCTCTTTCTTCTTCTTAAAAGTGTCATGATGTTTATACAGCTATAATTATGTCTATTATTTTCTTTTTAATCTCCGTGGCGACGGAGATGTCGTTTAGATAAAAATAAGTAAATATAAATCAAATATAAAAATTTTCAGAGTCCCATGCAACTCAAAGGCAAAAATATCGGGATATGTTATCTCGTAAATTCATCTCAAAAAAAAAAAAAAGTTTAAGAATAGAAGGACAAAAATATTGGGAGACCGATAACGGGGGACGGAGGCCTAAGTAAACAAAGACAAAAAAAAAATAAATAAATGGAAGCAAATTTTTCTTTGCTGACGGAAGTAAAAAAATTCGAAAGACCGTATGGGAATTTTCTTAAAAAAAAGAAAGAAAAACAAAAACAACGAAAATAGCAACAATGTGCACATTTTTTTTTTTTTTTATCATTTCGCACGAGATTAATGACCGATGCATGCAGAAAAAAAAACGGCAGTATTTTAATAATAATTAACAATCTCACATACGAAGAATTGACCAACCGTTAAATTAATTTGTAAACATGAAAATATAATCCCGCCGGCTTTCATTTATTTCCGGATTCTCGGTCTTGTCCTAACAAGAAAATTAAGCGCAAAAAAAAAGGTCGTTGGGCGCATGGTTAAAAAAAAAATAAAATAAAATAAAATCGCCAAGACTTAAAAAATTATGGTCTAGCCCCCAAAAAATAAACAAAAAATTAATGCATAAAATTTTTAAGAAAAAAAAATCTAAAATTAGAATTTTGTATTTTATTAAAGATATTTAGCAAAAAAAAAAACCAACCTCAACAATCTTTCAGTTAAATTCTTGGCGCTGAAGGATAAAGTCCGGTGTCGATGTATTAAAATATTTATTTTTAAAATAAAAATAAAATAAAAAACCGCGATCGTGGCGATTTTTTTTTTTGAACTTCGATATCACTCGTCACGAGATTAGGCTAAGCAACATGTGCCTCCTTGAAAAAGAAAAAAAATTGCAGTATGAAATGCATTAACCTTCACACTTTATTGAACTTCACCAACTTGAAAAAAAAAAAAAAAAAAAATTCGAATCCAAATCCAACAAAAAAAAATTCGCGAACGCGAAAAATTGTTTTATTTAAAAAACCAAAACTACTTTTCTCAAACTTTACGGCCAAAATTTAACTTAATTTAGGAAAAAAAAAAATTATTATTAAAAAAAAAAAAAAAATAAAACACATTTCACACACAGTTGAACCGCTAAACATACTGACAATAATCGGGAACGCACGAAGTGCAAGTTGCATTGGTTGCAATGCAACGAGTGCAACGGCGATTTTAGCGCCATACCGCGGGCGATCTAAGCACTAAATCTCAACGTCATTAGGGGGGATATTCTCGTCTGCAAAAATTTTCTCCGACAAACAGCTTTTTTTTTTTTTTTTTTTTTTTTTTACGACTGCTGACTTGGGATTTCAAACCCGTTTTTTCTTTAAGACCATCACCGCTTAACTTTTACGACTTTTAAACCGCTAACTTTTCTCCTTTTCATTTTTACAAAAAAAAAAAAAATCGGATCAACTAAAAACTAAAAAAAAAAATCGATTTTAAACAAACCAAACCGAATCCGTGACCATATTGAGGTAGGTCTAACCTCCAACTAACCAGTCTAACTTTTTTTTAAGTATTATAACTGCATAAAACCCGCGTATGCATCGTTGTAAAAATCACCGCCTACTAAAAACTAAAATCCCCTTAATATGGATGCCATTTTGCCTCTTTTTTTTTTTTTTTTCAAGGATTCTACCTCATTACGGCTGACCTTCTAATTTTACTGCTTGTTACCATGGGTTATACCCTTAACTATATTACATGTTCTAACTACTGTACTTAAAATGTTTTTAAACTTTTAATTAGCTCCGCGGCGTTTCTCCTATTACGCAATTTTCTTTTCCTCTTTTTTTTTAAAACAAATATATGTTTTAAAATTTTTAAATAAATTTGCAAATAAAGAGAGAAAAAAAAATACTTTCAAGATCAACTTTGTAACTTGAATGTCATTCGCCTTTGATCAGATAAAAATGGTGATTTCTATCGATTTAATTTGCATAATACTTTTTATGCGCATGGCTAACCGTTTCTTATTTTTTTTTTTATTATCAGTGTTGCCAATTTATGAAAATTAACAATAGGGCTATTTTTTTTTTCTTTCTAAAATATTTGAATTTCAAATCTTATTTTTTTATTTTTTCTTTGCAAAGAGCGCGCTACCGATCGGACCGTCGTGGCACTAGCTAAGACACTGGCGCCACCTCCAGTGGTGATAAAATCAAGTTCTACCAAAGTTCAGTGTCCGACAATTAGAGCATCCGCCATTTTGTTGGAGAGGATATATTTTCTAGGTTAACTTTTCGCAAAGTCCACAAAAACAGGCAAATTAAGCAGTCAAAAATTCTTAAATTTACGGAATTTTGGTTTTTTAGTTATTGTCGGGACTTTGAGCAAATCCAACCCAAAAATGTAATGCCTCCAATGTTGAGAAGCTGATAAAGAATCAAAATTAAAAACTAAAGCAGAGTGGCGCAGTGGAAGCATGTTGGGCCCATAACCTGTTGAGAAGCTGATAAAGCAACAAAATTAAAAACTAAAGCAGAGTGGCGCAGTGGAAGCATGCTGAGCCCATAACCTATTAAGAAGTTGATAAAGCATCAAAATTAAAAAATAAAGCAGAGCGCAGTGGAAGCAAGCTGGGCCCATAACCTGTTGAGAAGCTGATAAAGCATCAAAATTAAAAAATCAATATACCATACTTCTAGTACGAATACTTTTAATCTCAAAAACATATAATTCGACAGTGTTGCCAACTTAACATCCAACAATATGGCGGACATTTCGGAACGTGCTAATGTTTTTGTAAAATTTTTGATATAGTATTTGTAAAGTTTGGATAAAATTAATAAACCGCATGGGGAAGTAAAATGGCGACTAGAAGTGAGGGATGGATTTGATTCCGCAAACCTATTTAATAATTGAATGAGCTCTTACGGGCAATTCAAATAAATTTTACGAGAGTTTCAGGGGTCAGGCTTCCTCCGCCATCGTGGATTTTGCTAGATAAAAATTTTTTTCGTCGTATTTGAAATCAGCGACCCCGAAAACCCTTGGTAGTAAATTCTGGGTGTATACTGAAAATCAGTTTCAAAATTCAAGGTTTTTTTAAAAGTATATATCTTACATAGGAAAGGTGGCTGAGTAAGAATAACGACTTTTGAATTTAAAAAACAAACCAATAAGGGAACATTTATACATTTAACATTTATAAAATATTTTTTTAAATATTTTTCAATATTTTTAAAATATTATGTAAATATTTATTGAAACCAGGAACGATAAAAATATTTTTTAAATGTTGACAAATATTTAAAAAATATTTGTATCGCTTTATGTTTCAAGAAATATTTCCGCAACATTTTTAAAACATTTACATCATATTTTTAAAACATTCGCATAACACTTTTAAAACGTTTACATAACACTTTTAAAACGTTTACATAACATATTTAAAACGTTTACATAACATTTTAAAAATATTTACATAACATTTTTAAAACATTTCCATAACACTTTTAAAACTTTTACATAACATTTTTTAAAGGTTCACATAACACTTTTAAAAAATTATCATAAAATTTTTAAAACGTTTACATAACATTTTTAAAACATTTACATAACCTTTTTAAAACATTTACGTAACATTTTTAAAATATTTACGTAACATTTTTAAAACGTTTACATAAAATTTTTAAAACGTTTACATAACATTTTTAAAATATTTACATAACATTTTTAAAACATTTACATAACACTTTTAAAACGTTACATAACACTTTTAAAACGTTTACATTAGACTTTTAAAACATTTACATAACACTTTTAAAACGTTTACATAACACTTTTAAAACGTTTACGTAACATTTTTAAAACGTTTACATAACATTTTTAAAACATTTGCATAACATTTTTAAAACGTTTACATAACACTTTTAAAACGTTTGCATAACATTTTTAAAACGTTTACATAACATTTTTAAAACTTTTTAAAACACTTACATAACACTTTTAAAACGTTTACATTAGACTTTTAAAACATTTACATAACACTTTTAAAACGTTTACGTAACATTTTTAAAACGTTTACATAACATTTTTAAAACATTTGCATAACATTTTTAAAACGTTTACATAACACTTTTAAAACGTTTGCATAACATTTTTAAAACGTTTACATAACATTTTTAAAACTTTTTAAAACACTTACATAACACTTTTAAAACGTTTACATTAGACTTTTAAAACATTTACATAACACTTTTAAAACGTTTACATAACACTTTTAAAACGTTTACGTAACATTTTTAAAACGTTTACATAACATTTTTAAAACATTTGCATAACATTTTTAAAACGTTTACATAACACTTTTAAAACGTTTGCATAACATTTTTAAAACGTTTACGTAACATTTTTAAAACGTTTACATAACATTTTTAAAACGTTTACATAACATTTTTAAATTATTGAAAAATATTTAAAAAATATTTTATAAATATTAAAATTTTTTTGCTGACTAGGAATTCCAGGGTGGAGTCCTGTTTTAATAAGAAGAGACTAACCGGAGGTAATAAAAAAATATGAATAACGGAGAACGTTTGCTTTTAGAAAACTAAAAGTTCTAGCCAAAAAAAACCTTTTTGGGGTCTCAAGTCTCCAACAATCAAAGCTTCATAAGGTTTTCAATGTTCAATTTCAAACTCAAGGTTTTAAAGGTTTTGAAGGTCGGTAGACACCCAGTTAAATGCGATTCTCATCATAAATTGTTTTCATCAGAGCTCCCTATACTGGCATCAAATCTGATGCCATGAAATGCATTTTGTTGGCATCAGATTTGACGCCGTCGTCCTTAAAGGGTTAACGCCAACAGGTGGTGGGCTGCAATTAGCAATCAATTTATTTATTTTTTTAGGAAAAAAAAATTTTTTTCTTTGGAGAAAAAAAAGTTTTAAAAAAAAAGTTTTAAAAAAAAGTGTAACAAAAATTTTGGCAATTTAGTTTTTGTTTCCGAAATAAATAAAATGTAAAGAAAAAATTGCAATAAAAAATTAAGTGAAGCAGACTTTTTATGCACTTCATCATTATTATTTTCAAAGTAAGAAAGACCAGTTTATTTATTTACAAATTTCTTCTATTATCCTTTTTTCCTGTAGCAAAACACTTGTCATTTTTTAACTCCACACATTAAAACTTTTCCCAAGATTAAGCAATCGGACTTCAAAAAAACCATTGTATTAAAAAAAAAAAAAAAAAAAAAAAGCATGGCAAAAAAAAGAAAAAAAAAATGCAGACCTATTAATTTTATATTTAGAACTTGGGGGGGAGGTTTTATAGCATTTTTAGCATCATTTATGAATGCATTTTACGACATGAGCTTTATACCGTTGTCAGATGGAAGATATAAGGAATCTGTAGCCCGTACACGTCCCACTCATGCGTAAAAGAATCATCCAAAGGGGATGAAAACCCGTAAAAAAAAAAGAAAAAAAATTAAAATGCACAATAAAGAAAATGCACTTTAAAAGTTGCAAACTGAGTTGAAAAAAAAAAAAAATTGATATCGGAATGTTAATTTTACACGTCAGATCGGAAAGAAGCACAAGGATACAGCTAAAAATATTCAGCAAAAATTATTAACCAGAGAAAAAAAAAAAAAAATTAAGATCCTTGGCGGTTTTTTATAAACGATTTTCGACACTTTTCTTTAGGATTCGGGGAGAAAAAAAAAAAATTGTAACGCAGTCCCGACCTGTTTTTATCTCGTAACATAAATTTCCAATGAGCCAAGTCTTAAATATTAAGATTTCTCACGAGTGGCCATCTGGAATCGATTTTCAGGCTCCCCTTTATTTAAAAAAAAAAAAAAAAGGTGACTTTGAAAAAAATAAAATGTTCACATTTTTTAACTTAGTGCAACCATCTGCAAAAAAAAACTACGATGGCATTACAAAACGTAAAAAAAAAAATCTATGAGGGAATCGCTAAGATAATACATAAACAAAACGAAAAATCAATGTCACAATTTTATTGCAGGAATAAAAACGAGTTTAGCAGTTTTCAGCTTTTTTATTCCGACTTAAAATATTACAAGTCTGACGTTGATCGTTATTTCAATAACGAAGAGAACCTTTAAAGTCGTAAATTAAAATATAATAACTTATTTTGACGGAAAGACTATTCCACCCTTCTCATCACACTTTTTTTTTGCTTTTTGCTCCGAACTGGAGTCGGCATTCACAAGAAAAAAAAAAATTTAAGATCCTTGGCGGTTTTTTATAAACGATTTTCGACACTTTTCTTTAGGATTCGGGGAGAAAAAAAAAAATTGTAACGCAGTCCCGACCTGTTTTTATCTCGTAACATAAATTTCCAATGAGCAAGTCTAAATATTAAGATTTTTCTCACGAGTGGCCATCTGGAATCGATTTTCAGGCTCCCCTTTATTTAAAAAAAAAAAAAAAGTGACTTTGAAAAAAATAAAATGTTCACATTTTTTAACTTAGTGCAACCATCTGCAAAAAAAAACTACGATGGCATTACAAAACGTAAAAAAAAAAATCTATGAGGGAATCGCTAAGATAATACATAAACAAAACGAAAAATCAATGTCACAATTTTATTGCAGGAATAAAAACGAGTTTAGCAGTTTTCAGCTTTTTTATTCCGACTTAAAATATTACAAGTCTGACGTTGATCGTTATTTCAATAACGAAGAGAACCTTTAAAGTCGTAAATTAAAATATAATAACTTATTTTGACGGAAAGACTATTTCCACCCTTCTCATCACACTTTTTTTTTGCTTTTTGCTCCGAACTGGAGTCGGCATTCACAAGAAAAAAAATTTGGTTTTATTGGTTACGCTAGTTTGGGTAAAAAAATTTGAATTCGAGTGCTCGACTCCGCCCATATATTTTAAAGTCGTAAAAGTTTTTGGTTTCTTTTGAGGGAAATGAAAATGCCACATAAAATAATTTGTCTGGATGACCGAAACTTCCCTTTTGGTTTTTGTAATTTGAGACGCTAGAAAATGAGGCTTAAAATGTTATTTTTTATGGATTATTGTTGAGAGCGAGAGGATTAGGGTGGTTTGAAAAAGTATATTTCATTACAAGGAATGCAAACGACAAAATTGTCCGTCAAGACCGAGTTTAGGTCGAAACGGGCAAGTCGTTTTTTTTTTATCACAAAGTAAGGCGTAAAATGGTGTGTAATATTTCCTGAAATAGCCTGTGTATCACAGAGTGCAGAAAAGTTCACTTATCCGCCCCAGAGCGGAAAAGTGGACTTTTCTGCACTGTGTGATGAAAATTAACTTTTTATCACTCCGGGCGGAAAATGGACCGCTCCGCTTGCTTTAAAAACAGGGATGATTGTTTTAAAACGAATGGATGATTGGTTTAAAACACGGTGTTTTAAAACGTTTTAAAACATTCGAATAAAAAACACCGTTTTAAATCACTAACGTTTTAAAACACTGTTTTAAACACCGTATTTTATTAAATGAATAAAATAAATTTAAAATTAATTTTTAAGAGGCCCGAGCCCGCAATTTGTCGCGCACGACTCATTTTATAAAATCTATGGTATGAATCATACCATAGATTGTATGAGCCGCTCATATTCATAATGGTTGCTTAATCGCAGGGATGATTGTTTTAAAACAAATTGGTTTAAAACACGGTGTTTTAAAACGTTTTAAAACATTTGAATAAAAAACATCGTTTTAAAAATTTGAATAAAAATAGAAACGAATTTAAAACATTTTGAACGTGTTTTAAAACATGTTTTAAAACGTTTTAAAACCATGCCGAATAAAAGACGTTTTAAAACGTTTTAAAACATGGGAAAATAAAATAATATAAAACGTTTTAAACTGTTTTTTATTAAAAAAATGTTTTAAACAGCAACTTTGTTTAAAAACAAAAAATTTCATTTTTCACCCTCGTGGTGAAATATATTTTACAAATCAGGCACGGCTTGCAGACCTTGACTGGTTACGGCCTGCAATAGTCCACCTGCATACCTGATATGTAATATACTATTTTTGGGATTTCAAAACTCCTATACCGAGAAAAGTTTCTTTATAGGAAGAGTATTATTCCTGAATTTTTTCAGATTTTTTTGAACGGCATCTTGAGGTGCCGAATTGAACCTGAGATTTCTAAAAAGCCCATAAAAGGGCCAAAAACGAAAATTTTTTTTTGGCATAAAGGACAAATGATTCCCATCGGAAACTTTACGTAGATTATGAATTTGAAGTCCAAAATTAGTTTTGGTGCACGGTTTCTGAACCACAGGCAAAAAACCTTAACCAGGTTTTTAGAGCTTTTAAATCCGGCCTTTTGCTAAAAAACCATGCACCAAAACCAATTAATCAAATTCGTGATCTACGCAAAATCTCCGATGAAATCAACGGTTTTTTATGCCATGAAGGGATTTTTCAGGTCCCCGGGAACTCGAATACACGAATCGAACAAATCTGGAAAAATTTAGTTCTCTACTCTTCAAATTCGATATTTTGGCTCCTGAGATACAGAAACTGAAATCGACTTTTCATTACTCATAAATGGAAAGAGCCACCTTCCGCGCATGCGATCAAAACAGAAAATGACTTTTCCCGCATAGGGCAAAACAATGTTAAACCTCTTTACAAAAAACTTTGTTTGCAATTTATCAAATCGTTTTCTCTGATTTTTCTGAATAATTAAGCTTGATTCGTAATGAAAATTATCCTAGGAAGGCAAATGAATTTTCCTCTTTAGGTCAACAATATACTATTTCAAACCTTTTTTCCCCCAACATTAGCTGTAGGTTCAAGCAATGTACTGTACATTTTAAAAGATTACCGAATAGTATAACTTCATTTTTGAAGGAGAAGTCATTTTTTGAAAAAAGAAAAAAAAAATTCTAAAAATTTGAGATTTTGGCCATTTCCTTGAAAATCAATTCCTGTAATGCAAGGGTTAAAACAGATCGAAACGTTCAAAACGTGTTTTAAAACAATGTTAACATGCATCAAAACATTCTAAACATGTCAAAAAAAAAAAAAAAGTACGTCTAAAACCTTAACCTTGTTTCATTTTAGTCATTTGAATTGTCTCTCACTTAAACGAAGCTGGTTGCATAACAAATCTGTTTCAGGAGCTGCTAGTTTATTTAGACGTGTCAACTGTATTACCTTTTATTTCTGGAAACACGAAACTCAGGTGGCAAGGGGTTAAAAAACTGGGGTGGCAAAGGGTTAAAAAAAAATTGATAACCCATTCGAATATTGAACTAATTTGACTCAGCAAATTTTTGACCTCTTCCCCCCCCCCTTGTAGACAAACGTAAGCTATTTGAATGATGAAATAAAGCGATTTTATTCATCACCAATCCATTTTGATTTTCCCTTGTCGGAAAAAGATAAGCATTTCAAAGCTTCATCTTCCCGTGTAACGTGCTGACGCACTAACGTCTTTTAAAAAAAGATACTAACTTACAGTTGGCGTAAGAAAACTAAGGGTCCGAAGCCGGTAAAAATTGGTTGGAGCCAACCCCATCGGTGCCGAAATATCGAAAGTGCTAAAGCTGACGCCAGCGCCGGCAATACTCAAAATATTGTAATAAATAATTTTCTCTATCCTGTTTTTTCAATTTAAATTTCCATCATGGAATGCTAAAATTTTCCCGCTAATTCAATTACAGTTTCACTGAGTTGCGATTATTGATAGTTGACTCAATAAATTCGGGCAAGACCAGCTGAAAAATCTGAAGGGAGGAAAAAAAGAAAGAAAAAAATTCAATAAGCTCTAAAGAGATTTATCCTATTTTCGGCAGGGCTGCAATTCCATTAAATTTTATTCGGAATCGGAATCGGAATCAAAATCGGAACCGGCTGTATTTCAAAATTAATCGGAATCGCAATCCGTGCTACTTTTTTAAGAAATAGGAATCGGAATCGGGATCTCGTCTGAAAACAATTTGGAATCGGAATCGGAATCGACATCCAAAAAAATATTTTCGATCCAGATTGATTTAAAAAGCACGGAAATACCGTTAATATACAGCTGGTTTAAATCGAAATCAGAATCGGAATCAGCATCCTAAAAATATTTGTTAGTTGGAATCGGAATCGAAATCAGAATGGGAATCTGAAATTTTTTTTTCTTTCGGAATCGGGATCAGAATCGGCATCGGAATCAGAATCAGAATCAGAATCGGAATGTGAAATTTTTTTCCACCTTTCGGAATCGGAATCGGAATCAGAATCAGAATCGGAATCGGAATGTGAAATTTTTTCCACCTTTCGGAATCGGAATCAGAATCAGAATCGAAATCGGAATCAGAATCGAAATCAGAATGGGGATTTGAAATTTTTTTTCCTTCTTTCGGAATCGGAATTGAAGTCAGAAATTCTTTCCACCTTTCGGAATCAGAATCAGAATCAGAATCGGAATCGAAATCGGAATCGGAATCAGAATCGGAATCGAAATCAGAATGGGGATTTGAAATTTTTTTTCCTTCTTTCGGAATCGGAATTGAAATCAGAAATTTTTTTTCCTTCTTTCGGAATCGGAATTGAAATCAGAAATTCTTTCCACCTTTCGGAATCAGAATCAGAATCAGAATCAGAATCAGAATCAGAATCGTAATCGAGATCGAAATCGAAATCGAAATCGAAATCGAAATCTTACTCATTCATAGTCAAGATTCTGGAAAATCGGAATCGCAGCCCGGATCCTCTGATTAATCAGCAAGTGGAGGAATAACATATTAGTCCATAAAAACTTGTTCGAGGAGAAAAAAAATTCATTATCAATCAGATAGGTCCGCACTCTGTAATAGCCAGCGCGCAAACATACGAAAGTCTTATAATTTTCGGGGAGGAAACGGAGTTTTAAGTATCGTCTAATAATATGGAGGACAGAGGTTTTTGGTGAAAAATTGGTTATATTATGTTTATATGCGGGAATATTTCCCGCATCGGCGCCGAAATATTCAAAATGCCGGAGCTGGTGCCAGCTCGGGCACCGGTGCGGCAAAATTTTTGCTGCTGGTGCAGCAAATTTAAAATAAATTATCTAGCACTGGCACGAGCTTCGGCACAGACCTGAGTTTTAAGCCGGCCGCGGCTGGCATCAGCTTCGGGCCCCTGAATGAGGACATAAAGATAATACATCGGTCAGAAAATTTTTTAGGCGGGGCATAAAAATCAGCCAACCCCCCCCCCCTTTTGGTTACTGCTCGCTTCCCAAATTATAAATAGTACAGTATAAGTGTAGTATTAATAGCTTAGCCAACCTCCTTTCATCGCGGAAAACCAACTAATTCGATTTAAAATCACAAAAACCACAAACCACAAAATTTTCCTTCCTAGGAATCTGCCTTAGTGCCCCTCCGGCGGGTGTAAAATCGCCACTGTTTCCACCGTGAAATTTTCAATATCGATCGGAATGTCTTCGTTAACTGCTACATTGTCAGATTGTATATACATACACTTTTAGCAACCGTAAATAAAAAACACAAGACAAAAAGAAAAAAAAAAAAAAAATGCAGTCACGACTGCAAAATTTTATGTCTTACTTCATAAAACTTTATATTAGGTACCGGTTTTTTTTTTTTCCTTCTTCCGAACATCAAAACTGATATCTTGAAGGTGCAATAAAATAACGACTGCAAAAGCCATAACCCGAAGGAAGATGGGACATTTTATCTTACACCGTATACTTCTTTTTATTTTTTTTAATGCTTGCAAATAATTTGCACATCCAGTGATGAAACTTTTTTTTTTTTTTCCAGATTTTAAATTGCACCGTGACATTAAAAACTGACAGATCTCGTGAAAGAATCATCAAGTCTTGTGTAAAAAGGTGAATATACTACAACGGCCATAAAACACCAATATAAAAAGTGCATAAGAATTTTTTTTTTTTATACGATGGATTCAAAGATAACAAATTGCGATTTAAAAGAGTTAAAAAAAAAAAAAAATTAGCCCTTAAAGGTAATTCAACTTTTTTTTTTTTTTTTTTATATGAGCTTATGTAAAAAAATAAAATTTAACAATGGGCAAAAATTAGATCAAGTTCTTTTTAAGGTTCGAAAAAAAAAAGAAGGAATTGGAGAAGTTGCCTTTAAAGCATCCTTCACTCTTTGGGTCTGAGCATTATTGAGTCTGTAAATCATTCAAGATTTCTTTTAATTGGGGCACTTAAAAACCGTTGATGATATTCGCGCCTCTTTCTCTCACTTATATTGTTTATTAGAAGAACCGGTTAAGTCTGTAAGTGAAGTAGTTAATAGGAGATACGGATCTTTATGTTTTACGATCGCTGTTTAAAAAGATATCTCGTTTGTATATAAAATATGTATTTCGATCGTATCCTGGAAATGTCTTGATTTAAAGATTGAAAAAGTGAAGGATTCGAAAGAAATCGATAAAAATGCAAAAATACTTTGTAGCCGG
The DNA here is from genome assembly GCA_037577465.1 of Liposcelis bostrychophila. Classification (NCBI taxonomy): domain Eukaryota; kingdom Metazoa; phylum Arthropoda; class Insecta; order Psocodea; family Liposcelididae; genus Liposcelis; species Liposcelis bostrychophila. Next base: position 20,285,400 of record CM075209.1, on the reverse strand, counting down.
TAATTGGTAACTACTCCTTAATTAGGTGCATTTTTTTGCAACCTTCTTCACGACCAAAGGTAAAAAAGGCACTTGATTTAAAAAAAAAAAATCAGACTGGGATATTGAGGCATGTCCCTGCGTATAGGACTACGTCCTATGGATACTGTCCCAATATTGCTAAATTTAAACAACGAAACGATTTAAAAATTTTAAGGATTTTTTTGGCTCGTTTTCTGTCAAAAAATCCGAATTTTTTGATAAAAATATAATTTTTTTTGGCGCGAAAAAAAAAAAACTTAAAATTTATGATAAAAATGGTCAAATGCCGCTTCTCCATTATGGCTCAAAATTAATTTTCTAGCATTAATTTTCAAAATTTCCGGAAGCACTGTGCTTTTGTTATTCTATGGATTTCTAACCCAGGATTTTCTTTTTTTTTTTAAAAATGAATTAGGAATTTATTTTTATAGGAAAAATGGATTAGGATTTAATTTTTTTAGGAAAAATGGATTAGGAATTCATTTCCTTTTTATAAAAAATGGGTTTGGAATTTATTTATTTATTTATTTTTTTTTGGGGGGGGGGGAAGGAAAATGGATTAGGAGTGTATTTCTTTTAGGAAAAATGAATTAGGATTTTCTTTTTTTTAAAAAATGGATTAGGAATTTATTTTTCTATAGAAAATCTATAGAAAAATAAATTCCTAATCCATTTTTTTAAAAAAAGAAAATCCTAATCCATTTAAAAAAAAAAAGAAAATCCTAATCCATTTTTCCTAAAAGAAATACACTCCTAATCCATTTTCCTTCCCCCCCCCCTCCCCACCAAAAAAAAAAAAATTAATTCCCAATCAATTTTTCCTAATCCATTTCACCTGAAAAGAAAATCAACTCTTAATTAATTTTTCCTAAAAAAAAAAAAATAAATTCCAAACCCATTTTTTCTAAAAAAAAGAAATAAATTCCTAACCCATTTTTCCTAAAAAAAAATTAAATCCTAATCCATTTTTCCTAGAAAAATAATGCCGCTTCTCCATTATGGCTCAAAATTAATTTTCTAGAATTAATTTTCAAAATTTCCGGAAGTACTGTGCTTTTGTTATTCCATGGATTTCTAACCCAAGCATTGATCTCTATTATATACGCTAGATTTACAACTGATTTTCTTCACCTATATTTAACTTATGAAATAAAAAAAAGCTATCGCGAACCCAGTTTGACGCCAGTGCACTACCTCCGAGATCCAGTTTTCATTAATTAGCCAAATGATTTTAAACATTTTTGTGTACAAGATGAAAGAATAAATGATTAGAAATTTGCAACTAGATGTCACGACATCACAAAATATTGCAATTGCAATCTTTCCTCGAAAATACAGAAAGCAAATATGATCGTTATTCAATTGTTTACAAAAAATTGATAAAGAAGGTAGTGCATTGGAGTCAAATTTGGTTCGCCATTTTACCCGTCAGTTGGGAATCTAGCGTAAATAATAGAGATCAATGAACCCAAGATTTAAAAATGGAGTCGGCCATTTTTACTACATTGCATTTTTTGTATTCTTAATCCATGGTCGAAAATTCATAGAATAACTAAAGCACAGTACTTCCGGAAATTTTGCAAATTAATTCTAGAAAATTAATTTTGAAATGGAGAAGCAGCAAAAAATTGAAAAAAATTAATCAAAATTTAAATTAAAGTCTTCAAAGTTAAAATTTTAATATTACAACATTGCTTTAGTTCATATTCTTGGCTAAAGGAAAAAAGGACAAAATTAAAAAATGTAGTGAACATTTTATTTGAAATTTTTAAGTCCATGCTTTCCTTCATGTCGTCTAATTTTAAAATAAAATTTTTAACTTTGAATTTAAATTTCTTGTAAATTTTTACTTAAAAAAAAAAAAAAAAAAAAAAGAAAACCGAAAATTTAAAAAAAATTTAAATAAAATTCTTGGTGGTAACAGACCGACACCGGACAGACAGATTTCCCCAGGACCAAGCAGCCCTACGTAAAAAAAAAAAAAAAAAAAAACGAAGGAACGTAGGGCTCTTAACTTTAAAAATACACCATTCCTCCCAAATATTTTCTCTGCTATATTATATCAATAAAAATAAAGCACTAGGCCAAAGGCCCATTTAAAAAAAATTAATACGCCAGATATTGGTCAGTTATGCAACCGGTGATGCAAAACAATTTGAATTTTTTTAAATCCTTTTCCTGAAATTTTTTAACATTATTTGTAAGAAATATGGGGCTTTAGGGGTCGCTGATTCCGAATCTGAAATTTGATTTTACGTAGGGGGCGCCGGTGACCCCCCAGAAAACTTTATTTTTTTAAATTATCGGAAAAATAACACATGGGTATCGATTTATATGTTTTCCGGCACCCTGATTTCAAATCTAACATCGGATTTTACGTAAAGGGTCCGCTCGCCCCCCCCCCCCCCCACCGAAAATCAATTTGTCTTAAATTAAGTTCTTCCCGGAAAATGAACTCGTCCTTATTTTTCAAGTATTAAGAAAACTGAAAATTTTAAAGTTAATAGTCCGCCATCTTAATTTCAATTTTTTCAAAATTTCAAAATCAAATTTAGAGTTAGCAGTTCAAAAACTCTCCAAAATAATTAGTTTTTATTATTTTTATATATTTTTTACATTTTATAGACAATATATTATACTGTGTGTATTAATTTTTTAGCTTTTCATTTTGTTCGGAAAAAGCAAGTTTTGAAAAAAAAAAAAAAAAAAAAAAAGAAAAGTTTGGGAGAAGGATTATTTGGGAAAAAAATTTATTCAAGAAAATTGCTATTCAGGAAATTAAATTCGAGATTTTTATTTTCGAAAAATTTCCTATTCAGGAAAGCGACTGGCAACGGAGATTATTTATATTCCATTTTTCCATCCAAACAAATCGTTGCTAGAGATTGCTCCTGGGAAATCTCGGGAAGAGAATCAATTTTTTCCCCGAAAAATTTCCCAGCAGCCTTCTTCTTAAATTGTCGGGAATTCCGCATCAAAGCAATGGGATTTTTCTTATTTTCGAAAATTACTCTGTTCCCGGGATTGACAAGTTTTTTTCCCGGGAACGAGAATAATTTTTATGAATTTTTTGATCGTTTATAGCATAAAATTTTTTAATATTTAAAAAAAAAAAAAAAAAAAAAAAAAAATTCTAAAAATCAGAAATCGACTGCTCCGAAGAAAAAGTCCCTATTTTTTTTTAGCAGTACAAGAACTCCCTATCTTTTTTTGGACAGTTTAAAAACTCCCTATCTTTTTTTTGACGACTTATAAACGATCTATTTAAATGGTCATTGTTATATACGATAGATCGCTTTTGCACTAACAAAAAAAATATAGGGAGTTTTTCAACTGTCCAAAAAAAGATAGGGAGTTCTTGTACTGCTAAAAAAAAAATAGGGACTTTTTCTTCGGAGCAGTCGAAATTATATTACACAATTTCCGTTTTTTTTTCTTTTTTTCTTTTGGTCTACGGCGTGGCTTTTAAACAACATGGAAAAATTTCTTTTGACATGGATCCGCTCATTTTCGAACTTAAATCCCAAAAAATAAGGAAATCAGGATTCCCTATCATTTTTCCTAATCGATTTTTTCTAAAAAAAAAAAAAAAAAAAAAAAAAAAAACAATAAATTCCTAACCCATTTTTCCTAATGAAATAAATTCCTAATCCTTTTTTCCTAAAAATAATCAATAAATAAATTCCTAATCCATCTTTACTACAAGTTTTGGTTCCTAAAATTGTTTTCTTAACTATTTTTTTTCTAATTTTTAATTTTCAAAAACTTTTTGATTCCTACAGTAAAATTTCTTAAAATCCCTAAATAAAATTGACTAAAAATCCCCTCAGGGTCAGGGATTTTAGTAAATCCTAACCCATAATAAAAAAAAATTATAAAATAAATAAAAATCCCTCTACGGATTTTAAAAAAATGGGGAAACAAATTTATTTTAGGAAATTTTACTCTAGGCCTAGGAATCAAAAAAATTTTGTGGCATTGAAAATATGAAAAAAATGGTTTGGAAAAAAATTTTAGGAACTAAAGTTTTTAGGGAAAATGGATTAGGAATTTATTTCTTTTAGGAAAATCGGATTCGGAAAAATAGTTGGGAACGGGAAATCAGGATTATTTTCCACTTTTTTTTCGTTTTATTAATAAAGTCCCGACTTTCCCAAGAACATAAATATCAAGGGAATTTTTCCATTTCTCGGAAATGGAAAAATTAACCAAAACGGGAATTCCCGATTCCAGGGAATGGGAATTTGTAATCTCCGAAGCTGAAAATTTCGGCCGATGCCAATGCCATCGGCATCGGGGAAAAAAAGTCGGAAAAAAAAAAAAATCCGAAACTGGCACCGGTATCGGGATCGGGATCGGGATCGGTTCCCTGATTTTAAAACTCGCTCTATGATTTTTTTTTTTTACTAAAATCGGAATCGCTGCCTGGTGGCGCATGGCGTCGGCATGGCATCGACCCGATATTTTAGCCGGCCGGAGGCATCGGATTCGGATCCCTGTTCTCTAATTGTTGCCAATATTTGGGAAAAAATCACCTCCCGTAACCTAACCAAACCAAACCAGACCAGACCAAACTTGACCTAGCCTACCCTAACCTAATACCGCTAACACTTTTGAAAAATCTCTCTTTCCGTACAAGTTGTAAAATATACTATTTCTATATCTAAAAAAATTTAAAAATCGTATTAAGGTAAATTAAAATTCCAGGGAAAAGTGACTGCAACTTTGTAACTCACTATCTAGGGATGTAAAATATACGTATTTTTATTTATGGTATATATACAGTATATATATACGTATATATATACGGTATATATACGTATAGATACGTATTTGTTTACAAAAATATTCCATAAGCTAAACATTGAATTTTTGTTACATATGAAATGGATTTGCAGGGCGGTTGTTATTTTTCAAAGTTTGACTTATTTTTAAATTAATAGTATTAATTTAATATTATGAGATGATAATGCAATAATTCCTTTATGTATATGACATAGATAAAAGGAATTTATTTGAAAAGCAATCAATTATTATTTTCTATTCGACAAGTAAACAAGATGGCGGCGTATTGCCAATCCGCCATTGTGAGTATTTCGAATAGTATAACTTCGCGCCTTGCAGAAAAAAATTAAAAAACAACAAAAAGCTAGATAAGAAAATTTTTCTGGCTTAGAAATTATGACAAGGACTCTTTAATAAGCTACTTTAGCCTTTTTTATCTCCTAAATTGCAATAAATTAGCTCTAAAATGCTTAAAAAGCAATATATACCAAAAATCGTAAAAATACATAGGTATACATTGCTTGGTATAGATACGTATATTTATACGTATATATATACGTATATATACTTGGTATATATCTACTTTGCATCCCTATCACTATCAACGCTCATAAAAAAAGAAACGGTGGCGCCAGGACCGAAAAAAAAAAAAACTTAATGAATGTCGAAGGGTTAATCCAGCGACATATTAATTTTAAAGTCTGCAAGCGCCATTATGCAAGTGCAAAACTCCTAAACAGCATAGATATAAAAAAAATTAAACTCGACTAATAAGTCAAAAGAGCGAAGGGGAAAAAAAAAAAAAAAATTATGACGGTATTAATCTCGTAACAACTTACAGCCGGCGGTATTCTTTTTTTTTTAATTACTGCGACTGGTAATCGTTTTTGGAGGATTTGATGCAAGCTTGACCAATTTTTTTTTCTTCTTCTCTTTCCTTCTTTGTCGCACCAAAAAACAAATAAAAAACAGAACAAAGAAAATTAATTAATTTCATGTACCATCATTCATTTACCATACATGTAAAAACTTGTTTGGAAACACAATTTTTTTTTCTTCTACTCCATCCTTGTTTCTACGTCTTTTTAACTGACATATTCGAAGGAAACGTCAAAAAAATTGCAAAACGTTTTCATGTTTTTTTTTTCAAGCGTCACAAAATAGAAAAAAAAAAAAAAAAAAAATATAATAGACAATTTTTTTTTTAATATTCAAGATCCTTTTCATTAAGTATAGAATATGAATATATCAATTTCGCTACGTCTCTTCTTATTTTTATCTAAAAAAGGCAGGTGTTAAAAGATTCTTACTTATTTTATTTTTATGATCTCTTTTCGAAGGTAAAGAAAAAAAAAATGACGAAATTACTTTTTATAGGCTTTAAATTAATCCGTGACAAAAACTAACCGGCTTTTTTTTTTTTAAAGTTCCAGTTTTTCCCTGGACGTTAAAAAACAGAAGCTTAAGCTTGGACTTATTTTTCGAGTCGCAGTTACACCCCTCCTTTTATTTTGCGATTTCGCAATCAAAATAAACCCGAGTGATATGACTCGTGAAACTCTCCTTTCCTCTCTCTTCTTTAAAGTGATAAATATCTTTGTTAAACTTTTACGACGTTGTATCCTAACTTTTATCTTTTGGGGATTTTAAAGCGACCAAGTACCTGTTTAGCTTAGGGGTTTTGAATCCCTTTACGTTTTTGCGGGGAAAAAGCTTTACCCTCTTTCTACGAATTTAAAAAGGGAAAAAAAGAATTAAAAGGAAAAGAAAATACAAGTCTTTTCAGCCAGTGGCAGATTGAGTCTCCAAGCCAAAAGTGAAAATGATCTGATTTCATCAACACATCAGCGATGGAGCAAAAATAATTTTTTTTTTTTCCAGTCATAAATTTAGAGCTTCTCGAACAGTTTTTCACAACCCAAATTAATCTGATTAGTTATCAAACACAACAACATTCGTCTGCTGCTAATTGCCCAAGAAAAAAAAATTTGGCTAAAGAGACTCTTTATCTAAAGATTTTCCAGCACCCTTAATTCGAATTTAGTAACAGAACTGGATTTCATTCTTCTTAAAAAGTTACAAGAGTCTGAATTTTAAAAAAGAGCAATTCTTCAAAACTCAATTCAGAAAGGACTCTCACGAGTTAAATATTGACAAATCTAGACTACTGCAAAAATTGGAACTCACTTTGATGCTAATTTGCAATTTGCACTACGATTTAAAATCATTTTAATTAAAAAAAAAAAAAAAAAAAAACCAACCTTTCCTAAACTAAACATAGAAGAACGATATCAAGAATTTCAGAGCTAACTGAACATTGAACTTCAAAAATTTTCTTTGTTTCTAATCAATCACCAAAAATTTTAAACTAAAAAAATGTGCAACACAACCCCCCAAAGCTCATTTTAAAGCCCTGAGGCAAAACTAGAGGTCGATTTGGAAGGAATAACGCTCAGCACTCAGCTTAAGATGCTAACGATTGTGAATGAAAAGTTCTCAAAAGAGATTGAAAAAAGTACTTTAAGCAGCAAAAATGCATTCAGCTAAACTTATTCACAGTTCTGTGATTTTCTCAGAAAAGCTGAACCCTCTCAACAGAATGTAAGTGTTGCCTATCATCAGAATCTCACTCTAGCTAATTTAGCTATGCAAGAGATGTTCAAGACAAGTGAAAGAAATTTGTGAAAACATTTTACTTTCCATTGAAAGTTCTCATAAATGTTTATACAAAGCTCAGAAAAATAAAATGTGGATGGAATGGATATAAGTCTTACCAACTTCTGCATGCCTCTGTTTAAAAGCATTCAAATAATCATTGTATTTTATTTTTAGCAAGCAAGATATACATCCTGCAGACAGCTTACTTAGATCTGTAGCATACATTAAACAATGTACTCAAACCAAGCAAAACCAAGCCAAATCAAACCAAGATTTATTTTCTTAATCAAGTCATACCACCAATATATAAATAACGTTTAAAATCACAGCTTCCATCATTTCTGATGCACCTAAAAAATATCTCTTTTTTCCTAAATAATGCTTGGTTCTCCTGAACGCAAGCTGCCGTTCAACAATGCCCTTTTCAACATTGGAAAAAAAATAATAGTTTTTGACTTACCAAGCACCGTCCTTGAAGTCATCCGGTCCATCTCATCATCCCAGGCTGATGCTAATTGTCGTATCCAAAACTATTAACGAATTAAAACTATTGAAACACACCGATCAAACTCCCGAAACACGACTGAATATCAGAAAAATTTATCTTCATTCACATAAAATTCCCGCATAAATACATTTTCAAGGCGGCAATGAATCTCCCGCTTTCTAACCTAAAACCAACGCGATGATTCAACAAACAAGCCCGTATTCTTACACTGTGAAAGAATTAAGCACTTAATTAAGCGAAAACATTTTACTTGCCTTTTTAATTTTCGGATAAGCATTCAATTAAAAACATAAAATCACGAAGAAATATACGAAAACACGGAGAGACCGGACGCTTCCACGTTCCAAAATCATATATAATACGAACAAAATGGCGCTCCAACGTTGCCAGATTTAAGGACACAACACCAGTTACAGCGGAAATAATTACTTTTGGAAAAATAATTGATTGAATATAAAATTATTGGAAGTACGTAAAAAGGTTTCCTGGCATTTTTTATTCACCTTAACAATTTTAACAACTGTTTCAATGGTGAAATACAATTTATTTGGGAAAAATGTGAAAAAAAAAAAATAAAGCGAACAGTAACACTGCATTGACTACCGCAGTGACCAGTGACCGGTATTTCACGTTAATAATCCGGAATATATTTTCAGTGTTTTTTGGATTTGAGTGACATTTTTACCTGATATACATAATTTTAAAGTCTACTAAAAGCCGTTTTAAAATGTTCTCACTTAATTACCGAAAAAATGACGGTCGTGGATATGAAAAATATTTTTGGCGGTTTTTGACACAGCACATAAACGCGGTTTTAACATACGAGACGATAGGAGTGACATAGTGAACTAAACTACATTTGACATCTTTTTTTGATTGACCTTGAAATGGGGAACTCTGTCAGTGCCTTTCTGTTCGCTTACATTTTAAGTTCCCATTCTTTTTTTTGTTAAGCTTATGGGACAACGTCATTGAAGAACTAAAATGATTTGGTTGCCTAACCCGAAGGGCTGGATTTTATTGAAGGTATTTAGCCTATAACTTATTGTTTTCTAATTTAAAACAAATGTTTTTTTTTTTTTTTTTTTTTTTTTGGTTGTGACTTTTTATAATGGTAAAAATAACATTGACTCTCTAAGAGTTAACAAACCGGAAAGGAACATGTCAACACCTCAGAAAAGTAGTGCTTAGCTTTTGTAAAAAAAATGTCTCTTGTGCTTGCATCTTTGCTTTTAGTGGCTTAAATATTCCAAAAACTAAAAAAATTTGGGATCTCAAATTTGTAAACTTCTGATTTTGTCATAGAAGGTTCAACTCATGAGTCTAAGCAGACTTTGAGAAGGGTTGAAAAAACATTAATGTAAGCATGGGTTTGGTCCTGCTCTGTTTTGCATTTTTTGTTGAAGACATGGACTTGAAAAAACATGGTTTTTTGAGGCTCCAGTTCTGCAAGGGAAGCTTTTTGGTTTTAGTTCTGATTATGGTTTTTTTTTTTTTCAATAAGTACTGAGGTTCAGATTCTCTGGTTTCGTTTTTCATTTATCCATCTGGTTTTAACGATAGTTTTTTGGGTAACTAGGGCTTTACAACCTCAAAATAGAAAAACCACAGTTTTTGTGACAAAAACCTGGTTTTGGCCTAACAGATGATGGTTTTTGGTTCGGTTTTAGTTTCGTAATATGTGCTCTTCATTGATTACTGTTCTGCTTCTGGTACTTTGCCTATAATGTTCAGAGGATTTGATTCGGTTTGGGTCAAATAATTTGGAGTTAAGTTAATTTGGAGTTAATAAGGTTTTGGTTTTTGGGGAAAAAAAATTGAAGAACGAAATGGTGAAACCGATTTGATTCAATTTGGTTTTCCATCCTGACTCCAACTTGATGCCATTTTTTTTTACATTCCTCATGGCTGCCCAAAACTTTCCAAGTATCAAAACTATTAAGTCCCAAAATTTCAACACTCTTAGGTTTGGGAAATTTTCCAAAGCATTCTTAATAATGCAACTGACAAAAAAATTAAAAAAGATAAATCCATTTAATGTATTAATTTAGATTCTATATATTTTTTTTCTCCTTAACTTCCATCAACATTTACAATTATTTTAAACATTGTACTTTATTTACATTTTGGAAGTAATCTATCGATTTTCAGAAAAGAAAGAAAGTAATCAAAATAAAAAGATAAAGATTTTTTTTTTTTTTTTTGTTGTATAAAAATAAAAAAAAAGCCCAGCGAATAGTTAAAGAAAATATTAAGGAGGTTGGTTCGGATTATTCATAAATTAATCGTCAACGTTATCATCGTATACACTTTTTTTTTTAGAAAGCTTAATTATTTAAAATCCCGGCACGTACTGTTTTATTTCTCATAAACGCGTTACACCACTGTAGGTCTCATGAGATCTTCAAAGCGTTATCATATTCTCCCATCTTTCAACCTTTCTTTTTCTTATCAAAAGTGCTGAGATAAGTAGACTTGGAAATTAAAATGTCGATAACCTCGCTAAAAACGTTTTCTGCGTATAAAAATAGCTCCCTAGGCTTTTATTTTCGAAAATTTTGAAATTAAAGAAAAAAAAATTGCCGTTTTACAACGAAACTCGAAGGGTTGAAAAAGGATAGGGGGGTTGGGGGGAAATGCAGGCGCCAAATTTTTCCGCTTTGAGTGCTGCGTCTGGCGGAATAAGGATTTTTCGAAAAAAAGTTAACTCATTAATTTACGCTAAAGGCTTCATGCAAGTTATTACAATCATGAAAATTTCGCATGTTGGTCCTGATCAACCGTTAGCTAAACATGGCGGAAATAGTTACAAATTTGCTCATTAGTAGCGCTGACGCATAGAGAGTACGCAGTACCCGTGGCAGCAGATAAATCGTGTTTTTCATTTTACGGGAAAGCGAAGACAAATCTTGAAAAAAAAAACTAAGAAATTTTCAGAAAATTTTTTTAAAGATTGCTTAGTTTTTCTTTCTTCAAGCTTCGTTTTAGTTTTCCCACAAAATCAAAATACGATTAATCTGCTGCCACGGGTACTGCGTACCCATAAAAGGGTTACTTGCGCGAAGCCGAAAAAATCGTTAGTATGTCTTATGGTTTATTGTCTAGCATATTTAGACACCCTTAATTGTGGCAGTAGACAGGTGACTGATGCGTACTCAAAAGTACGCAGTACCCGTGGCAGCAGATAAATCGTACTTTAATTTTAGAAAAACTAAGAAATCTTTGAAATTTTTTTCTGAATATTTCTTAGTTTTTTTTTTCTTTTTAAGATTTGTCATCGTTTTTCCGAAAAATAAAAAATACGATTTATCTGCTGCCACGGTTACTGCGTATTGTCACCTGTCTACTGCCACGATTTAATAGTTTCCTTATGCTTAACTTCTGAATTGACGATCGCTTAAATTTCACTGATGCGTACTCTTAAGAGGAATCATCATCGTGGCAGCAGACTAATCGTATTTTACTTTTTACGGGGAAACGAAAACAAATTTCGAAACGGAAAATATTAATGACTTTTGGGGAAAAAATCCTGAAAATTTCTTAACATTTTTTACTTCGAGATTTGTCTTCGTTTTCTTGTAAAAAGTAAAATACAATTAGTCTTCTGCCACGACTGATAATTTCTCTTAAGGGTTTCCAGCATTACTATGCCCGTATACGGTTTTTCTGAAGCTTATATTAATACTATAAGTTTGGCATGATAAACTTTTTCGGCATGTGTATAAGCCATGAGTATTACTGAGTATTTGTTTCTGTTTCTAAGGCCATTTTTAGCAACGAAAATTTATATAGAGTTGAGCTAATAGAGTTGAGCTTAGGAGAAGTTCCCGAAAATCGGTCTTAACCAAATTTGAAGCGCCACTGCTAAAGCTTCACCTGAAAGTATGGCGGGTTGCATAACTATTTCTTAAAGGGGCTCTGCAATTTAAAAAAAAATATACTCCCGAAATCACCCGTCATGAAAATCGCTTTTCACCAAAAGGCCGCCTTTAAGAAGGGTTAAGAGGTAACATCATCGTGGCAGCAGACGGATCGTGTTTTATATTTTACAAAAAGACAGACAAATCTCGAAAAAAGTAAAATACAATTAATCTGCTGCCACGACCGATGATTACTATTAAGTTCGGAGGAATCATTATCGTGGCACCAGACTAATCGTATTTTTCTTTTTATGGCAAATCGAAGAAAAATCTTGAAAAAAAGGAAAACTAAGAATTTTTCTCTGAAGATTTCTTAGTTTTGGTTTTTTTTTAAATTTGTCATCGTTTTTCCGTAAAATGGAAAGTACGATTTTTCTGCTGCCACGGTTTATCAGTTATCTGTCTACTGCCACGATTCAATATTTCCCTTATGCTTAACTTATGAATCGATGATCGCTTAAATTTAATTGATGCGTACCCTTAGGAGGAATCATCAGTCGTGGCAGCAGACTAATCGTATTTTACTCTTTACGGGTAAACAAAAACAAACGAAACAAAAAATATTTAAGACTTTTCAGGAAAAAATCCCGAAAATTTTGTAATATTTCTTGTTTTGAGATTTGTCTTAAAAAGTAAAATACGATTAGTCTGCTGCCACGATGATGCTTCCTCTTAAGCAGAATTTTTTTTTTATGTATTAGAAATAGGAGCTTCTGGTTTTTATGGCCGTGATTAGAAGTACTGTACATAAGCTAAGTGAACGGCCACATTGGGGAGCTATTCCGCAATATGGCCGCTATACATAGGGTCTTATGAACCTTAAGACGAAGATGGCACATGACAGTATAATTATCGACCCTAGCGCTCTGTTAATTTTGAATTTAACTTAAGTAATAACACTGAAACACCTCGCTTCGCTCGGGTTTAATTAAAACCTCAACAAGAAAATTCATTTTCCTCCATAGTATAGCAATATACTATATCAGCGAATATTTATATAAAATCGGCTGGCACGGCCCTTAGGCAATAAAATTATTTCATCTGTTTCTCCCGCGTCTCGCTACAAAGCGCATAACATACAAGCCGGCAAAGCATATTAAAAACGGAAACGGAAACGTTCGGACGAAGGATTTTGATTACCCAAAAAAAAATACGAACGTGCAGCGTTCAGCGAGTTTTTTGTTGTTATGAAGCAAAAAAAAAGAAGCGAAAACGAACCTGCACGATGGCGGAAGATTAATTGAAAATGCCGCATCCATCGGGATGCAAGGAAAAAAAAAATTTTATACTTTCTATCTATTTCATAAAGTAATTAAAAACCGCAATAAAGGAATAATAAAAAACAATAACTCGTTTACGACTTAAAATAAAAAAAAATTATTTAATAGCTGCTCATATAGCATTCTTTTTTTTTTTTGTGTTTAAATTGCAATGGAGGCGGCATTACGTGTTAAGCAAGGTTAAGGTTTTCTTTTTCCTTTTTTTTAAAGTATTTTTCTGTAAGAAAAAACAAAATGTTACATGGTATGTTATATTGCATTTTCCAGCTTAATGACTACTTAAAAACATTGTACATTTTACAGTGGTTGAGGATGCATTTTTTTTTTTTTTTAAAACCGACGGAAAATAAAAATAACGGGGGCAGGGAAAGGGGAGGGGGGGATGACAACACAAATTTTGGGAAACAGGATGGGCGAGGGGTTTTTTTTTGTTTCATAACCTTTCCAATTACTCAGTCATAACTTTTTTTTTTTTTTCAAACTACCAAATCCATTCACGCCATTCCGAAAAAAACTACAATTTTTAAATTAAATTTTTTTTTTATCGAGTTTCGTTCAACGTACTTTTTTTTTTTAGTTTTTTTTTGTATTTTTTTTTAAAGTGGAAAAAAATATATATTTATTTTAATAATACCTCAGTATTTTTTTCTTTTTTTTGTTTTCGGATTTTACGGTATATTAAAGGGATCACCCATCAAGTTGTAGTTTTCGTTCTCTGCTTGGTACGGACAAATTTCTTTGTAAACTTTTTCGATAAAATCTCGTCTGGAAAAAATTGGAAAAAAGAATTTTTTTTTTTGTTTTTTTGTTTTGGAGGATTAAAAAAAAATTAAGTTAGGAATTTTTTAAACTTACTTTGCGTCCAGATCGCCGCCTGGAGGGAGATTAGGAAAATATTCATCCTCCATTGCATGTAGGACTTGGGGGAAGTTCTCTGCGTCTTGACTGTCCACTAAAGCTGAAAAAGAAAATTTGTCCAAATTAATTTTGAATGAATTAAGAGGAAAAAGAATAAAAAATAAATAAAAAAAAATAAAAATAAAAATGGACTGATTCAGAAGGGCCAATTGAAACTCGAACGTCTGTCCCTGCGATAAAAATCTGAACATTTTAAGATTTGAAAATTTTTAAAAATTTTGAAAAATTGAAAAATTTCAGGATTTAAAAATTTTTAAAAATTTTTAAAAATTGAAAAATTTCAAGATTTGAAAATTTGGAAAAATTTTGAAAAATTGAAAAATTTCAGGATTTGACAAAGAGGGATACAGGAAGGGGGAAGGGGGCAAAAATGTCTTAAATTTACGCCTTCTATAGCTCCTAAGAAAAATTTTGAGCAGACCGATAGGATTTGAAAATAGTAAAAAAATTAAAAAGTCTAGCTTGTCTTCGATCAGAGAAATTAAATGTAAGACAATGTCCCGAACTGGTTTACGATAACATTTTGACATAAATGACTTCTTCGATTTTTTTTTTTTTTTCTTTCTTTCGTCAACTGCCTCAATTAAGATAGTAGGCCAGTTAAGTGCATATTTTTAAAAAAAATCAAACGGGATGCAACATTTTATAAAAAAGCTGATAAAAATATGAAGACGATATTGATAAGACCGTGACCTTTCACATTTTGCTTCCAATAAACTTGAGCATGTTGCAATCCTTATTAAAATTACTTGATTTTTTGTTAATTTTAAAAAGTCAAAAAACAAATGCGCAAAGCAGATGAAAATTTATTTTATTAAATGAGGCTCTATGTCCTCCGCCATTTTTTATTTTAAAAGTTTTTCGTAAATGATCTCCTTTGAATTCTATTAAACGCAACCTTTGATTTTATAGTCCGCAAAAATAAGGGGGCCATTCAAGAATTACCCAAACATGACTCATTCAAAATTATCCATTTTAAAATTTTACACCCCACCCCTTCCAACGAAAAAAAATTAATTAAAAACAATTTTGCACCTCAGAAAATAATTAGATCTAAGTTTTAAAAGACTTTATTGTAAGAAGGACGTTCTAAGCACGTTAACCTTACCATTAAAGTTTTCTTCTTACAATAAAATTTTCGTCGATTTTTTTTTCCAATGTATACAAATTATTTTTTATCTGTTTTTTTTAAAGCTTCCTCGCATAAAAAGAAATAATAAGAAATTGAAGAGAATTTATTTCCAAGAAAAAAAGATTTACTCTTGAATGCCTTGAAAAATGCTATAAAAAATTCGTTAATAGTCCAAGTGGCAAAAAAAACCCAGACAGACATTTGAAATAATGGCTCCTAAAAGAGACAAATGTAAGAATTTCGCCAACTGGAAAAAAAAAAATTAGAAAATACTTACATCTGATCTTTCTTTCGAGCATATTCTCCAGCTCGAGCTCTTTTTGTACAGCTTCCTGGGACACCTTCGGTGCAGCAGGGAAAGTGACTAGAACGATGCTCATATTATCTCGACTTCCCTAAAAATAAGAGAGGAAAAAAATTAGAGATTGTGATTTTCCGGGAAATTAGTGAACCCGGGATTTGGGATTTTCCGTTTTTAAGAAAAAAAAATTCTTTCAAAAAATGTTTCTTTCAATAAAATATTAAATAATTTTTTCAACAATCAAAAATCATAAAAATTTTAGTTTCAAAAAATGTTAATAGTCCCCTTAAATCCACCAAGCCCTGATACTAGTCCACGTGGCCCCCTTTTTCAATAAAATTTTATCAAAAATCTCATCAAAATCTAAAACATTTTCTAAAAATTTATCTAAAATTGTATTGAAAAATTTATCTAAAATTTTTGAAATATTCGTTTTTTTTTTTTTAAATGTTCGGCGTCCAAAACACCAACTCGACACGACAAAACCATCACGGTGCGCCCTAAGACGTAGCCCCACGTCAAAAAAACAACTGGGAAAATTCCAAAAAATTAAAAAATTTTCCGGGGACGGGAAATCTTGGGCAGATTCTCCAGAAAAAATTAAATAAAGGGGGGGGGGGGGGGAATAAATTCTAGTACATTTTTTTCTCCCGAGACTGATCCTACAACTTTTTTTTACGATCAATTTAGATTTAAATGACGTCTGGTGAAAATGTCATTGCTCTTTTCGTCTACGACCTTGCTCTTCTTGCAATTTAGCAAGCCTACATTCAGCAAAATGCGACTGTAAGATGCAAAAAAAAAAAAAAAAAATTAAAATTAACCGATAACGATCTGCAGCGCTCCTGTCGGGAAATTTTTGCACTAAAAATTTCCATCGCTTCAAAAAAACATTTAAAAAAAATGAAACTACTAATAAAATTTGATAAAGAAGGAATTTTTTTTTTAAATTTTCGCGCTTCGAAATCATTGACCGTGGTCAGTGTCAGTCCCCGGCGAAAGAAAAAAAAACAATAAAAAAAAATGCAAATTCTTAATAAAAACCTGGAACCGCACCTTGGTTCATCGTAGTTTAAAATGATTCACGACCTAACTTTTAAGAGTGGGACGATCATAAAAAACCGACTCCGCTTATAAGCTTTGACAATAATAAAAAAATCACTTAATCAAGGTCATTACGGGGTAATTACATCATACTTCATAAATTGAATATTTTTTCATTTATGGGAAATGCGGAGTTTTATTAATTTGCATTAATCACCTCTTTTAATCACGAAAAGAAATTTTCGAGAGTTAAAAAAAAAAAAAAAAAAAAAAAAACATGGGGGGGGGAAGGGGGTTAGAAACGTTTTTTTTTTTACCTTATACAAACAGGTATCTACAACTTGATTGCAGATGACTTGAAGGTCATCAGATATGAGCAGCCGAGACCGGACAAAATCGCAAAGATTTTCATTTGTCATTACGTCCCAAATGCCGTCGCAGGCTAAAACCAAAAATTCATCCGCTTCCTCGTTTCGATCCAGGACGAATACTTCGGGTTCGGGAGAGACCAATTGTTCGCAAGGTCCTTTACCTTCCACGTTCTTGTACTCGTAATCTCCAAGTGCCCTGAAAAATTAAATGTTGAATTTAGTTTAAAAAAAAAAATAAAAAAAATTCCATGAAAAGTCAAAATCCATTTTTTTTCCTTATTAGTTTTGTGTGATTTTTTTTGTTGAGATATTTCGTTTGCATGTCACCCATTCGTATCAAAATTTCACTTTTCATTACTTCGTTTTTCACGCTTTAACATCATTATTAATTCTATTATTTGGTTTTGTTCACCTTTATCATTTTTTTAATTTTTTTGTTTTCAAATCTTCTTTATTCAAAATTAACTTGTCTTTTTTTGCTCGTCTGTTCAGGCCCGTAACCAGGGTGGGGAAAAAATAGGTCCGGGTTCGGGATCCCTCCGTACCTGGAAAATTTTTTTTTGCCTAGATACTTTCCATATTTTTTCGATCTGATTAAGAGGAAATGTTTACTGTTTAGAACTACGGATTCTGCCCGGGATTTCTCGCCCCAGAAATTACAAAAAAAAAAAAAAAAAAAATTCAGTCCGGATCCTCGAATGGAAATTTTCCGAGACTTTCCAATATTTTTAAAAACTGTTTGGGAAAATTCAATGATAATTAATAAAAATTTCCAAATCTCTAAACTGTTTTTTTTTTTTTTTTCAAAAACGGAAAATCCCGATAAATTTTCCGGGAAATCAGAATTTTTACTCAGAGCTTTTCCAGTAAATTTTTTTGTCTTTCACATCAAAGATTGAACCCAAGCACGAACTGGTCAACCGGAAAAATCTGCCTCCTGGATGTGACAACCAGGCGCTCCTGATTCTATTTTAGAGATTCCAAATTCCCGACATATTTCCATTCCCGGGAATCGGGAATTCCAAGTTTAAAAAACGAAATCCCGGGAACGGGAATTCCCGTTTCATTAGCTTTTTCATTTCTTTTGCTTTTTCATATCTATTTTTCAAAAAAATTGATATTTGTATTCCGGGAATCCCGGGAAAATCGGGAATTAATTTAAAAATAAATTCTACCCTCTCTACAATTAAGTTTAGGGGAGGTAGTTTTACAGCCCGAACCCACTGTACGTTAGGCATTTTAATCGCGAATTCTTGAAGATGAGAAAAATTTCATTCCCGGGAAGCGAGACTCCCGAAAATTTAAAAAAATATTCCCGGGAAATCTTTTCTGGAAAAATTGATTCTCCCGGGAATTCCCTGGAGCAATCTCTATTTTATTCAAATAAAGTTTTTTTATCTTTTTAATTTTTTTAAAAATAAGGCGCAATTTTTGGCCTGCAGCTTGAACCCTAAAAAATTTCCATTCCGTGCCGGATTCAACCTGCTAATTTTTCCTTTGACGGAGGTGGTTTTGTGACAGAATTCCTGCTTAAACGCTAAATTTAGTACCTGAAAAAGCTACAGGTTCAGAGAATGTCTCCGCCAAATTCATTAAAAAATTTTTGTACCTTAACGTTACTGCTTGGAACCCGCCACAAAATCACCCAAAAATACGCAAAAACAACCTGACTACGGCACTGTCATTTAAAATTATTTTTAAAATTTATAAAAAAATTAATACTTTCAGCTTCGAAAAAAAAAAAAAAAATAATTAAAAGTTTTTCTCCTGAACAAAATTCAATTTCCAGAACTAAGCAGAAATAATCAGAAATTATAAATTCACCCTAACAAGTCAAAGGTATTTTTAATTTTTTCTTTTGTTTTTCCTAAAATTTAACTAATGCAAAGATATTTTTACTTATTTTAATTTTTGTCGTTTGCTACATGCTCATCGATTACATTCACTTCCAATTAAATTTGGCCATTCTTATTTTCCCCCATAAAAAAAAGTAAGCAAGTTTCCTTCCCTTTTTTAATAAAAAAAATACAAAAACCTTGGATCGATATGCAACGAAACGAAACATTAAAAAAAAAAAATTACGTCATATTGAAAAAAATAAATAAATAAGCAAATAAACACCTCGAAACAGCCAATGATCCATTTACTCGCTGAACCATGACAGTACCCCCTGCCTTTTGTATTCTTTCCTTCTCCATTGGGATCACAGGCTTGTGATCCTGGGTGGAAAACAACGGTTGACCATTCCGACAGAGCAACGCTCTTGAATCTCCACAATTCGCTATAAAAATCTGAAAAAACATAGAATTGAAAAAAAATGTTAATTTTTTGCCTATTTTTTTTTTTTTTATGTAAAGCTTTTTTTTGGGGGAATAATTAACCGTTTTCCACCATTTTTCCTAATCCGTTTTTCCTTTTAAAAAAAAAATAAATTCCTAATCCATTTTGATCCTAAAAATTTTGGTTCGTAAAATTGTTTTCCTAAGAATTGTTTTCCTAATTTTAAATTTTCCCAAAATTTTTTGATTTCTTACATAAAATTTCGTAAAATATTTTTCTTAATTTTTTAAATCCATAAAGGGATTTTAGGAAATCAATTTCAGGAACTAAAATTTTTAGGAAAAATGGATTAGGAATTCATTTTTTTAGGAAAATATGGATTAGGAATTTATTTTTTTTTTAGGAAAAATGGATTAGGAGTTTACTTTTTTAGGAAAAAATGGATTAGGAATTTATTTTCTTTAGGAAAAATGAATTAGGAATTTATTTTTTTAGAAAAAATCGATTAGGAATTTATTTTTTTTAGGAAAAATCGATTAGGAATTTATCTTTTAGGAAAAATAGATTAGGAATTTATTTTCTTTAGGAAAAAAGAATTAGGAATTTATTTTCTTTAGGAAAAATGAATTGGGAATTTATTTTTTTAGGAAAATATGGATTAGAAATTTATTTTTTTTTTTTTAGGAAAAATGGATTAGGAATTTACTTTTTTAGGAAAAAATGGATTAGGAATTTATTTTCTTTAGAAAAAATGAATTAGGAATTTATTTTCTTTAGGAAAAATGAATTAGGAATTTATTTTTTTAGGAAAAATCGATTAGGAATTTATTTTTTTTAGAAAAACTAGATTAGGAATTTATCTTTTAGGACAAATCGATTAGGAATTTATTTTTTTTTTTTTTAAGGAAAAATAGATTAGGAATTTATCTTTTAGGAAAAATAGATTAGGAATTTATTTCCTTTAGGAAAAAAGAATTAGGAATTTATTTTTTTAGGAAAAATGAATTAGGAATTTATTTTTTAAGGAAAAATCGATTAGGAATTGATTTTTTTTAGGAAAAATGGATTAGGACAAATGGTAGGGAATAAATTAACATGTTATGTTCACCCCAAATGTTGAGTTAAACTTTATAAAAAGAAAACGCCTTTTTGTTTCGAGTTGAGCGGAAATATTCATCAAACATGTTTGGCACTAAATTTGGCGTCTTTAGGGCGAAAATTCATGCCGAATATGTTAAATTAACATGTTCATCAACATGTTGGAAACATTTTCATCCAACATGTTCAAAAAAGCCCCCACTGCTTATTTAGAGCTTCCAATACATGTTTCGAAAAATGTTAGGTGAAAATGTTTGTTTCAACATGTTCACCGAACATAGTTCATGCAACATGTTCGGAGTGAAATTGCGCCTTTAGGTGAACGTGACAAACATTAAAGAATATTTTGACTCAATATGGCAAAAAAAAAAAAAAAAAAAAAAATTGAGTTTCTGGAAAATGATCGTCCAACATGTTGTTGCAAAATGTTGCCATGTTACTCAAGTTCCTTCCTTGAGGCACAAATTAAATACCGACGAACATGTTGGTGAACATAACAAACATTCCGGATAAACATTTTCCCCGCGTAGAGTAGCTTCAAGACATGTAGAAAACGGCAAAATTTTTGCCGCTCGTGCTGGTGCCAGAGCCGATTCCAGCATCGGTGCCCGCACCACCATCCATTTTGTTAATTTTTTTTTACCTGTTTTGGAGAGATAAGAGCGCAAACAGCCGTAGAACCAGACTTATCCTCGCCGCTAGCAAGCTCGGGAAGAGACCTCATGTTATTGTCTAACCGTAAAAACCCTGAGCGGATTCCTTTCGCAATATCCGCATGTTGAAATTCTTCAGTCTGAAGTATAGATTCCAAAAGATGTTCAGCGCAGTGTCCGGATACTTTAGCCCCGCAATGTCCGTCGAAAACGGCAAAAAACGACCAGTTTTTTAAATCTTCAGCTATAAAAAAAAAAAAAAAAAAAAAAATAAATTCATGAAAAAATAAAAATGAATTCATTTCGGGAAAAATTTATATCCGCGATTAATTTACAACATGCAGGGAGGAAAAAGTAAAAAAAAAAAAAAAAAAATCGAGGGAATCTAGTTCTGCAACACCACAAAAAAAATTGCAGGGAACATCTCAACATGCGATAAAAACATCTTTACCGAATTAATTTTTTTTTTTTTTAAAAATAAAAAAAATCTAATAAAAACTCATTACATTGGTCATCACCTCCTGGGAGTCCAATGATAGCTTGATGAGCATCTTCCATTTCCAATCGCCATCCCTGCATTGACGCGATCCCATACCGAAGTCCATTGCCATTTCCGTGTTCATTGTGCTTGTCGGTTTTCGGCTTATCCAAGAAAGCCCCCATATTTTGTCTATCTTCTGAAAACCGTCATCTAGGAAAAAATTAAAAAAAAAAAATTAATTTAATTCTAGTTCCTTGATCTATGAAAATCGAAAAATAACAAGTCTGACTCATCATTAGAATCGATTGTGGTGTGGGAGGTTCTCTTAAGTCACTTTTAATAATTTTCGTTAAGCTTAATTTCTGTTTTTTTTTCTCAAAAAAAAAAAAAAAAAAAAAAAAAAGCATCAAGGGCATGAAATACGTTGTAAGCCCCTCGAACAGCGCCATAAAGAGTTATACATACATTTTTTATTTTATTTTTTTTATTATTTTTTTATTTTTAATGCAAATTATTAATATTTTAAAACAAGGAATCACACGGCGATTACCGCTTTTATTTCAATTACCCACTGTTTTCAAGATATTTTATAAATATAATTTATTCCAGTTTTAGGTGTAACTGTCTAAACGGATAATGTTTTTTTTTTTTTTTTTTTAAGTGCATTTAAATCGATTGCATAAAATTTTGCAAAAAGGTGATTCATTTTTCTCCGTGAGCCTATACTTATTTCGTAGAATTTTTTTTTTTTTTTGTCTTATGTAATTAGAACGATGATATCTGAAAATCTCTTCCATTTAAATTTGATATAATTAGATAATTATTGGAAAATCCGTATTTCCTGGAAATAAATAAATAAATAAGCCTAAATGCATTAAAAATAAAATAAGACAGAAAAAAAAGAAAAGAAATAAAATGCATTAGATTGAAATATTGTCAATAACCAAGGCTTAACAATCAAAAAACAAAATCGTTTTTAAACCTAAGACCAGAACCAGAACCAGAACCAAAACCAAATTTCAGGCTGTGTATCAAATCTACTCCAGCGGACATTTGTCAATCCACAAACGGGCAGAATATTTTACAAAATTTCGCTTTTTTTTTGGTAAACAAACTAGATTTTTGGTTCCAGTTCCGGTTTTGGTTCTGGTTCTGGTTCCGGTTTCTACATGCAATGGTTGCGAACAGAAGCAAAACAAAACGATTTCATTTATTATGAATTAACAAAAAATCGGAACTCTCATTTTGCATTTTTAAATTTTGAATAACGACCGACCTTTCGAATAGAACCGGAACCGGAAAAAAGTTTCAAATAAATAGTTCTGGGTTCCAGAGCAAAATAAGCCAGTTCCAGTTCTCATTATTCCACAATGAAGCACCTTGACCAACCAGAATCGTAGCACCTTCAATGCAATAGTATGAAAACGATCTCAAAGATTTGTTTCAAGTTCCGGAGCCGAAGCTAGTCAGTTCTGGTTCCAGTTCCAGTTCTTGGACCTGGATAGAACAGGGCCAGGTGTCCAAACAGAAACCAAAAAAAAAACCGAAACTCCTTTTAAAAAGTTTCAAATTCAGAGTTTAGTTGCAAGAACCGAAATTAGACAGTTCCAGTTCCAGTTCCAGTTCTTCTACAATAAACACAAAGGCTGAATTTCTGATTCTCTTAATGAATTTTAAACGTTTTGGTTCCAGTTCCTGTGGAAGACCAATGTTCCACTCAAAAGTGCCGTATTCGGTTCTTGTGATCTCAAAGTAAGATTTTCTGTTCCGTTAATTAAGAAAAAAATAAACCCAGTAAAATTGACTCATAATGCTGCTTTTTAAAAACTGTTGAATAAAAAGAATGTAGAAAGTCAGACTTGAAAAACTAAAAAAGGAAAAAAAAAAAAATTGCAGAATAAGACAAGAAAGATTCTAGTGCTCTTTCTATGCTTAAAAGCAATTACGATAGCAATTTATTTTTTTAAAATGCATCTTGAAAACAATGAATGTTAACAATGTAATGTTCCAATTTATTAATATGATATTTAGTCAAAAGATCAATGCAAACAGAATTAAAGATTTTAATAATTTGAAATTATTTCAAGCACCAATCATGTGCATGTTCAAAAGTATCTCTTAATTTAAGACACTAAGCAAGTGAAAACTTTTTTATAACACTTTTCCACTGGTACAAAAAAAGAGCCAAAGAGAAAAATAAAACGTTATATTTACAAATGGATTTTTCTGTTTCGCATTGAATACTAAAAAAATTTCAAAAAATCATTCCTTTTTATAAACATGAATAATACAAATTCTTCAAATTTTCGGTTTTTTTCAGCTTGAAATAATTTCACTTACACAAAAGGTCCATCAGCTGCTTTCTTTGGAATCATATTGTTTATTTTAATATTTAGTAAACTTAAAATCACAAATACGTAGAAACAAATGTTTTACTTTGGTTATATTGTTCCTTTAATATTGTTTTACAATCAAATGTATTTTTACCAACAATTATTCCAAATCAATGATCAAATTGTTTTGCATTGCTTCTTCATACTCAATAAAATACATGTAAGAAATATCCAATTCACTATCTGAGAACGATGATGACTCCTTAAGCCTTTCACAAAATTCAAAGAGCTAACCCCCCAAAAAAAAATAATTTTAAAAGTGATATTTTTATCATATTACATCATACTACAAACACATTAAAACATTAACTTCCAAATAAAAAGACAATGAAAAGGCTTGCCCATTTACATTTTCAGACAAAATGCCTGCATGTCAAAACCGTGATCTACCACATCTACGCAAATAATTTAATTTCGCCATCTGATATTCCGTTTTTACGGAACGGGAAAACGAATCCCGAAGCCAATTTAACATACCGTCTATTATTATTACATCGAAATGCAGACATTTTATCGTAGACCAAAATTTAAAAAAAAAAAAGAGCCTAGGACATGATGCAGCACACAATGATCGTTTTCGTAAACGAAACGAAAGGAAGCTTCTTAATGGACTTGAACGTTAATCAATGGGTTCGTTTAAACCCGTCCCTTTTTAACGGGGAACATTCGGCCCTTCCTAAAACCTACCTTTGGTAATAAATCAACTTAAAATGAAACTTAAATTTTTACAATGGAATAAACAAATAGAAATGAATTAAAACTTCACCGCTTTCTTGTATCGAAAATTGCTCGGGACTTTCCAAGATGGCGCTGGTTTTTCGTCATTTCTGCGTTTATCGAAAATTTAAGGTTATTTGCGGAATATTTGGATAGGTAATAAGTTATTATTCATTTTTTAAGTGAAATTGATGATTTTTATGGAGGGGTTTATGATTTTAAAGGTAAAGCCCTAGGTTTCTGCATTTCAATGTGCTTGAGAACAGCGGAGGCAGCGTCGCTTCTGAAACGGAAAAATAGATCAAGACGCCTACACCGTAGGTTTTTGCGTACTGTTTTATAATTTACCGCGCAATAAACTGGGGGTGTAAAGCATTGTAATGATTTCGGCAATGTATCCGTTCCAAAAGCCACAAAACAGGGAAGAAAAAAAAAGAGAAATGATTTCGGCTTTTGAAAGCCAAACATAGAATTTGAAAAATCCAAAATGGCGGATCTGTTTTTAAATTTGGTGACAAAATTATTGGCTTCTGATATAGAGCTACAAATTTATAATTTCATTTTGGCAATTTATGATTAACCTGTAATTAAGTGCTAAGAATCAAGTTCATGTGAATGGGTGGTTGAAAATAAAACAAATAGTTCACAACAGCTAGAAGACATTTTCAAATGTTTGGAAACGTTTTAAAAGGTTTGATAACCTAAAACAATTGATTTCATCTCTGGGATTAATTTGCGGTCAGGATATTATTTTCCCACATTTCCAGCAATATCTTACTTGCTATTCCGATTGTTAAATAATTTATCATAAATAGCATTAGGCCAAAAATCTGAAACAATGCAAAAAAGGATCTCGTAGGGAATTACAAAGTGAGCCTTCATCAGTCTGACATCTTTAAACAAATGCATTTATTAATAATTTTTTTTATGTATCTGATGTTTGCAACAAATTCAAAATATAACTCCCTAAATCCTCGTCCTGATTAGTCCATGACACATACACACACTTTTGTTCATCTTCCTCACCCTCAACTTTTATCAAAACAGTTTCCACGGAAATTGAACTATCATTTAACTGAATGGACCAACCTTTCAATTTATCTTTCACGATTTTCAATAATTTTTCTGCAATTTTACTCGGAGGCCTGGGGTCCTCCATCCGAACTGTGGACGTAAACCTAATGATGTGCCTGCTGATCCCTGCTTCCTTGCAGGCTTCCTCAACGTTCATCAAACACATTGAATTTTCTTTGTTGACTAACACACCGTGGAGTATTCTGGGTTTGCTAAGATCTGGCAGCATGGAATTAAAAGCTACGGATTCCGTTTTTAAAAGCGCAAGGGAAATGTCGATAGGGATTTTCTGAGGGATTTCAATGGAGCACGTTTCCCCGTTCGCCGGCATGTAACAATTTAAATTAAATTCCTGTTTGATTTTATCTTTCAAAAATTCCATTTTTATGGCTTCCCCGTGGACCAGCATCACGTTTCGAGGTTCGCAGTATTGGATGAGTTGCATTATGCCTTTGGCGTCGGCGTGAGCGGAAAATGACATGTACTGAACCGACATTTTAACTTCGATGATTTGCCTGTTTTCGAACTCGACTTTTTTCGCCCCGTTCAATATTTTATGTCCGACGGTACCGACGACGCAAAACCCGGGCATGATGACCATGTTGTTTTCGTTTGGAGCCCATTTTTTGAAGATTTGAAGGGACAAACCGGCGTGGAGCATTCCGGGGGTAGCGAAAACGACCATCGGACCGGGTTGATCGATGAAGGATCGATCGAACGGTTTTATGTGCTTAAAATCGAACATGTTCCGTTGAACGAAAGTCTTTGTAATTTTTTGATTCGTCCAAGTAATAAACATTTTGTAATAATTATTAGCTTTTTCGGTCAGGCCGACGGCGAAATAAATCGGGACTTTTAAATTCATCCGCTCCCAGTATGTTTCCAATAAAATGCAAAGCTCTTGGGCTCTGCCCAGGGCAAACACGGGGATGAGGACTTTCCCTCCTTTTTCTATGCATTCGTGCACTTTTTTTAAAAAGTCCCTTTCCCTGCATCTTTTGGAGTCTCTTATGGTTGTCGCGTAGGTGGATTCCGATATCAACAGATCCGGACGGCATTTATCGATCCAAGCGGCTCCCAAATGTCGATCGGGAGTCATGTTGTAATCTCCTGTGTAAACGACGGAAAGAGATCCGACTCGAATCCAAAACATTGCAGCTCCTAAAACATGCCCGGCATAATAGGCTTTTATTTCGATTTGATTGTCTACCATGATGGATTGATGCAAGGTGACCGTTATCACTTTCTTCATGCAGTCTTTTATCATTTGAGATGTGAAAAAATTGACTTCCCCTTTTTTTTCCACAGAGATTTTCCTCATGTCCTCCAACAATATCGGCGCGATCGCTTTGGTCGGGTGAGTCATGTAAATCGGTCCGTTATACCCGACCATTTCAGTTAAATAAGGTAAAGCACCACAGTGGTCTAGATGGAAATGAGAAATGATGACGCAATCAATGTAGCTGGTGACTGGTCCTTCCGGGGTGATGAAAGAAAAATCAGGGAACCTTCTATCGTCATTGTATCCCATGTGCATTCCACAATCAAGCATTATGTTTTTTCCACCCATTGATAGAAGGATGCAGCTTCGACCGACATCTTGACCAGCTCCCAATGGTGTGACTTTGATTTCCAACATGATTAATGTCCTAAAAATATAAACAAGCATGAATAATCGACTAAAACCATTACATTAATACAGCAAAAATATTTCTTATTCCCAACGAAGCTTCATGAAAGTTTACACCTGACAAAAATTTTCCAAAAATTTTCCTTGAATAACTACAAATTCCCTCTCTTAAAACATTATGAATTAAATCTATATTTAACTACGGTTTGGAACATACCTCAAGTTGTATGTTCAGAATCAATATTTAGAAAGTAGCAATGTCAACCAAACAAACACAGATGATTTCCACTCACTGATGCAATGCAATCCTACATCTGTCACGTCTTTATTTCCTTAAACAACCTATAAAATTAAGGAAAAAATATAATTAAAAAACGAAGATGATCATGTTAACCTAAAAATCTTTTAGACTGTAGGGGTTAAACTTAATATTCAAATGTAATCTTACATATGATAATGTTACTACTTCGACTCTGTGCCTAAACAATCTAAAATAAGGAGTAAAGAAATTAAGAGGAAAAAAAAAAATCATGAAGATGCTCACCAGTTTAATTATGGGTTTAGAAAACATGTCATGTCATGCCAAAATCAGATAATCGCTTCAATTTATCATATGTCATTATTCCAAATATATAAATTACGGTAACCTAATTGAATACAAAGCTAAACTCTTCAATAAATTCAATATTTTTAAGTACTTGTGCACCGGCTACTGCAATTTGTAAATAATCACAATCATATGCAGTAAATGCACCGCTAAATATTTTTCTATTTCCTTACGTATTTAGCTTGTGGCAGAACTTGGTTTCTTAATTTGGCCCGTCGAGACCCAGACAAACATGGCGGGCGAACTTTAAAGAAGTTTGGCAACGTTTGTTTTATACTCTATGACTTCATGCACGTTTTCATATTAATCATCAGGTATATCGAAGTATGAATGATATGGTTACATTTCGTAGATCAGGCAAAAAAAAAAAGACAAAATAACGTTGTTGAAAAAAGCGGCATTAAAATGTTCTGGTTTAGATAAAACATGTAAAATGGCTAGTCATATGGAGGCCATACCTTTCAGAGCCTGCGGTCTGATTCCAAAGAAATTTTGGGGCAGTTGAGCGATTTGATGCCTTTGTTTGACACATCAAAGAGAATTACTGGATAAATGGTTGGAAAAGTATTATACAAGGTTCGATTTACCGTATGCTTTTTCCTTATAAATTAGGGGAGTACAAGATTTCGAGATGGAAGACAAAAACATTACCGATGAAACGATGCTCTTAAATGAGTTCCCTGGAGCAGTATACAATATAAATTCGTCAAACACTTATCTCTGATGTGAAATATGTAATAGATAAAGTAAGCAAACTCACAACTCATTTAAATTCGCAAATCGCAAGGAAAATTAATACTGTTCATATGTGAATTAGGGTATATTCGGAAAGCTCGGCAAAACCGGCACTAGCCGTTTTGAACCTTCCATATGACCGGTATTTTCCACGGCAAAAAGTTGTTGTATCCATTTTTTGCCGTGGCAAAAACCGGTCATGGACGGTTCAAGACGGCTGGAGCCGGTTTTGCCGAACTCCCCGAATACACCCTTAAGGTGCATTCTAAAGTCCATACTGACAGAAGTTGGTGAGCTTAGTTTTTCAACAACCAGTGAAAGTGGTAGCGATTCTTCCAGTCAAAGTTCCTTGAATCCAGAAGAAGAACCGTTAAACGCATTACATTTTGTTAACTGATAAAATTTCGCTTGCTTAAGCACGTCAATGTCTATATCTTATGTGAAACTACCGTTATACCCGCATCGAAATTTACCCAGTGCTTGCATGCGAGTATACTAGTAAGTTCCAACTTACTCCGCTAGATAGAGCGAAGTTTCGCTGGTCACACCAATCCGTGTTTTACGCCGCGAACTCAGAAGCTTAACTTCGTTGTCATGCCAAGTTGACCTCTGTGTTCAACGATATAATTCGATTGAAACTTGTCGCTGACGTGAACGATCTTATTGGAAAAATTGAGAAACTTACTAATGAATTTAATGCTCAAAAAAAATCAATTCTTTTTATCTGCGAATTAAGATGCATACTTAAAACAGTTCTAACAGGATTGGGAGAGATTAGTTTTCCAAGTACTAGTGAGAATGGTAGTGGTTCGTCCAGTCTCAGTTCCTCAGATGTAGAGGAACTTAGAGAAGAAAGACTAAATGTTCCAGCTGAAGAAGTAATTAATGTTCCAGCTGAAGAAGTAATTAATGTTCCAGCTGCAGAAGTAATAAATGTTCCAGGAGAAAAAATAATCAATGTTCCAGCACAAGAAAGATCAAATGAGCCAGACGAAAACTAAAGTTATTTGTAAAAACGTGTAAGGATTATTGGTATGGTTTATGTTGAACAAATCGTGTGATGTTTAAAATATGAATGATTCTTTTTTTTTTCTGGATTTAGTTAATCAACCATTTTCTCCAATTACTATTGTATAGTTTATTTGACATTGCGGTCGGAAACACAGGTATGATAGGAACAACTTTTACAATGAGGTTAAGATGATTGTATTGGTAGTTCCTACATTCCCTTGTTAGAGGGAGGGATTGTCGGTGGTCACCCATCCACTAACTGGCCGTGCTCAATGTTGCTTAACTTCATTGATCACTCTGCCGCTAGATGGAACGAGTCACCACTCCGACCCCTAATATGAATGATAAATAAAAGCATATACATATACTATATTAATTTTTTATTTAAAAAAAAAAAACTTCCAAGTTTTTTCTTAATATGATTTAACTTATTTCATAAATTTATCTTTCTGCTGACTTAAAATTTTAGCAGAAGACTTAGCATCTAAGAAAAGAGAATTTATTTCGCTGATGTCCTCTTGTGCAATTGTAGTTCTACCATTAATTCTGGCCGTTAAAAAGCTGGGAGTCATCAATTGAACAGCATACCTGAAAAACCAAAATTCGATTTTAAGCAAAAGAAAAAAAAAAATCTTGAGTCACTAAAATAGTAAAGTCCAAGTTTACCTCAATGTAGTTTTACTGCCTATGTCGCTTAACATACTTAATGCTTCTGGGCAAATTTGTAATCCTTCAGTCGCTGCTCTTAAATTTAAAATCTGCTCCATTTCCACTCTTGAATATGGCATTGTACGGATAATAAGAAGCCTATCAAGTAAATCTAAAGGAATGCCATGAGGGGCTTTGACATCTTCTGTGCCTCTGACTTCACTCATTCCACGGTTAGTGGCGAAAATTACAATAGGAGCGATAGCACTTTCCAAAGCCCTGTGTAAGTAGGTGAAGCATTCAATATCTAACATATGAACTTCATCTATAAATAAAACTCCCGGGACAAGCTCTGCTACTCCTTGATCTATGTATTTGTTTACAACTTTATTTACTTCTTTCCTTAATTTATCTATATGGAAAAAAAAAAAAAGAAAAAAAATAGTATAAATTATCCAACAATACAAAAAGATGTTTATTAAAATTTTACCTGATATTTCTGTTTTCCTTGGCTTCATTAGTTGTCCCATCATCGATAAAATGTCTTGTCCGCCTTGTGGTCTAGCATTAGCTACATCCAAATCATGAAGAGTCACATCTTGAATAACCTCCTTCTTTTTATGCACATCACCTTTAGGTAAGGGTACATATTCTTCGGCCTGTTAAAAAAAATTTTTAATCATAAAAATTTTTAATCATTCAAGAATAGTTTTGCATACATTTAAATGGAAAAAATCCTACCTCTAAATCGAATTCAGTTGCAAAAGTATCTGACCTGCCCTGCCTTTTAACTGCTCCCGAATTAGCTTCAATATAAATGACATCTCCTGTTTCAACTTTCTCTTTTTGCAGGGATTCATAAATACTTGGATCCAGTTTTAATTGTTTTGTGCCTTTTGCTGTCTTTAAACCAATGATTACTTGTGAAACTGTTTTACCATAACCTAAAAATAATAAAAATCACAGCATTATTTTAAAGCTTCATAATAAGTGAGCAAAATCTCTTTCTTACCTCCCATCGGGTTTTCAGTTTCAACAGGGGTTAATTCAGTTACTTCCCCTTCATAAACTTCTTTCGTCTCTTTTATTCTTAAACCTATAGCTCGTCTAAAGTTTTCCATCAACACTTCAGTTTTTTTTATTTCCGAACTGTAGACTTCTGAACCAACCATAGGACAAAAGGGTACTTTACTCCCAAGTTCTTGAGCTATTGCAAGGGCAATGGCTGTTTTCCCAGTTCCAGGTGGACCAGCAAGTAATACAGCCCTCCTGACATTTTCTTAGCTTTGATCATATCAACGACAATTCCAGCAGCCTGAAATTATTAAGGGTATAGTAAATACGATACCATGAGATATTACAGGAAACAAGTAAATAGATTTCTAACCTCTCTCGCGGCTTCTTGACCGACCAAACCGGCCGCGATTTGTAGCGGTGTGCCGGTATCATCCAAACCCAATCCTTTAACATGGGTATGAGCTGAGATTCTTTGTGTTTTAACAGTGCTTTTTACCTCTTCGATCTTCATCGTGAAAGCGTTGTAGTTTTCGATTCGTATAATCTCAAAAAAAATGACTTATTTACAAATGGCCGTCTGTAAAATGGCGCTTTTGAGCAACAGCGCTAGTGTCGCTCCGGCAACGCTGTGAACAAATCCATACATGTTTTTTACTCTATGACCTTTGCATAATATTTCTTTCGTTCATTTTTTTTGGAAATAATTTCAAGATTAAAGCAACAATGACAAATAATACCCTTGAAAATCAGTTAGAAATATTTTTAGAATTAATCTTAGTTTGTAGGGTTGATTTTTATCCGATTTTCCAGAACTTAGGAATTTGTGTAGGCGAGAACACCGTAGTTAAAATCGAATCTCGGAGGCTTGGCTCCGCAATTCCGTAGTTTTTTTTCCTCGATTTAAGACCGTAAAGACTGTTTGTTGCGTTGGTTAAGTATTAGAATTATCTCAATCAGTTAATAATTGAGGCCCGCGAATTCTCGGAAAGTCAACAAATTCTCTGAAGTGGTAGCTGGTGGATTAGTAATTAGAAGAAGGTAATTTTTCACGAGATATTATGTTTGTTTTATCCTTGTTTCATAGTAAAAAGCGTCAAGAGATCAAGTGATTTACGATTTTTATAAACGTGAAGTGATTCGTGGTTTATTTATGCAGAGTAAAACGATGTATTTTTCTTTTTATAGGCCCTAGGAAGGCGAATCGATGTCTTGAAAAAAAAAAAGATACCGTTTTCAAGGTAAGTGTCAAATTTTTTTTTAATGTCATTTTCCGAAAAGGTTACAACGATGATTCTGAGAAAATTTTAAGGGTTTTTAAATGTTAAAGGTTAGGTGTAGACGTAATTTGCAAAAGGATATGAAAAAAAAAAAAAAAAAAAAAACTATGGGATGTATGTATCTGATACGATTAGAACGTGTTGATTACTCAATGAATGGTTTTTGCATGTGTTAGTCATTTGATGTGTTTATTTGGCTTGGGATCAAGCTGTAATAAAGTTGTAATGCTTAACATATGAAGAAAAGTGTTTGCAAATCTACAATTTGATGAGAGCTTTACAGTAGAATTATAAAGTAAATATTTCGTTTGATTTTATTTTTAAAGAGCATCTAGAGTAATATCAAAGTTTCAAGTGACACCCCTTTCTCATGGATATTTCGGAAATATTAGCAGGTAATAAATTCTTTTTATTTATTCCACATAAGTCATTACCCTCTTACCCATTGTATGGGTTTTATAACTATTTTTATTTGGGTGACAGCCAAAGGTACATTTATTGTTATTTACAGATGATTTGAAAGTGGTCAAGCTAGTTAAGAGTTGGACTTTTATCTGAGTATGAATTTATGCAGGGATCAATAATACTTGCTTTTTTTTTTTTTGATTTTTAAAGTTGAAGATAGTAGCTGTGATATAATACAATTAATGCTTTGATTTATTGATAACTATATTACAGTGCATTGTGAATCTGATATTTTTTTTTGGAGTTAAACTAGTGAGTAACTTATGTAAGAATTTAAAGAAGTTTTCGGCATACCAGTAACATCAAACTAGATTATTATTCAAGTTCAGTTAAACTGATCCAATACTTCTGTTAAGGCAGAAAATTTTAAACTTACACATTTTTTCTGGTTTTAGGTATTAAAAAAAAAATTTGCAAAATATGTATCTGAAAACGGCAGGTGAAAAAAAATTGAGCAGTAAAACCCATTTGATGCTAAACCATTTTTTTTCTGCGAATCTTAGATCAAATGTTTGACCTAAAGGTCTAGACCACCGAGACGAATTGTCTAATTCAGCAAAAGATCAATAATTTATTATTCCTTATTTGTTTTCATTCATTTATAGTACTTTAGGTTGCCAATGTTTTTTAAAAAAATTTTTTTTTATTTAATTTAAATAAGAAAAGTGAAAAAGATAGGAGAAAGAAGCAAAGCATTAGGAATATTGTAGGGCAGCTGTAGTTTATTTTGCCTTGATTTATTTATCGTCCATTTACCTACTGCTAAACTAGCTGTCTCTAATAATAAATTTTTTTTTTTTTAAATCATAAAGTAGCTAATATTTTTTAATTTAGTTTTGTATTGTTAACGATTGATAGTGTTTGCTGTAATTGAATTTGGATGTTTGGGTGTTGCGCTTAGTGTAGGTAGGAACCTTTTAAAGGTCATTGGGGATTTAAATATTACATTTATTTTTTATTTTTAATTTTTTTTAAAGTATAATTCCTGAAACACAAGATTTCGAAGGAACATGATTAATAATATTACAATAATTTTAGCCCTTAAACTTTAAGGTTGTTAACTTTCATGTTATAGAGTTCAAAAGGTATAATAAGGATTAAGTTGGCTATGTCATTGAACTTGCCGAGATGGGTCTCAAAAACTTCATTCCTTATCTTAATCGGACATCAGGAAACTTAAATTTTAATCTGGCAAGTCCATTGCAAGTGCAAGTGCTTTGATATTTTGTTTGTGAAAAGCAGTAGAGGGTTCATTGACAAGGTCAGATCTGTAATCGGCCAAAAAGGCTAGAAGGGATGCAAGGCTCTGTAAGGAAATCGTACTGATGGAACATAGGGAAATTAAAAGGGGGCTGAAATATCTTTTCAAATTACTGAAATGGTTGAGGTCTTTTGATGTGCAGATCTGGATGAAATGTAATAAAATGAATCAGTCTCAGCCATGATTATCTTTGCGCTGATTGCATCATGAACTGTAACCTTCCCCAGACTGCATTATTTTGGTTTGTTTTATTAATTTCAAAGGCAAAATGAGTAATTCAATATCTGATCTGAGGTTTTAGTTAAGATATTATTCAAATATTTTAACATTCTTTTAGATCTTTTAAAATGACGTCCGTAAGTTGAGTCATCATAACAAAATTTTATTTAAAAAAAATGGAATTTAAAAGGTTACAAATGAAGGATTGATATCCGCCATTAAAATGTACTGCAGTAAGATAAAGGCTGAACTGTGAAACTGGGGGGTTTGAGTGGGTGCCAAAAGTGATGAAAAGCAAAATTTTAAATGACTTTTAAAAGGAAAAATATTATCAACAACAATTTCCCGGAAAATTGAAGAAAAAAAAAAAAAGTCTCTCTATTTTCAAAGAATTTATCACCTGTTGTTTACATTATTATTATTATTATTCTAAATGTCAACCGAAAGATGGATAAGATTCATTTACGTACGCCTCCGATGATTTTTCCTTCTGATAGCTGATGACCTTCTGTATTTCTTATTATTTTTTAATGGATGTTGAATGTTGGCTTAGACTAAATAATTTAATCACATAGAAAGGGGTTGGGTGGAGGAAAGAATGGTTTTTTCATGAGAAATGTTTTGAAAATGGTGATAAATTGAATTGCGACCTATGACGAAAAAAGTAATGCCGAAAGGCTTCGGCATTACACTACAACACTATAGTGTTGTAAACACGTGGCCAAATCGTATAAACCGTATCCATGTGACGTCATTTTGAGGGGAAAACATAAGCTGAGTGTTGAAAAAAAAATGGCGACTATACATGGGCTCTTGGTAGCATGGATACAGTAATATACTGTATACCGTTGCCTTTATTTAGCTTATACAGTATATACGGGCATTTAATTTCGTATACGTATATTTAGCATCCCTAAGAAATGCTCTATTCCCGGTTAGATGCAAAGTTAACGCTGTATGTCATAAAAATATCGTCTCCCAATAGACGATTTCGACAGTGACGTTTCATCCCATAATGTATTGCAAATGGCGTCGTCTGACCGGTACATTCTAATAGTGCTTCCCATTAGCTAAGTATAAACATGAAATTTAAAAATTTATTTTGTTCGGTTCTAGGAAAAAATTATGTAGGTTTGACTTCAGAATTATTTTTATAGAAATAAGCTGGCATCAATTATAAGAATTTTCTAAAATAAATGCCTTGAAATACCTAAAATCCCTGCACCACCTTTTCTTAACTTACGAATTACACAGACGCGTTGGTCATCTGTTTGTTTGTCCCGTTTAGTCCCACAGTGCTTTGCGCGAAACTGGATCGTTGAATAAAACAGCCAACATGGCGTCGCCTTAATATTCGTTAATATTACAGAATTCCATCGTGTTCATCGTACATTCAGTTAAACAAATGAAATATCAAAACGATGGAAACCTGTAATACTAAGGCGAAAGAAAAAGGAAAGTAAAATAATTCTTAATAGACCGGGAGGGGAAATGGAATGAGTAGAAGGTAAGGTAGATAAACTAAAAGAACGGCCATATTGCTTGGCAGACCCGATATTCATGGCGTCTTATGGGTTCTATGACATAGATGGCATACGGTCTATTCCGATTACGAATAAAATAAACGTCAAATATTGAACTTCAACTTTCAAAGAGAGAAAAAAACCAAGCGGAACGGAACTAGTTCGAAGAGGCTTGTTGGCCCTGTGTACTTTTAATTACTGACTAGAAGCTGCAGAAACCCTTGAAAGTTGAAACTGAAAATCTAGGCCGTTTAAAATAATTAATCTATGAACAATAAATTTGGATTGAAGATATGTAAAAAACATGTTTACCAACATTTCAGCTAAAAAAATTTTTTTTTTTTTTTTTGCAATTTTTGCTTACTACAGCAATCCTTCATACGCGAATATATCAAATGTATATCGCGTGATTCGAAACGTTTTCCAAATGAAAGAAAGGGAATAAAAAAAAGAATCCAGTTTTTTTTTTGAATAAATGTTGCATGCTGGCATGCCGCCTTCCTCGCTGATTGATTGGCATTTGAGCACATCTCGTAATGCCAGTTATTATCTATCTCGCTTATTTCATGGAATTTCGTCCGTGAAAAAAAAAAAAAAAAAAAAAAAAAGAATTAATTGCTAAAAGAAAAATATTTCGTGGATTAAATTTTAAAAAATATATCAAAAGGAAAAGATGATCCCGTAATGCTTAATTTAGTAATCTAAGACGAATTTATTTATTTTTTTTCTATTTAACTCGTTATCAGTTCGTAAAATACACCTGAGATAGTATTTATTCATGATAATCGAGCTATTTAGGGCCGTAGCCAGAAAGAAAAAAATTTTTTTTTTCTTTTTAAAGAAAAAAAAATCGATAAGGGTATATGAGCTATAAAGCTCGTGATTCGATTTTACACGGTTCCCATCAAGGTAATCCAGTTTTTTTTTTTAAAACAAAAAGAACATGGTTATTGTTTCTTGTTTTAAATTATTGAAACATGCGATAGACTTTAAAAATAATAAAATCGAAAAAAGCCTATTTTGTTTATTTATTTATTTATTTTTTTTTTTTTGCAGGTGTTGAAGATATGGCGCTTTGGACGAAATCTCAGCAATTAACTGGGGAAGCTCTCCAGTCAGTCCGATCCATGTACGGAGACCATTTTCCCATCGAAGTACGTCATTTCATGGCATCATGGATCGAAGAAAAAATGTGGTAGGTTTTTCGTTTTTTTCGTATGTGAATCATGTTAATTTTTTGATAATTTATGATTCACGGGGCGTTATCTAATTTTTTTTTTTTTTTTTCCGATAATAAATAACGATTTATTAATATTTTTAATTATAGGAACGACGTAGATCCTGATAATCCACAGCATGACCAATACGTTGCAAATGTTGTCAATTCTTTAATCCAAGAGCTGGAAGTAAAAGCTTCAACTTTAACTTCTGATGATATGTTTTTAACTAAAATTAAGCTTATGGAAGCTGCTTCTATGTTTAGAGTAAGAGATTTAAAATAATAATTGAGATGTAAAGTCGTTTCTCCATTTGCGGATTAAATCCGAGAGAACGTTCAAAAGATGGTAGAATTTTTGTAAATTTTTCGGGAAATACTTTTAGACTTCTAAAGCCAAATTAAGCTGAAAAATCTAAAAAAAAAAAAAAAAAATTATTTGCAACTCTTAAAACGATTTATCTTATTTTCGGATTGATCTGCAATTGGAGATGAGACATAAGAAATTTAATTTTAATTTTTTTTTTTTTTTTTTTATAGAATAAATACAGCCAAAGTCCACATAGTTTATTAAGACTTATCAGGCATTGCTTGAATACTGAGTTGAGACTCGTACAGCAGTGCGATGTAAGCATTAGAATCTATTAGCAATACCGATGGAATCGAAGTAGTAAAATATAATTTTTTTTTCTTTTTTTTTTAGAGCAATCTCGGTAGAGCATTGAACATCCCATTGATACCCGATGCCATGTCAGAATTAGCTCAACAATTAGAACTTTTAAGAAGACGAACCCAGGACACTGGAGAGGATTTACGAAAAATTGAGCAGGGTCAAGAGGATTTCGCTCTGCAGTATCATGAATGTACAAAATTAAATGGTAAGTTAAAATTTATTTTTTTTTGAAAGCAGTAAATTTTTTTTTTTTTTTTGGAAAAGAAAATGTTATTGGCACGGGCTGGTTTAAAAAAAATTGAAAAAAGATAAAAACAGGAAGGCTCTTAAATTTTGTTTAAGCTCTTCCTTCTCCAGGGAGTCAAATAACTATACGAGCTTCTCCATTTTTTTTCTCGTTTTTTTCCAGTTATTCCCATTTTCCTCCTATAACGGATAACGGATGCACTTTTCCGTTCCCGACCATTTTTCCTAAAAATTTTGGTTCCTAAAATTTTTTTCCTAACCATTTTTTTCCTGATTTTAAATTTTCCTAATATTTTTTCATTCCTAAAATAAAATTTCCTAAAATGAATATTTTTACTAATTTTTTAAATCCCTAAAGGGATTTTGGGAAATTATGTTTTAGGAAATTTTATTTTAGGGATTTTAAGAAATTTTATTTTAGGAATCAAAAAATGTTAGGAAAATTGAAAATTAGGAAAAAAATGGTCAGGAAAAATATTTTAGGAACCAAAATTTTTAGAAAAAATGGATTAGGAATTTATTTTTTTTTTTAGGAAAAAATGGGTTAGGAGTTTTTTTTTTTTTAGGATAATGGATTAGGAATTTATTTTTGTAGGAAAAATGGGTTAGGAATTTGTTTTATGTAGAAAAAATGGGTTAGAAAAACGATTTTAGGAACCAGAATTTTTAGAAAAAACGGATTAGGAATTTATTTGTTTTTTTTTTTTTTTAAGAAAATGGATTAGGAATTTATTTTTTAGGAAAAATGAATTAGGTATTTATTTTTGTTAGAAAAATTGGTTAGAGATTTTTTTTTTTTTTAGGAAAAATAGGTTAGGAAAAATGTTAAGGAATCCAATTTTCCGCGTTTAGCGCAAGGCGCTCTGAAAATTGTCCCAGTTGACCGACCCGCCTGCTTATTTTTTCAGAAGAATCCTCTTTGCTTTCATTTATTTTGTTTTAAATGTATATTTGTTTTACCTTTAATTTTTCATTTCATTTTTGATATTTCGTTTATTTCGGTTTTTGAAAATGCAAAAAAGTAACTCTAGACAACTTCGTTCATTAAAACTCAAAACAATCGTGGGTTGTTAAACCACCGAGTTCAAACCCTTTCCGCTTCTTAGAAATTTTCACCGTTTATTTCTAACCTTTGACCTTTTGTTAGATTGTTGCTGAGATGACGTCACGTTAATTCCTTTATTCCCGCGAACCGTAGCCAAAAGAAAAAATTAGTAAAGTTTTAAGCTTAATCCGTATTTTTTCCAAGCAGCACACTTACAACACTTGCAGACGCAAGCACAAAACGCCCAAAGCGCTGAAGTGGAAAAGAAACTGAGAAGGCAAAAGGAGGCTTTGGAACAAATGCTAAATCAAAAAGTGAGCTCCCTCGTCGAATTGAGAATGTCTGTGACTGATAAACTTAAGGAAACCATAAATCATCTGACAACTCTGCAAAGCAGGGTTTTGGATGACGAGTTAATTCGATGGAAGAGAGGCCAGCAATTGGGCGGAAACGGAGACACTTTTAACAATAATTTGGATAGTATACAAGAATGGTAAGTCACCTGTTAATTTCTTGTTAAACGAAATTATCAGACTTTTACTAATATTAACTTTTCTTTTTCTTTTTTTTTTTTTTTAGGTGCGAAAGTTTAGCTGAGGTGATATGGACTAACAGGCAACAGATAAAAGAGGCAGAAAGGCTGAAGCAAAAATTAAATTTGGAACCTCACGGTCTGGTAGATATATTACCAGGTCTTAATAATCAAGTGACGCAGTTGCTTTCTTCTTTAGTCACAAGGTAAAATTTTAGTACAATTTTTTTTTAAAAATTCGATCCCCCCCAACCTCTGATTTACTTGAATTTTTTTTTTCTTCCGCAGTACGTTCATCATCGAAAAGCAACCGCCCCAAGTTATGAAAACTAATACTCGATTCACTTCGACTGTGCGACTTTTAGTCGGAGGAAAATTAAATGTGCACATGACTCCACCTCAGGTAAGTAATTAAAAACATTTAAATGCAAATTTTTCGTTTTAATAAATGCGGTTAATTTAAAGCTAACACGTTTGCTTGTGCTTTAGGTCAAGGTTACCATTATTAGCGAGGCTCAAGCCAATGCCCTTTTGAAAAATGATAAAATGGCGAAGGGAGATGCAAGCGGGGAGATTTTAAATAATACGGGGACGATGGAATATCATCAGGCCACTCGTCAGCTTTCAGTTTCATTCAGGTTAGTAAAATATTCATGAGTTTCGCTGCATCAGCCGTATCCTTTAATTGAATGTTTTATTTTTTCATTTAATATTGTTCTCTTTCCTTTACCAGTTCATGTGAACCTCATTCTTAATTTTATTCATTTTCAGGAATATGCAGCTGAAAAAAATCAAAAGAGCCGAGAAAAAAGGAACGGAATCCGTTATGGACGAAAAATTTTCGCTTCTTTTCCAATCTCAATTTTCCGTCGGCGGTGGGGAATTGGTTTTCCAGGTGTGGACCTTGTCTCTCCCCGTTGTCGTCATCGTTCACGGGAACCAAGAGCCACACGCTTGGGCCACCGTCACTTGGGACAACGCTTTCGCCGAAGCAGGAAGAGTGCCATTCGCGGTTCCGGACAAAGTCCCGTGGAACCAGGTCGCGGAAGCCCTTAACGTTAAATTCAGAGCTGCCACCGGGAGATGTTTGACTGATGATAACCTTAAATTCCTCGGAGAGAAAGCTTTCCGAAGCAATCAACCCGGGGAGTATGGACCGCTGCTCCTTTCTTGGTCCCAATTTTGCAAGGAGCCGTTACCGGAAAGAAATTTCACGTTTTGGGAGTGGTTTTACGCCGTCATGAAGCTTACCAGAGAACATCTTCGCGGTCCTTGGATGGACGGGGCCATCATAGGGTTCGTGAGGAAGAAACAGGCCGAAGAAATGTTAGCTAGTTGTGCCAACGGAACTTTCCTCCTTCGATTTTCCGATTCGGAGCTCGGAGGAGTTACGATCGCTTGGGTCGGGACAAATGCTAATGGTAAGTAGAGACTTTTGAACGAGGAGTAAACGTCATAAAAACGTTTAAAGTTATTGACGTCATAATGACGTCATCGGGCATGGTGGGCATAGCATGATTTTAGTAGATTTCAAACGTCGAAATGACATTCTTGAGAATGATCGATATAATCGGATCGGTAGTACTTAGTCAAAAAGGTGACGTCATGGTGACGCGTCACATTTGGTCATCGTGCATGATCATTTTCCGGGACCTTTTTACGAGTTTTTCTACGTCAAAATGACGCCAACAATGTACGACTAATAATATTACTTTCACTATATGATGTCTTACTGCCGTTTTATTTACGTCACCTCGCTTTTCAAATATTAATGTCATCTTTTTAGACGACAATAAGACGTCTTCTTGACGTCGTAAACAGACAAATTGTATTATCGGTCATTCTTACGGACGTCATTTTGACGTCCGAAATATCGTAAAACCGTCCAATGACCACCATCCTTGATGACGTCTTTATGACGTTTATAGCTTTTACGTCTATCTCTGTGACGTCAATAACTTTAAACGTCTTCGTGACTTCAATAACTTTAGACGTTCTTATGACGTTAATAACTTCTTTGTGACGTCAATATCTTTGAACGTCTTTATAACGTCAGTAACTTTAAATGTCTTTGTGACGTCAGTAACTTTGAACGTCTTTGTGACGTCAATAACTTTCGACGTCTTTATGACGTCTTTAAACGTCCTTATCCTTAAATCTTTAAACGTCTTTATGACGTCAATAACTTTCAACGTCTTTGTGACGTCAATAGCTTAAACTTCTTTGTTGAAACGTCTTTGTGATGTCAATTACTTTAAACGCTCTTATGACGTCAGTAACTTTAACGTCTTTGTGACGTCAATATCTTTAAACGTCTTTGCGACGTCAATATCTTTAAACGTCTTTGCGACGTCAATAGCTTTAAATGTCTTTGCGACGTCAATAACTTTAGACGTCTTTATGACGTCAATAATTTTTAACTTCTTTGTTTAAACGTCTTCGTGACGTCAAAATCTTTAAACGTCTTTGCGACGTCAATAACTTTAGACGTCTTTATGACGTCAAAAACTTTAAACTTCTTTGTTTAAACTTCCTTTTGACGTCAATAACTTTAAATTTCTTTGTTTAAACGTCTTTGAGACGTCAATAACTTTAAACGTCATTGTGACGTCAATAATTTAAACGTCTTCGTGACGTCAGTATCTTTTAACGTCTTTGCGACGTCAATAACTTTAAACGTCTTTATGGCGTTTAAAGTTCTCCAAGTTTTTCGCTGGGTATACAAAGAAAAACTAAATAATTTTTAATTTTCCAGCAGTCAAATTTTAAAAATATTTTTTCGAAATCGCTTTGAAAATTTGCTACAGCATAATTTTTTTTTTCTCAGAGTTTTTTCTTGAATATGTTTTGTTTTATTTCAGAACAACCCGAAGTGTATATGTTGCAACCGTTCACCAGCAAAGATTTTGGAATCCGCAGCTTAGCCGATAGAATTTCTGATCTCGCTCATCTTGTTTACCTTTACCCTGATACAAGAAAGGAACTTGCATTTAGCAAGTATTATACTCCTTTCACGGGTAAGTTCTTTTCAACTTGGCAGTTTTTGCTACATCAGTTTAGTCTTTTAATTGCTATATTTCTTTTATTCTCCTATTTTTTGAGTTTTTCCTATATTTTTGTAATTGTAATTAAAAAATTCCTAAAAAATCCATTTTTTCTGAGCTAAAATTAATATTTTATGATATTTATTTTCTGCTGCAATGTTTGATTTTTTTGATAATTTTTCTTTGCTGACAAACTTATTTATTTCTTAAAAAAGAAAATTATTTTCCCCTTTCTTTTGATCTTTTCATCACATACTAATTATTATTTCTTTTTTTTCCCATTTCAGAAAACCAGCCAACTTCAATCAACGGCTACGTAAAACCATTGTTAGTGACTCATGTCCCCGGTTGGGGTCCTTCCCTCATTTCAAATCCGGGAACGCCACAAACCATGTACCAGCCTCAATCGCCCGACACTAGGGACACTCCATCAGTAGCTAATTCTGTCACAAGGTGAGCTGATCCTCATTCTGAACTTGATTCTTATCGATTGATCTCGTTATAAAAAAAAAAAAAAAAAAAAAAAAAGATGTCCTCTTTCAAAATCTCAAAGGGATCGAATTTTTTTTTTTTTTTTTTTTTTAAACTTTTTTTTTTTAGACAGACATATCCCACATTCCTAATTTTTATTATTAATTTTTTTTTTTTTAAATCGAGGACCATAAACCGTTTTAGCATTTTTCATGACATTACAAAATGATAACCGCAGCTTTTAATCGTTGATGTGGTCAATATTTTCCTTTTTTTTTCGAATTCGAATCTTGATAATCGTTCAGCTGTCATTTTTAACCCGGTGTATACGATGTTTTCTGTGTTAATCTTTAAGAGAAAAAAAAATTGTAGTTAATGTCAGGTGAGACAAAAAAAAAAGAAAAAAAAAAAAAAAAAGCTTTTTAAAAATTAAGTGAAATTTTCCTCGAAATATTTTTAATGTTAAGCGTAATATTTAAAAAAAATAATTGTTAATTGTTGATTGAATGCGGAAGTTTTGTTTTTTAAAATAATTGTTGGTATAAATCCATAAAAAAAGAAAAGTATTTTAAAATTTCTCAATCGATTAAATTTTAATATTCTCACCTGGCACGCGGCGTTTTTTTTTTTCCCTCCCCAAAATGCGACATAATTTTTTGAGGTGTTATCATTTTGTTTTTAGTTTCTTATTATTATTCTTTGTTTTTTCTTAGAATAGTATTGCTCTTTTAGGTAGACAGAAAAAGTTCGGTTATTAGCTTACTTGTAAATACAATTTTTCTTTTAACGGGGGGGATTTTTGAAAAAAATAACAAGATGGCGTCCGGTCTCGTCCGGAGCTGTTCATTTCGTTACTGCAAATTGTGCCTATTGGAATGCGTATTGGGCCAAAAACGGCATTTGCCTTACTCTCAGCAAGTCAGAACACGTAGAAATTGCTTTATTTAATTTGGAGAAAAAAAAAAAAAATAAATAAATAAATAAATGCAAGGTTTAAAAAAAGGAAAAAATTCCAGATAGTCTGATGACACGTCAATCACGTGATCTCAACAACCAATTAAAAGCGTTTGAATACACCCAGCGCTGCTGGTGGTAAAGTTGATCAACTAAAACGTGCGAAAGAAATCATT
The DNA here is from genome assembly GCA_037577465.1 of Liposcelis bostrychophila. Taxonomy (NCBI): domain Eukaryota; kingdom Metazoa; phylum Arthropoda; class Insecta; order Psocodea; family Liposcelididae; genus Liposcelis; species Liposcelis bostrychophila. The sequence continues at coordinate 20,241,016 of CM075209.1, read as the reverse complement.
TTTCGAAGAATTTCTTACTCTATGGTCGTGTTCAGTCGCCATCTTGGGATGGCCATGTTTGTTTATGTTTAGCTTATAAACAAAAAGGGGGTGATCGTTTCAGTTTTTAAAATCGTCAAGGTCGCGCATGACGTAAAACGCGTCATCATCTTTACTTTTTCAGATGCGCTGATTGGTTGAGAGTAAAGATGATGACGAAAATTACGTAAATTACGTAGTAGTCACGTGATCAAATCGACGCGTGATCACACTATCCTTTTGTTACACTATGTAAACAAACATGGCAACTCAGATATGTGCGGTAGGTCAATTCCCCTTTTCGGCGTTTAATTTTCCTTATATCTCAAACATAGCAAAAAATAAGCATCTCAGTAGGCACAACAATTTGCAATAGAAAACGGACACCTTTAATTTTAATTTTTCCTGATAGATGGCGCTTTAGTCATTTATCTCTTCTGTACTAATTTCTTTGCTTCTGAATGAAAATAATTAAAGCCAGCTAGTCAGTGATCTATAATGGGAACAGAAAGTTAAGGGAGCGGGTTTTTTTTTTTCTAAGCAGTATTTATTTTATATTTTTATTTTTTGCTAATTTCCGAACATGAATTTTCGATTCTTCGTTTCATTTTTTAATATTAATTTTGCCAAGAGCCAGATTTTAACCCAAATAAAGCCTGGGATTAATTCATTTTTTTTACGTTTTGGCTAAGGAAGTTTTTATCAAAATTAGCAGGTTCAAAGCAGTGCCTTGACAGGCTTTTAGGTTTATTCCGACAACGAAAATATTTTTTACATGACGGATCAGGGTTACAGTGGCCTTCTTAGTTTTTTTTTTTTTCTCTCTCTCTCTCCTCTCTATTCGAATTGTTCCAGGCTTTATCATTTTATTTAATTTTTGAAATATATATAAATTTATGGAGTTCCTGATTTTAAATTAATTTTTTTCTCGATTTTTTGCCAATTTTTATTGCGTTGAAAAAAGTATATATATATTTCAAGTAGTCATGCCTGTTTGTTATGTATTTTTAAATGTGCTCATGTATGTAAGCTCTATTTTATCTTTATCGTTATTGAATTTTTGTCATTATAAATATAATCAAAACGAGAAAAAAAAAACATTCCGAATTCGTCCGCCGTCCATTTGTTTAAAAAAAATATATTACATATTATATTTGCTGTTTCCCACCGTTTAGACATTCCAGGCTCATTTAAAAAGGAAAAAAAAAATTTTGAATCGGCTCGGTATCTTTCAATGTACCAAAGAAGCCTTAGCGGTTATTAAAAAAATAAAAAAGAAGATTTTTTTCTCTGTTCGTAAGTTCTACTCTTAAATATTTTTAAAGCATTTTAAAGCATTTGAACTTATTACTCGGATTTTTTTCAAAATTTTTCGAATCTTTATTAATTTTTGTTTATAGATGTAAGTTTTAATAAGAAAAAAAAATGATAACAGGGTATTTTATTTATTCGAACGGTTTGTGATTTCTAGCGGCCTAAAGGCATTTTTAAATTTCTTTTCCCTGGATAGGAAAGAGTTACCTTCGGAAAATGCTCTTAAACCCTTTGAAAATGTGTAAAAAATTTTATAAACTGCACCTTTCCCCGAAACGAAGAAAATTCGGCAATTTTTATTGCACTTTTAAACAGACCCTGTGCATGCATTTGCCGTCATTTCGGTCAAATTTCATACATAGAAATAAAAAACATGGCGGCGATTGTCGCATCGTTTGTTGCGTATGGTTTATTAAGCATATGGGATTTTTAATTTTCCGAGGTTGGTACTAGCTCACAAAGAAAGCTTTTGTCAATTTTTAAGGGAAGATTTTTAGGAAAAAAAAACTAAGAACCGGTGAAAATGATCCGGATTTTAGATATATTAATTAAATTATATTATGTATACGTAATCTCAGAGTTTGCAATGGCTAAGAAATTAAAAAGTATTTTAGTTAATCCGGTTCGGCCATTTTGCGAACCACTGATGCGCACGCATCGTTGCTCTTTTTACATGTATTTTTGATGTTTCGTGGAAGCTTCGGTTCTGCATCGAATTCGCAAAATCAACGAGCCGTGAATGTCCTATTTAGGTAATTATTATCAAGTAATAGTATTCTCATTTCTATTAAGCTGTAAAATAAGTATTTTGATTAAAAAACGATAATAGCGTATGAACTAGAATACGTTCAGATACCGATCCACCATAACCTTACCTTGTTAGCGTTGGGACCGGGAATAGCTTAAACGTGAAATAAATATTGAAGTAGAAGATGATTTTTGTTAAAAATTAAGTCATTCGAATCGAAAAAGCCAAGCTGGGAACTAAGTTCTATGAGGGGGGCTTCAAACGCCTCCGTATAACATGGAAAATAGGGAAAATACACGTATCAAAAAAATAATTACAAAGGGGGGATCATATTTCCACTCAGGGACCCTTAGCACTATTCTGCCCTCACATTAGTTATCGGGCTCAAAGTTATTTATACTCATTAATACATCTTTATTTTTTGATAAATTTAATATTTAATTACTTGGTAAAACATGGTGGTGATACCGAGAACATACATAGCAGTTTTTAAAAGTAAATCTCTTTATTGACCATTAGATTCCTTCATTCAGTAAATGCATGAAATTCTATTTTTGTATTATTGTCAGTTTGTTTGATATTTTTCTATGTTTTACCTATTTTACATTTTTTTTTACTTGAAGTATTAATTAGATTTTTAATCTTGGTTTAATTTTTTTCATCAAGAAACGTATATTCTAAATCTGTACAAAACCACAACACAAAAGGCAAGCTTATACGATATCAAAAAATCAGCATCAAAATAAGAAAAAAATCAGCTTAATCGAAATTGTTTTTAAAAATAAATCATTAGCCATTAGCAAACAAAAATTTTATGTCCTGTTTCCTTGTTGAATCAGTATTGTCATCCAATATCATAAATTATGCGTATGGATGGATTTAAAAAAAAAAAAAAAATTTATGTAAATCATTGTGTCTTATAAGTGTCTTGTGCAATATTTTTATTAAATGGAAACTTTTCATTTTTATTCTTGATTCGAAATTATATTTTGTAGTTGGAAAGATGTCGTTTTTTAAATGATCACTTAATCTTTCCTGTCCTTTTTTTTGGCCTTTTCGGGTAGGGGGGAAATTTTTTTTTTTTTAAACTTCCGTCCATGATTAAGCCTGATGCTGTGGGATAGTGTACACGATTCGCTTTGTAGTCAACAGAGCAAGCCCTTAAAAAATGTGAGTGTCTATCCAGCAGCATCTGGGTTTTTGCTTCTGTTGACTGTTTGTTTTATTCTTTTTTTTTATAATTAATTATAAAATAATATTAATTTGTTAATATGCTTTTGTTTTGTGTATAAAATTTGGTTAATAATTTTAATACAAAGCAAAAGTTTATTAATTCCAAAAAAAAAAAAAAAAAAATACAAAGCGATAATGTGAATACTATTCCACAGTTACATGCATTATTCGGAAGTGGACGTTCTCGATTTTGCTGGAGCAGAGATGACTACCGACGACGGATTCGACTTGAACGGATTTTCATCCCTCGACTTCATGTCGAACTATCGACAATGAGAGGTATATTTTTAGTTTTTAAGATTTTTTTTTTTTTCTGGGTAGATTTTGTTTTTCCGTAGGCGACAATCTTGAAATAATAATTTTTTTTTTTCGGTAGAAGAGTCATTAGATAAAAAGTTAAATGCAAAAAAAAAAATAAAATTTTTCTTCCGTTGTCTATCAGGGCAATTAATTAAAAACGTCTCGCACAAAATTTACAAATTAAAAAAAATTTTTTTCAATGTCTTCTTTCGGCAAAATTTAAAAAAATCAAAAAATTTAGAAAAAGATTAAAGTTTTTAATAGATATATTGTCGATGTTAGAAAAAAGAAAAATTATTTAAAAATAGCTGAAAAAGTAGAAATTTTTTTTTTTTTTCATTGTGGATTTTGAGGGTGAAAAGTTTTCAAATTTTAATAGCGCGTAAAATTCGAATTTTTTTGTTTTGCGTAGGGGTTGTAACCCTGAAAAATAAAGGCGCTTGTTCAAATTTGAAAATATTTTCGGGAGACTGGGAAACGTTTTTTTGAAAAGAATCGGATCGATTTTGATTATAATTTTCGAAGGAAAAAGAATGTTTTTTAGGTATACGGGAAAGCACCTATGTGCCAATTTATTAATCATATCGTTAATTATTTTAATGAAAAAAAAAAAGAAATAATAAAACCAAAACTGGCATCTTGGACGTTTTTAGAATTTAAAAAAAATTCATTAATTTTTTCGAACGATTTGAAACGCGATCTCAAATTTTTGTTTTTTGAAGTTCGATTACCGAATGGCAATATTTTTGATTAAAATAAGTCTCCTGATAAAAAGTTAATCGTTATTTTAATTTAAGTAATATTTTTTTAACAAAAATCACGAATTCTTCTGTTAAATGTGCATGCAAAAAAAAAAAGAAAATAATTTTTTATGTTCAAAAATGTATGTTATTTTTTTAAGTAATCGTTTTAATATTTAATTTTTTTTTAAATTGAGGGTATATTTTTTCAATTTTTTTTGATATTTTGATTAATAATTTTTAACGAAAGGGTGGAAGCGAACTGTAAATCGAAAACGATTGAAATCAGAACACAGATATCAAATATTTTTGTAGAATCGATTTTTTTACTTAGTCTAAAAAAAAGTAAGCCTTGTTAAAATCTTGGCTGTTAAAATTTAGAAAATATTCAAAGCTGCAATGATCAAGATTCTATATTCCAAATTTTTTATAGAGCTAATGTCAGTTTTAAATATTATAAGTAGAAACAATTAGATTTGCTGCCTGATAAAGTTGGAGTTTTTTTGACGTGAATACGTATTTTTTCGTGTTAACTTTAAGGATTATAGAATTTAAATGTAGCAAAAAATCTTGCATATATTTTAGTCATTATTTAAATATCGGCTTTGATATTTTTGATACACTGTATCCGTATCCAATACGTGTGCCGTGAAGGCCAAATGCCATGTTAACAAACGTTTCAAATATTAAATTTTTGTGTCAAATTTCTGGATGCACGTTTTGATCCGAAACAAATAAAGATGGCTCGTATTGGCTTTGTTAATATAAATCGGTAAAATCATTGACAGCGAAAATGCAGAAACTTAAGATTTAATTGGATTGTTCTTTTTTTAAATCAGTAAGAGCATACACAATGTTTACAAACTGTATTAGGCAGAATTAGAATTTTGTAAACATGCTCCCTAGAAGCTGTTTTACTGGCCGATGGTCGATTAAATGATAAATTTAATATTCTGAATTAGTAAATTATTGTTCCTCGATTGGCCTCAAATAGTTAAGTCGTAGAAAAAATATTCAACTTTGGATTCAACTTCGGACAGGTTTCAACTTGTTCAAAATAGTAAAAAAAAAAATTTTTAATGATTAAATTAGAAGAATTGACTAGCAGCTAAACCAGATGTTAATACGTTTGAAAGTATTTAATAATTTTCTCCAAATTTTTATCTGTAAATTTTCTATGAAATTCAGTAAAAACATATTATAATGCATCAAGTAAAATCTTGCGCAGCGTATACTAAGCTAAAACTAAAGTAGAGTTAAGTTAGTAAATGATAATCATATTTATTTGTTACGAAAAGATATTAAAATCTATTGCTATTTAGCTGTTTTCCTAAAAATGGTTTTAAAACTTTGTTCAGATTCAAGATAAAAATATAGAATTTTAAAAACCTTAGTCATTACTTACGCAGAAAATGCAGAAATTTACAAAAATATTTTTATATGAAATTCACTACTGGGTTTAATTTTGGTCACAAAAGTGACAAACTTATAACTTTAACAAAGAAATGCTAATTACGTTTTAATAAGTTCGGCTTGCCGTTTGTCTTAAAATATTTTAAAATTGGTTTAAGAGGAATCATCAGTCGTGGCAGCAGACTAATAAGCTAACATTTTGGTTAACTAAATCGTTTTTCAGTGTAATTCTCTTGTCAAGATGGCTGACATTATGAAAAAATTTCTAACGTTGGCAATACTTTGCATAGCAAAATGTCGGCATTCGGGACAGACCAAGGGTAGGCTTGCAGCCTTCTTTGGGCAAAAAATAAGGTAACTAAAATTATAAAATTAGGCTCTTAATGAATATCATCCAATTAATTGTATAATATATTTTATGGAAAATGTTTGCTCTCCACCCTAAATCAATCCAAAATTTAATTTTTAAGAGTTCAATTTTTTAAATTCCTTTTTTAAATTTTAATTTTCCTTAACATTTTGTTATTTAAATTTTTTTTTGTGTTGTCGATTTTTATTTTTGGGGGATTAAACGTAAGACCACGTGGATTTTTTTTTAAAATAAAAATACACCAAGAGAAACTTAATTTGCGGCTCAATGTGTACGCATTCGGATACGTATCGCTGTGTCTGTTGTTACATTATTTAGATAGGTGGCCTTTTTTAAGTGCCCGAAAATAATTGTTGCTTGTAATTTTTTTTTAAATTAAATGTTTGTGTACGACGTTACACGTTTTGATGTGATTCCCTCTTGGGAGATGATATAGAAAGATCGTATATTTGTAAGGCAAAGAATAGGTAAAACAAAGAGATGTGTAAATATTTTTGTATTTTTTTTCTTTTAAGAAAAGCTTGTTAAAAAAAAAATCTTTTTAAATGGCTGTAATCAATGTTAAAAGAGCCATTTTCTTTTTTTTAGAAAAAATAGGTTAGTGTTATAAATTAACAAAAAAAAATCGTTAAATTAGAATCGTTACGGGAAATGATAATCATAGTAATCAAAAAATGATAAATAGTGCACTTCATTGTTGGATGTTTTTTTATTTTTTGTCCAAAATGTTAAATTTTTTTTTTCTCTCTCGTTAAAACGGCGATGAAATCTGTCATACAACGATTTCAAATTCTAAAATGAATGATTGATCATTCTGTCCATGCAATTATTAAAAAAAAGGTATAGAAAAATAAAGAAAACTGCATTTACCTGCGTTTTATTCATATTCGCTCTGTGTTATTTTTTCTTCGTAATCTTTTGCGAAATGTAGAGAAAAAAAAGCAAAGTATATAAGAAATTGTTATATTTGAACATTATTGTGATCGCTTTTATTCAAACGAATAAAATTTTAATTGTAGGTATTTGAAGGGTAAACGATATTTGATTTCAAATGTTCTGCCTCCATTGGCCGATTAATCGAAGGGTACAATTAATTGTACCACCGGAAATTATGTATATTTTTGGAGTTTTTTCTTCTGCTACCACTTTTTTTTTTTTATTGTTTTGATTTTTTTTTTCGAACACAAAAAATAATGAAAACGGAAAAAAATGGTAGCAGAAGAAAAAAGTCCAAACATTTACAGCATTTCCGGTGGTGCAATTAATTGTACCCTTCGATTAATTCTTTAATGGAAACAGAGTAAAACCTTTGTACTGTATATTCCTTTTTGAAGGAAAAATGAATTCTGCTATTTTGTTGCTCGTAAATGTTTGAAGGTTCGTTTAGTTGTAATTCAAAAAAATTTTGAGCCACTTTTGCAGAAAAAAATATTTGGCCATTTTAGGTTTTTGGACCCAAGGACTGGATTCCACCGGTTCCTCATGTTTTTATTTCGGTTGTTTGGGAATATTTAAGGAATTTGATCATTTCTTTTCCTTTTCTTTGACTCAAGATGTTAATTTTCCAAACTCAAGACTCTTGAATTCTTGAATTCTTGGAAATTCAAGTATTTTAAGAATTAAGAAGTCCTATCGCCAACTTCTTAAAGTTGAATAGGTCTTTTTAACACAAAAATGCGGATAAAATCAACGAACAACAAAATGAGAATCGGAGCTTCTAAAATATTCCGCTTGGAGCGTTCGGTGTCTAACGGTAGCCAGTCTTTATTTTAGAGCCAAAACATTTTGTTATGTTGGAAACATAAGTTTTTATAATGTATTGGTCGGACTTATAACTCACTTTTTCTTGGGAAATCCAAGATTTGAACTAATTACAAGTTACTAAGACCACTCATTTCAAGTCATGTTAAAATTTAAAAATTCAAAATGGCGGATCCAATATGGCGGACATTTTTGAAATTCGAAATTCGTCTTGAAAATTTGGTTATCAGGGTTTTCGTAGTCACTGATTCCGAATTTGACGTTAAATTTAAAAAAATTTATAATGCGGATCCAATGTGGTGGACAATTTTGAAAGTAATCCGCCATATTTGATCCACAATTTTAAATTTTTAAAATTTAACGTCAGATTCAAAATTAGTGACCTTGAAAACCTTTACAACCAAATTTTTAAGATGATTTTCAAATAAATAAAAAATTGTCCGCCATATTGCATCCGCCATTTTGAATTTTTAAAAGAAGGATTTTTACGTCAAACTAAATCCGTTAGGGGGCTCTGGCTGCTATCATGGTAAAATGGCGGCCGGCTTCGGATTGGTCAATAAATAATCCCTTCTAATATTAATGTCATTTATTAACCAATCCGAAGCCAGCCGCCATTTTACCATGATAGCAGCCAGAGCCCCCCTAGCGGATTTAGTTTGCCGTAAAAATCCTCATTGAACCTCAGATTCGAAATCAGTGACCTCGAAAACCCTTGCAACCAAATTTTCAAGACGATTTTGAAATAAATAAAAAAATTGTCTGCCATATTGCATCCGCCATTTTGAATTTTTAAAATTTAACTTTTGATTTAGAATCAGTGACCTCGAAAACTTTTAATTCGATGAAATTTTTGCTTTGTAATAACATTCCGAGTTTATACTACTTTTTTTAATGTCTCCAGACCACCGCGTGATATCAAAACTATTTTTTGATTGGCTGATTGTTAAAAGACACCCAGCGCTCCAGGTGGGATCGTTTTAAAGCTGAGCTTCTCATCGGCAGATATTTTTCTTATATTTCATTACTCTTTTTCTTTTAGGACCAATGTCATTTAATTTTTTATTATTCATTTTTCACTTTCGTTTTTCAGATAATTTAAGAACTAACCGCGCTGTTAAAATTAACCGAGTTTCAAGAGTTCGTGTAAAACGGAATTTTCGGAGACCAAAGTGCAATCAAAATGACGCGTTTTCGAATAATTGCGATGGATTCGACTGCTGAAGAAGAAGAAGAAATAACTACGAGGCAAAGAAGGTAAGTAAACTGAGAAAAAAGACCAAAATCTGTTTTAATTTTTTCTTTATTTTGCGGCAAGATTGTTTCAATATTCGATGTTGAATGGATAGTCCTTGTGGGTTTCCGTTCTGAAAAATCAAAAAATATTATCATTGAAACATTTATTTCAAAAATTCTTGGCAAGAATTTGTTTTTCGAAGCTTCAGTGAATTATTACATGAAGGAATGAGAATTTAGACCACATTAGGAACACATTTTTGGAACACATCGATTTGGAATATTTTGGTTCTAAGGTCGTGTTTTACTCAGAATTCCCCTAATCAATCATATGAAAAATAATTCGATACTTACCCAGGCATAATGCAGGTGCGATCATTGAGATTCAAAGAATCCAGTAATTTAATCTGCTCAGGCGTGAATTTGATATCAAAAATCGAAATGTTATCTTTTATCCGTTGAGGATTAGTAGATTTCGGTATCGGTATGGCTCCTATTTCCACCAAATAACGCAACGCGATTTGTCCCGGAGTTTTATTTAATTCCTTAGCCAGTTGAACTAACTTCGGATTTTCCAAAAGTCTGGGTTGGTCCGGACGTAGGTCGGGCCTTTCCGGCGATCCTAACGGGCTGTAAGCGGTGACCACTATATCGTGTTTTTTACAAACTTCGATTAATTTCTTCTGGTTCAGGTACAGATGAGCTTCCACTTGGTTGTTGACGGGTTTGATTTTGGCATTTTTAACGATCCTTTCGATTTGTTTGGAATTGAAATTTGAGAGACCGATGGATTTGGTAAGACCTAATTGTACGCATTTTTCCATTTCTTTCCAAGTTTCGACGTAATCGTCGTCGGAGAAGAGGATGTTGCCTTTGTCGTCCTTGGGCCAGTATTCGGGGTCTTTCTGGTACGGGAAAATGGAAAAAAGAATTAGGGAAATATTTAGCACCCCTTTATTACGGTGGATTTTTTGAAGCCGATTTTTAAATTTTTGTGGCGGACCCTTTTGATTTTGTTCAAATGTCTATAAAATTGTTCCACAAAAATGTTTGAGGTCATCGGTCATCGTTTCCGACCATTTTTCCTAAACATTTTGGTTCCTAAAATTTTTTTCTAATTTTCAATTTTCTTAAAACTTTTTGATCCCTGAAATAAAATTTCCTAAAATGAATATTTTTCCTAATTTTTAAAATCCCTACAGGGATTTTAGGGATTTTAAAAAATTTTATTTTAGGAATCAAAATATTTTCGGAAAATTAAAAGTTAGAAAAAAATAGTTAAGAAAAGAATTTTAGGAACAAATATTTTTAGGAAAATTGGATGAAGGATTTTTTGTAGGATAAATGGATAAGGAATAGGGTGTACAGAAAAAAAAAAAAGTGTCTGGAATTTTGTTGCTCACCGAAAAAATAGTTTCATTGGGGGGTAAAAACCTCAAAAAAATTTTGAAACATTTTTTTTTTACCGGCTGGAGGTCGCGCTTTGCGGAAAAAGGACCTAAGCCAAGAATTTTTTGAAAGAGTTCAATTAAGTTAATATTTAGCGCATTTTTCAGTAATCGATATTTGTAAAAGGGATCTAATTATATGTTTTTGAGATCGTAGAACACGAATTTCACCATCCCGATTTTCTCCGACCAATGCCTGAGTCGCTGTTACCACTTTTTTAGCGTTTAAGCCTGATTTTTCGGGCTCAATTTTTACTTATGTCCAAATTTGGAGCCCCCAAAATTTTTTTTTTCCTTTTAAAGTTGGTTATACTTATGAAAAAAAGCTTGAGGAACACGAATTTCACTATCCCGATTTTCTCCGACCAACGCCTGAGTAGGGGTATAAGTAAGAATTTGGTTTTTTGAGCCAAAAACTAATTTTTTTGTAAAAAAATGGCGTCAACTCCTCACCAGTTCGAGTTAGAGGTCATGTTCTATGACATTTTTTAGTCAGAACACTCTAATTAATAAGGTACTTTTGTGTTTCCGATCAATTTCCAAAATTTTTTCACGGACGGAAAAATCTACCAGTAATTTTTTTGAAATTCCAAATTCTTTTCGTCCGTGAAAAAATTTTGGAAATTGATCGGAAACACAAAAGTACCTTATTAATTAGAGTGTTCTGACTAAAAAATGTCATAGAACATGACCTCTAACTCGAACTGGTGAGGAGTTGACGCCATTTTTTTACAAAAAAATTAGTTTTTGGCTCAAAAAACCAAATTCTTACTTATACCCCTACTCAGGCGTTGGTCGGAGAAAATCGGGATAGTGAAATTCGTGTTCCTCAAGCTTTTTTTCATAAGTATAACCAACTTTAAAAGGAAAAAAAAAATTTTGGGGGCTCCAAATTTGGACATAAGTAAAAATTGAGCCCGAAAAATCAGGCTTAAACGCTAAAAAAGTGGTAACAGCGACTCAGGCATTGGTCGGAGAAAATCGGGATGGTGAAATTCGTGTTCTACGATCTCAAAAACATATAATTAGATCCCTTTTACAAATATCGATTACTGAAAAATGCGCTAAATATTAACTTAATTGAACGCTTTCAAAAAATTCTTGGCTTAGGTCCTTTTTCCGCAAAGCGCGACCTCCAGCCGGTAAAAAAAAAATGTTTCAAAATTTTTTTGAGGTTTTTACCCCCCAATGAAACTATTTTTTCGGTGAGCAACAAAATTCCAGACACTTTTTTTTTTTTCTGTACACCCTAATAAGGAATTTATTATAGGAAAAATGGATTAGGAATTTTTTATAAGGAAAAATGGATTGGGATATTTTTTTAGGAAAACCGGATTAGAAAATTTATTTTTGGGAAAAATGGATCAGGAATTTATTTTTTTTGTTTTTAAGAAAAATGGATTAGGAATTCTTTTTTTTGAAAAAATGGATTAGGAATTTACTTTTTTAAGAAAAATGGATTAGAAATTTTTTATATAGGAAAAATGGATCAGGAATTTATTTTTTTTGTTTTTAAGAAAAATGGATTAGGAATTCTTTTTTTTGAAAAAATGGATTAGGAATTTACTTTTTTAAGAAAAATGGATTAGAAATTTTTTATATAGGAAAAATGGATCAGGAATTTATTTATTTTTTTTTTTTTAGGAAAAATGGATTAAGTAGAAATTTCTTTTTAGGGAAAATGGATTAGGAATTAATTTTTTTAGGAAAAATGGATTAGGAATTTTTTATAAGGAAAAATGGATTGGGATATTTTTTTAGGAAAACCGGATTAGAAAATTTCTTTTTAGGAAAAATGGATCAGGAATTAATTTTTTTAGGAAAAACGGATTAGGAATTTACTTTTTTAGGAAAAATAGATTAGAAATTTTTTATATAGGAAAAATGGATCAGGAATTTATTTTTTTTGTTTTTAAGAAAAATGGATTAGGAATTCTTTTTTTTGAAAAAATGGATTAGGAATTTACTTTTTTAAGAAAAATGGATTAGAAATTTTTTATATAGGAAAAATGGATCAGGAATTTATTTATTTTTTTTTTTTTAGGAAAAATGGATTAAGTAGAAATTTCTTTTTAGGGAAAATGGATTAGGAATTAATTTTTTTTTAGGGAAAATGGATTAGGAATTTTTTATAAGGAAAAATGGATTGGGATATTTTTTTAGGAAAACCGGATTAGAAAATTTCTTTTTAGGAAAAATGGATCAGGAATTAATTTTTTTAGGAAAAACGGATTAGGAATTTACTTTTTTAGGAAAAATAGATTAGAAATTTTTTATATAGGAAAAATGGATTAGGAATTTATTTATTTATTTTTTTTTAGGAAAAATGGATTAAGTAGAAATTTCTTTTCAGGAAAAATGGATTAGGAATTTACTTTTTTAGGAAAAATAGATTAGAAATTTTTTATATAAAAAAAATGGATCAGGAATTTTTTTTTTTTTTTTTTTTTTTTTTTTTTTTTTTTTTTTTAGGAAAAATGGATTGGGAATCAATTTTTTTTTTTTTTAGGGAAAATGGATTAGGAATTAATTTTTTTTTAGGGAAAATGGATTAGGAATTTGTAATAGGAAAAATGGATTAGATATTATTTTTTAAAAAAAGTAATAGTGTAGTCGATGCTGTACATTTTTTTGTGGGGTAATCTTACAAGCATTATAACAAAATCAGGGGGGTTCGTGACCGAAATTCAAAATTCTCCCCCTCCCCCTCCCCCCCTTCCTAAAAACCACCCTTCCCTTTATTAGCGGTAATGTTTTAGATATAAGATTTTTCTAACTTACTATTATAGCATCCCAGGTGCTATGCTCTACGCTATCCTTCTCAGCATTTTCAGTCGGCTAAAAAAAAAAAAAAAAATTGCAATTAATTTTGTACCTGAAACCACACGTAACTCAATTTCAAAACCTTACTTTGAAGGCCATAGGCCAGTGAATAAGGTATAAATCGATGTAATCCAATCCGAAATTTTTTAAAGTTTTTTTACAGCCCTTGACAACCAAATCCGGACGATGATAAGTATTCCAAAGCTTTAAAAAAAAAAAATCAAGGTCAGTTTCGATTTCTACAAACGCGTGCAAATTGTTAACAATATTATGTAATTACCTTGCTCACGATAAACAAATCCTCTCGTTTAACGGTCCCTTCGGCTATTTTTTCACGTATGGCAGCCCCGATTTCCTTTTCATTTTGATACAGTAAAGCGCAATCGAAATGCCGGTAACCGGCGTCGATTGCTACTTTGACGGCGTTCCCGACTTCCCCGGGCTTAGCCTAAACGATTTAATTTTTTGTAAAAATCTAAAAAATTAATTTTTTAAATTTTACAAAATTTTTTACCAACCAGCCAGGTACCCAAACCAAAACCAGGCATCATACGGCCGTTGTTCATTTTGACGAGTGGAACTCTTGCCATTTTTTTTTTTTCAAATTTTGACAGCAAAATGGTGTTGTAAATCGTCCAAGGACTTGGAGGCAACTGATTATTTTCTGTTGTTCACGTCCCCACCCAGCCTCGGCATGACCTTCATATATTTGTTTTATGTGTTAATGAAATTAGAAGAGTATCGTCTTCTTATTTTTGATTGATTTCTTTAATTTTGTTTGGTTTGAAAGATAAAAAAGAAAAAGAGGGGAGATAAAGTGATACGTAATTTTTTTATATATTTTTCTTAAAAAAATATTTCACATCGAATATTTCACATTTTTTTAGTACAGATCTACAAAATGTACACATTTAAAATTCGATGCTGAATGCGTAGTCTTTATGGTCTTCAGTTCTGAAAATACAGAAAAACAATTTTTTAGACATGAAACCGAAAAACGTGATCTTTTTTGGTTTCGGAAAGGTTTAGAAAAACCATCATTTTCATCTTTTTTCTTAAAAATGATGGAAAGATTTAAAAGATTAGGAATTTTTTTTTTTAGGAAAAATGGATTAGGAAATTTTTTTTTTAGGAAAAATAGATTAGGGATTTATTTTTTTTAGGAAAAATGGATCAGGAATTTTTTTTTTTTTTGTTGAAAAATGGATTAAGAAATTAATTAAGAAATTTTTTTTAGGAAAAATTTTTTAGGAAATTTTTTTCGGAAAAATGGATTAGGAAAAATTAATTAGGAAATTTTTGTAGATTAGGAAAATTTTTAAGGTAAAATATATTTGGAATTTTTTTTTCGGAAAAATGGATTAAAAAAATTAATCAGGAAATTTTTTTTTAGATTAGGATTTTTTTTTTATTTTTTTTAGGAAAAATGGGCTGCAACCCAGACTATTAGAAAATCCCGGAACGTCCGCCATATTGTTGGAGGCAATATATTTCTAGAGACTTTATATTAAAAGAGACTGGCGAATTTAAGTTGACGCCATATTATTCAACATGGCAGCTTACAATGCAGTAGCATGAGCAGAAGAAAAATCGTCATTTTCCAAGTAAAGCCGTCTGGATTTAGGAATTTCCAGAAACCTTTTCCCAAACAAAATAAAATCGAATAAAAATCTATATCTAAGTTTAAAGATATAAATTTCATATATTGGTAAAACTAAAAAATCTTCAAATTTTCATGATGGCCATCCATTATGGCTTCTAAAAAGCGAACGAATCAGATTTATCGGTGAATTCGCAAGTCTCTTTTTATAAAGTGTCTCTATGTATTTTTAGGTTGGCTTTTCCGAAAGTCCAAGACCTCAGGGTAGACCCCGGATCAGATGGGAAGATAATGTCGCGGCCGATGCGAGAAGGTTGGGAGTGCCTGACTGGCGAGACGCCTGCCAGGAGAGGCCTGATTGGAAAAAGGTCTATAATGCGGCGATAGGGCTCCAGGTCCTGTAAAAGCCTGATGTGTGTATGTGTGTGTTTTCCGAAAGTCCTTAAAAAATGACAATCTCAGAAACCAAAAGTTCTAAGCGAGACGCAACATGTTAAGTTGGTACTCCCACGCAAATTACAACAAGAGAAAGTCGCCGCCATCTTTGTTTACAAATCTCAACGACCAATCAAAAGCGTCTCGCGTACAAGTAGCGCTTACGGTGGTGGAAAGGAAGAACTAATTTTCGGGTAGTTAAGCGGGACAAGATCTCCCATGTATAAAGGATAGGAGTTTCCGGATCTATCTGTACGACCGTAGCGAAATCCAACCTAAAAATCTAACAATATGGCGGACCTTCTAATAATCAAACACAGTCATATATGGCTCTTTGCTTGATTGTCGCCTTTTAAAAGAATTTATTAAAACTTACCCAGGAATATCGATAAGTCTGTGGTTCAAATTTACGGAATCCATGATTTCCATTTGGGACGGGCTCAAACTGAAATCAAACACTGTTAAATTTTCCTTCAACCTGGTCGGGTTACTTGATTTCGGTATCGGCACGGCGCCATTTTGAATCTGAAAGCAAAAATCCCCACATGTTTACTAATAATTTTTTTTGGGCAGTATTTCCAACGAAAAACTTCAATCCTTCCTTACCAAGTATCTCAAAACAACCTGAGCAGGGCTTCTGTTCAGCTCCTTGGCCAATGCCAATATTTTAGGGTTTTCCACGACTTTAGGCGTCTTTTCGTCTACTGCTTTTTGCTGTCCCAAAGGGCTGTATGCCGTGATGACCATACCCCTTTCCTTGCAAAATTCGATTAGTTTTTTCTGATTCAAGTAGGGGTGGCATTCGACTTGATTGGTAACAGGTTTGATTTTTGCATTCTTAAGAACCCTTTCTATCTGTTTGGAATTGAAATTGGAAACCCCGATTGACTTAGTCAAGCCCAATTCCACTAACTTTTCCATTTCTTTCCATGTATCAAGGTAATCGTCGTCGCTGAAAATAACTTTTCCGTTTGCGTCCCTTGGGAAAAATTCCGGATCAGCCTGGAATTAAAAATATTTCACACCACCGGGTTAGATTATAAAAAGAGAATTTTTTTTTTTCTCTCCGTGAAAACTTACGAAAATGCTATCCGTGTCTTTGAAGTCCTTGGTTTCCGCGTCGGCTTTGTCGGTAGACTGAAAAAAAAAAAAATTAAGAGATTACAGTGTGTAAGATAAAGAGTTGGCGAATTTTAAATGCTCTTTTTGGTTTCAGTCCGATTCTGGTTCTAATTGGAAAATTCGTAAGAAAAATTATTTTTTCTAGGATGATTTGGTTCTAGTCTGGTTTTTAAAGTTTCAATTACCAGAAGTAAGGCAACACTTCCGGTTCTTCAGAGTTAAATTTATTTTATTTTCAAGTTCTGGTTCTTGTTCTGGTCCTGGTTCTGTTTTGAAAATTTATAAGAAAAATTATTTTGCTTAGGACGATAAAACCTAATGCGAGAATTGTTCATGATAATATTTGGATTTTTGTTCCAGTTCTGGTTCTGGTTCCTTTTTTGGTTCTAGTCCGATTTTGAAAGTTTTGAAAGTTCTAGTCCGGTTTTGAACCAAAAGAAATAAGGCAACATTTCCGGTTCTTCAGAATTAAATTCGTTTTAATTTTAAGTTCTGGTTCTTGTTCTGGTCTTGGTTCTGGTTCTACTTTGAAAATTTCTAAGAAAAATTATTTTGCCTAGGACGATAAAACCTCATGCGAGAATTGTTCATGATAATATTTGGATTTTGGTTGCAGTTCTGGTTCTGGTTCCTTTTCTGGTTCTAGTCCGGTTTTGAAAGTTTGAATTACAAGAAATAAAGCAACACTTCCGGCTCCTCAGAATTAAATTTCTTTTATTTTATAGGTTCTTGTTCTATGGTTCAAGTTTTTTTCACCGATTTAAAAAAAAACATAATTCCAGGAACTTTCAGAATTTTGGTTTCCGTTTTTTGTCACTTTCTTTGCAGATTCTTGTCCTGTGTATCAGTGAAATTACAAAGAAAAGTCATACGAAAAACCAGAGGAACTAAGATTTTTAGACTTTTATTACATTTGCATGGGTGGATCTATAGGGGAACCCCCCTTATAATTTTGAAAATTATTTGGCTTGAACAGGATCCGTCCCTCTCCCCAGAAAATTTTTTTCCTTATTTTTAGCCTCCGCTTAGAAAAAGATTCTAGATCCTCCCATGTAATATTTAAAGCACCAAGAACGATTTTTATTTTTAATTAGGCATAACGTAAGCTATCTCCCTTCCCGAAGACGAATTTTGGATCTGCTGTTTTATCAACCCCGTTTTCAATAGTTTTTGCATGTCTGGTCTTGCTACTGGGAGTTATTGCAAAGTCCCGTCTTTTTGTACTAGCATTATCCGCAACCCAAGAATTAAATTCCCTTTAAACGTCTTTCGTAAAAAAAAGAAATTTCAGGAGCCCTGCCCCCCCAAAAACTCGCAAATCTTAATCTGCTGCCACGACGCAACCGTCACTTTTTTGTTTTTTTCTTACCTTGAACCCCATTGACCAGTGGACTAAATATAAGTCGACATAATCCAATCCTAAGTTTTTCAGCGTTTTTTACATCCTTTAATCACTAAGTCAGGACGATGATAGGTATTCCAAAGCTTGCTGGTGAGAAACAAATCCTCCCTTTTAATGGTTCCATCTTTAATTTTTGCTCTAATCGCTTCTCCGATGGCTTTTTCGTTGGAATAAATCAAAGCGGTGTCAATATGACGGTAACCGGCATCGATCGCTGCTTTTACGGCAGTTTCTATTTCGATTGATTTCGCCTTAAAAAAAAAATAAATAAATAAATAAATGACCAATGCTTAAACTTTTTTTTTCGGAAACTTTTTTTGAAACTTACCCCCCAGGTCCCTAAACCAATAGCGGGCATCTCCAATCCGTTGTTGAGTTTAACCTTGGGTACGGCAGCCATTTTTTTTTCAAGCGAAGTTTAGACCTGCACGCTTCAATGGATTTTTTTCAACTGAGCG
Source organism: Liposcelis bostrychophila (assembly GCA_037577465.1). Taxonomy (NCBI): domain Eukaryota; kingdom Metazoa; phylum Arthropoda; class Insecta; order Psocodea; family Liposcelididae; genus Liposcelis; species Liposcelis bostrychophila. The sequence goes on along the minus strand of CM075209.1, from coordinate 20,222,595 downwards.
AGATGAGTGTTTTAATTCGTTTCTACACGAAATAGGCTTATAATAGCTAGGGAGTTGTTTATGATTTTTTTTTTTTTATTATGAAAGCGAGTTAAAAGCGTGATAGATGAAATAGTCGTCTGCTTTCCGTGATCGGCGCATGCGTTGTTTGATTGTTTACACACGACGAGGAGTAGGAGTGAAACAGTCATGCTCTGAGTTAACGCTTTTAGTTAATTGAATTGTTCTTTTTTTTTGTGCGTGTTTTAAGTGAAGTGTTTTTATTTATCTCTTTTTTTTATTTTTAAACGGTTTTTTTTGTTAACATCAGCTTAATCGAAGGAAAAATTGGAAAATATATTTCTCAAAAATATGTTGCTTATCAAACAAATGCAATAAGTGCTTTGTGTTTGGATTTTTTAGAAGGTAAATACGGATTTCCTGTTTGATAATTAGTGCCAATTTATTATTGAGGTTCATTTTTTTTTAAAACAACAGCATTTTAGGGAAATAAGGCAAAATTGATATGCGTTTAGTTAGGGTTTTTAAGACATTTCGTAAGCTAAGCATGTTTGGGGGAGGGAAAGATAAAGGGGATCCGTGAAAATCTTAGGCAGTGTTAAATCTTCATAAGAAAAGATTTTATGCTTACAGGTGGATGGGGAGGTGAAAAAATTGCAGAAATTTTGCTTACGGAAAATGGTAATTTGTATAAAGCTATTGAGCTGGGATATGGATAGGGCTTATAACAAAGCTGTAGTCGGTTAAAAAAATTAAGGAGGCTCAGACTTTATCAGGGGGCTTTAATGAAGAAAAGGGCAAATATGTGCTCAAAATAATTTTTCAGGAGAGGCTTGAAATCCAGTCAGAGACCTTGAGGATTTCTGCTAGCCCCTTTCTCCCCTCCGTGCTGGTTACAGACCTATTTTAAGTACCCCTTCATTTCTATACAATTTTGTTACTGTTTCCTGAAAAAAAATTCCTAATCTGTTTTTCCTAAAAAAAATAAATTCCTAATTGGTTTTTCCTAAAAACAATATAATTCCTAATTCATTTTTTCGAAAAATTTTGGCTCCTAAAATTGTTATCCTACAATTTTTTTCTTTTTTGTTTAAATTTTAATTTTCGTAAAAATTTTTGATCTCTACCATTAAATTTCTTAAAATCCCTAAAATTAAATTTCCTAAAATCCCTTTGGGGATTTAAAAAATTATGAGAAATATTCTTTTTAGGAGAATTATCAAAAAATTTTAGTAAAATTGAAAATTAGGGAAAAAATTGTTAGCAAAAAAGTTTTAGGAACCAAAATTTTTATCATCCATTTTTTCTAGAAAAAGAAAAAAAATATATATTCCTAATCCATTTTTTTGAAAAATTTTGACCCCTAAAGTTCCTGCCTTAAAGCAGTTTTAGGTTTGTTGGAAAATTAAAAAATTTCTTTTTTGTTTAATTTTTAATTTTCCTAAAATTTTTTGATTCCTGAAATAAAATTTCTTAAAATCCCTAAAATTAAATTTCCTAAAATCCCTTTAGGGATTTAAAAAATTATGAAAAATACTCATTTTAGGAAATTTTATTTTATGAATCAAAAAATTTTAGCAAAATTGAAAATTAGGGAAAAAAATTGTTAGGAAAATAATTTTAGGACCCAAAATTTTTATCGTCCATTTTTCCTAAAAAAAATAATGACTAATCCATTTTTCTTTAAAAAAAAAGTTATAATTTAATTTTAATTTTAGGAATTAAAATTTTTAAGAAAAATGGATTAGCAATTTATTTTTTTAGGAAAAATGGTCCGGAACGGGGGCTAGTAAGGAAAATCGCTATTTGTGATTTACTAAAAATCTTTGATGAGGCTTGATTTCATATATTTTACATAAATTTTAAGCATTTCACCAACACCCAAATCTTGGAGCCAAATTTGGAGTGAACCATTTATTTCTCTACTGTTCAGAGTATTTTGAGAAGGATAAACCAAAATTAATCGTTTTGCTCATAATTATCTAAATCATTTCTTTATTCTATAATAAAAAAAAAATTGAAAAATATTTCTAAAAAATTATTTCCTAAAATTAAATCCATAGATATTCGTATTATTTTGAATTCTGCGAATGCGTGGCCCAGATGAGCCACTTAAACATCTCATACAACGAACATTTGGAGCATGATCTCTGCATGGTTCTGGTGGTCTGTTGTCGTTTTCTTCTTCTTCTCTTCGGTCGGTGTCTCCACTTGCAGTTTCAGTTGAATTTCTTTGACTGAATTGATTCTGTGCATCTTCATCGGCTTCGTATTCTTTATCACTTCGCAAGTCTTTCTTCAAGTCTTTCAAATCCTCCGGAGGAATTTCAATCCCTAATTTTTTGCATTCTTCCAGTAATAATTTATCATCTTCGCTCAGCTCCTTCTTTTTCGGTGGGATGTTAGGAGGTTCCTTGAAAAACGTGAGCGAGGCGTTCACGACCACCATCCCTCGCACAATCATCAGCTGTTTTAACTCCTACGTGGTAATCCGGAACTATTTTTGAGTGATCGAGTTCTTTGTTGTGATATTCCATGAACTGATACGAAGACGAAAACCGATCGAAAACTTCGACCGAAAAATCGAAAACTTTTCGATCGATTTAACTTAATGATCACGCAACGCCATAAGAAGTTTCACTTTAAGTTCTTTAGGCTTTACCGACGTAGAGCCTGTTCATTTTTTCGTTTATTTTCGTTAATTTTCCGTTAATTATCGTTAGTTTCTCGTTAATTATCGTTAATTTTTCGTTGCTTATGAATTTTTCGTTATTTATCGTTAGTTTTTTGTTAATTATCGTTAATTTTTCGTTATTTTTCGTTAATTTTTCGTTATTTACCGTTAATGTTTCGTTACTTATTAATTTTTCGTTACTTATCGTTAATTTTTCGTTACTTATAGTTAGTGTTTCGTTAGTTTTTCGTAATTTTTAAAAAAATCGTTTTAAAAAAAGTATCGTATTTAAAAAAAAAAATCCCTGGTACAGACAGAGAAACTTTCCCTTTTATTTATTTATATATAGATAGAAGATAAGTTTTAACTTTTACTCATTTAAATAAAGTTTTACTCATTTAAAAAATTTTTTTCAAATTAAAATATAAAATTTTTTATGAAATTTGCATTGAAATTTTAACGGAAACAAAAATAAAATCTTTATTGATTCTAAACTTATTGCCACGACAACGTAACTTTACGTAACCTTTTTTTTTTTTGTCGATGGAACATTTTAAAAAACAATTTTTTTTTTTAAATTTCCTAAATGCTTTTCCAGTGGAGCACACATAGGAAAAACGCAATCATACCATTTTTTTTTCTTGATTTAAGCTAAAATTTATTTTATTTTATTTTTTAATGAAAATTTAAATTGCAATGTAAGTTAATTAGGTGACCGTATCTTGGCAATTTCTTTAATATTCAATGTTGAACGGATAATCCTTGTGCTGCTTTGCGCTTTAAAAAAAATTAACGAATTAAAACCGGATTTTTTAATTTTTTTTTTTTTAAACTTACTCGCTAAAATGACAAATTCTACCATTACAGTCCAGTGAATCCAATATTTCCATGTCCGATATGCTGAGATCAAATTCAAAAATTTTAATATTGTCAATAAGCCTTTGTTTGTTCGTAGATTTTGGAATTGGTATTACTCCCAAATGCACCTAAAAAAAAAAAGAAAAAAAAAATTAGTTGAGCAAGGTTGTTTCTGTTTTCGTCTTCTTTTTTTTTACACTCACCAAATATCTTAAAACGATCTGTCCCGGAGTTTTTCCGATCCTTCCTGCTATTTCCAAAATTTTCGGATCTTCCAGTAAAATAGGTTCATCCGGCCTGGCCCAAGGACGGGAAGGGGATCCTAAAGGGCTGTAGGCGGTGATGGTGATGTCGAAACCTTTGCAAAATTCCGTTAGCTTTTTCTGATTTAAGTATGGGTGACATTCTACTTGATTTGTGACCGGTTTGATTTTGGCGTATTTCAGCAGTCGGACCATTTGCTCGGAATTGAAATTGGATACCCCGATGGATTTGACCAGTCCTTGCTCCACGCACTTTTCCATTTCTTTCCATGTTTCAACGTAATCGTAGTCGGCGTATAATAATTTTCCGTTTTGGTCCCTTGGAAAACATTCTTTGTTTTCCTGGAAGAAAAAGTTGGAAAAACGCAAAATTTTTCTTGTTTCAGAAAAGAAAAAAGAAAAGAGAATTTTTTAAAAAAGATTTTTGTGAACTCGGAAAATTTTCAGGAGTAGTTTGAGAGCACAAGCCTTTTTTTAAATTTCAAATGGGTTTGGTTTTTTTAAGTAAAATTTTCTGAAATGTTCGGTTCGTTTTTTTGTTCAGTTCGGTTTTTTTTAATCGATTTGTTTCGATTTGTTTCGGTTTGTCATATCTGGCTTTTTTTTAAGACTTACCAGAAAGGCGAACGGCCAATGCATCAAATACAAATCCAAATACCCTAACCCGAAATTTTCCATTGATTTTTTACAGGCAGGAATGACCAAGTCCGGCCTGTGGAACGTGTTCCAAAGCTTGCTTGTAATAAAAAGATCTTTCCTAACAACAGATCCATTCGAGATTTTTTCCCTTAACGCAGCTCCCACTTCCCCCTCATTTCCATAAATCATGGCGCAATCAAACATCCTGTAGCCTAAATCTATGGCTAATTTTACGGCTTCTCCTACTTTACCGGGTTCTGCCTAAAAATCAATAAAATAAAAAAATCAATCAAATAAAAAAAAATCAATAAAATAAAAATCAATAAAATACAAAAAAAATCAATAAAATAAAAATCAACAAAATGCAAAAAATCAGTCAAATAAAAATCAATAAAATACAAAAAAATCAATAAAATAAAAATCAATAAAATACAAGAAATCAATAAAATAAAAATCAATAAAATAAAAATCAATAAAATACAAAAAAAATCAATAGAATAAAAATCAATAAAATACAAAAAAATCAATAAAATAAAAATCAATAAAATACAAGAAATCAATAAAATACAAAAAAATCAATAAAATAAAAATCAATAAAATACAAAAAAATCAATAAAATAAAAATCAAAATACAAAAAAAATCAAATAAAAATCAATAAATTACAAAAAAATCAATAAAATACAAATAAATAAATCAATAAAATACAAAAAAAATTAATAAAATCAATCAAATAAAAATAAAATAAACAATCAAATTTATAAACAAAAAATAAATAAATAAATAAATAAAAATAATAAAAAATTGAAGATTTTAACCAGAAACTTGCCTGCCAAGTCCCTAGCCCGAAAGCAGGGATCGTTTCCCCGTTGTTTAATTTTATCCTTTGTAGGCCCACCATTTTCCGAAAAAAAAAATCCGAAAGGAAGAACCACTAGATTGGGTTTGAGATATGCAAGCGACACATTTTTTATTATGCAACTTATCTTTTCTAGGTGAAAAAATGTGTGGGCATTCTACCGTAGAGAGGGGGAAACAATAATTAATCGGTATCTCGAACGCCGTTGTCAACTGATAACAATAGGGAAAAATCGGTGAGCTATTTCCTGAGGATCTGAAAGTGTTTCAAATTTTTTTTTGAAGTCTTATTCATATATTGACAAGCCGTTTGACATTATAAGCCACGTGAAATTTGTAATGAATGATGATTCATCAATTTTTTTCTTTGCTCACTGTTTGACTTGTAGATACTTTCGTTGGCTAATTTAAAAAAATTAAATTTGGGATATTGAAACCTACTTTTTTTTTTTTTCATCAAGTTCAAGGCTACGAATTTTTTTTTTTTGGGGGGATTTCACGCAGAGCTTTGATCATTTATCTGTGTAATTCTTTTGCAAACTTTTCCCATATGTCGCTGTCGAGGGTAATCGAAAATGCGAACGGTAGCTTTTCTGAGGATTCTTGATCGTTATCGTTACACGAGGAAATTATGATAACTCTTGATGATAAGAATCACTTGAATTGTTGGGATATTGTGTAATTTTTATTTTTCTTTTTTATTTTTTCAGATTTAGACGGATCTTGAATCGGTTTTACTGCGGATAACAGGAGCAAAGAAATCTTGATGGATTTTGAAACTGAGTCAGCTGTGACGAAAGAATTATGTTTAAACGTTCAAAGATAAGGTAAATTTATTATTGGATTTGAAATTTTTAGGCCCCATTGGTTTTGTATTAATGAAACTGTGTATTACATACATATAATGTAAACATGATTTTGAACCCCCCCCGCTAAACTGAGTTTTGAAAAATCCGTTTATTCCCCTTTTATTATGTTAGATTTTAGACCTAAAATACAGGGATGGAAAACCGCTCCAAAAATCAAAACGGTTCGGTTCTGTTCGTTTTTTTTTTTTTTTTTTTTTTTTTTTTTTTGAAGTTTAAAAGTTGAATTCGGTTTGGTTTCGGTTAAAATGTCCACCAGGGAGGGTTCGGATCTGTTTGGGTACCCATTTGAATTATTTTGAATACGATTTGGTTCGGTTCGGCTCGGTTTTAGTACAAAACCGGTTTCATGTTCGACTGGGTTTTTGAAATTAACTAGGTTCTGGTTCGGATCTGTTTTGGTACAGATTTGAATTTTTTTGAATACGGTTTGGTTCGGTTCGGCTTTCTTTTCGGTTTTAGTACAAGACCGGTTTCAGATTTGGCTGGATTTTTGAAATTAACTGGGTTCGGTTTCGGATCTGTTTTCGCACCGATTCGAATTTTTTTGAATGAGGTTCGGTTCGGTTCGGTTCGGTTTTTTTTTAGGTTTACAATGCCGAAGGTATTGTGCTAAACCTATAAAACTAAAACTAAAACTAAAACCTATTTCAGGTTGGGCTCGGTTTTTGAAATTAATTGAGTACGGGTTCGGTTTCTGTTTGGATTTTTTGGTAAATCCGATTCAATTTCGGTTCGGTTTAGTCTTCAATTCGGTTCGGTTTCGGTTCTGTTTTTTTAAACGAAAAGACCGCTTTTGATTTTGATGGTTGACCGGTTCGGTTTTTGGTAAAAAAAAAAAAAACCCTAGTTTCGGTTTTGGTGTTAAGTAAAAACCGAATTTTTTAAAATACTCCGAGAGTGGAATAAAAACGGTTTTAGTTTGATTCGTTTTTTTTTAATAAAAATAACCCAGTTTCAGTTCGGTTTTTTTCCCCTAATTTGAGTTCGGTTTCGTTTTTTTTTTTTTTTTTTTTTTTTCCAAAATCCAGCTTTCTTTTGGTTTTGGTGTAGAGCCTGTCCACGTCAAAACAGATCGGTCCGCGGGGTCATGTCAGGGATTCCGGATTTGGTTTCACTATTCGGTAGGGTATATGGAACAACTAAGAAAGCCACCTCCGTTTGGTTCTATCACGCTTTTTAACGGAGTTATGCAGGTTTGAAATTTTTGGAAATTTTTTTTAGCCGGAAAAAAATTAAATGGGTCGATTTGGTTTTTTTCGTCTCCCGCCCTTATTTTTCAACCGTTTTAGGTCGGGGAGGTCTTAAAATGATCAGAATAAAGTACTTAATCGAGCCAACCTTACACTTTTGGCCGGGCCGCCATCTTGAAAAAATGGCGGCCGAAAACGTGTTTAAAAAAGTACCAAATCTTCAACTGCTTCTACAACCCCTTCCCCATAAAAAAAATTTAATTTTTTTTTCACTAAAAAATTCCTTTTTTTATAAGCTTTCGATTGGTTATAGGGAGAATATGGACCCGAACTTGCTTAGGGGTCAAAAAATTAATTTTTTGACGATGAAACCAAAAATTTCCAATTTTTCGTGGTTTTTCATCGGATATTTTAGTGTTGTTAGCATAATAATCTATGAAGGCTTTAAATATTGGTTCGCAGGGCAAATATTAACGTTTTAGGACCTGGAACAAATACTTTTATTGAGCCAAAGTCAGTTTTTTATTTAATTTCAAAATTTATATGCAATTTTTGCTGTGATTAATGGTGGTAGGAACATAATTACTTTAAAACAACTATATTCTAAGTATGTGCATCAGGGTGCCCCTTATTTTGGCGATTTTCGAATTTCAAATCGCTTACCCCCAAAAATGGTTCTCCTTGATGTAGTGATAAACCCGAATTTTTCCGAAATTGTTTACTCAACGGGAAAGCGTGGCGATTTGAGCTTAAAGTTGCGAAATTGCCATAAGGGAACGTTCAAGTTTTACGTAAGATTTTTTTTTTTTTTTGCGGGGGGGTGGGGTCCGCATTAATCATTTTCGCCATAAGCTAAGTATGGCGAAGTATCTTACAACGGGACGGGGAGGTTCAAATTCACCAAAATCATGCTTACGTGATACTTAAATGGCCCCTAATTGCCGTAATAAGGGAAAAAATCAACTAGTTTTTTTTTCCGCAAAAAAATGTTCTTTCTTATCAGAAATTTTCCGTAGATTACGAATCTAAAGTCCGTTTTTTTTATCTGGTCCAGTTCTTGAGCTAGAGACCAAAATACGAGTAAAATTCAGGACTTGGTATCTTTTGTCACTTTACCACGATTTTTTGCCATATTTTGGTTTTTAATTTTGGCTTTGGGTTTATCAGTGCACCATGGAGAACTATTTTTGGGGGTAAGCGATTTGAAATTCGAAAATCGCCAAAATAAGGGGCACCCTGATGCACATACTTAGAATATAGTTGTTTTAAAGTAATTACGTTCCTACCACCATTACCCAGACAGACCCTTTTAGCTTTAGAATATCTGCACATGGCTAAAAAATTAGCCATATAATAGATATCTATTAAATGGCTTGTAGATCGCTAATAAAAAAACCAAAATGGGTATCGCTATTTTAGACATCTAAAATATTAGATATCCCATAGCCGTCGAAAAAAGCGGACATTTTGCAATTCAGCCTAAAATTAGCTCCCTGTTAGCTATCTATTAGCGATAATTAGACATCTAATAGCTGTCTATTAGATGGCAAAGGTCTGTCTGGGTAATCACAGCAAAAATTGCATATAAATTTTGAAATTAAATAAAAAACTGACTTTGGCTCAATAAAAGTATTTGTTCCAGGTCCTAAAACGTTAATATTTGCCCTGCGAACCAATATTTAAAGCCTTCATAGATTATTATGCTAACAACACTAAAATATCCGATGAAAAACCACGAAAAATTGGAAATTTTTGGTTTCATCGTCAAAAAATTAATTTTTTGACCCCTAAGCAAGTTCGGGTCCATATTCTCCCTATAACCAATCGAAAGCTTATAAAAAAAGGAATTTTTTAGTGAAAAAAAAATTAAATTTTTTTTATGGGGAAGGGGTTGTAGAAGCAGTTGAAGATTTGGTACTTTTTTAAAACGTTTTCGGCCGCCATTTTTTCAAGATGGCGGCCCGGCCAAAAGTGTAAGGTTGGCTCGATTAAGTACTTTATTCTGATCATTTTAAGACCTCCCCGACCTAAAACGGTTGAAAAATAAGGGCGGGAGACGAAAAAAACCAAATCGACCCATTTAATTTTTTTCCGGCTAAAAAAAATTTCCAAAAATTTCAAACCTGCATAACTCCGTTAAAAAGCGTGATAGAACCAAACGGAGGTGGCTTTCTTAGTTGTTCCATATACCCTACCGAATAGTGAAACCAAATCCGGAATCCCTGACATGACCCCGCGGACCGATCTGTTTTGACGTGGACAGGCTCTGTAGCTGTTATTCTTAAATCTGGTTCGGTTCGGTTTCGGTTAAGTTTTTTTTAACGAAAGAACCGGTTTTGGTTTAGTTTGGTTCTGTTTTTTGCTGGTAGCCCCTCCGGTTTCGGTTCGGTTTTTATCAAAATCCGGCTCCGTTTCGGTTTTTGGTGTAGCTGTTATTCCTAAATCTGGTTCGGTTCTATTTCGGTTCAGTTTTTTTAACGAAAAAACCGGTTTTGGTTCAGGTTCGGTTTTTTTGCTGAAACCTTGCCCCCCCCCGGTTTTGGTTATTTTTTTTTTTAATAATTCGGTTTTTTGTTCGGTTTCAAACCATTCCTAATTTTAAATGGGTTCGGGTTCGGGATCGGGTTTGAGTTCAATTTTTTAATTAAAATTTTCAATTCGGTTTTTGTGAGACAAAAAACCTGGGTTCGGTTCGGTTCGGTTTGCTTTTTCTGCTTAAAAATTAATTTTTCCTACAATTTTTTTCTTTCTATAATTTAAATTCCTAATTTTAAAATTGCTGAAAAATGTTTTCTATAATTTTTTTTCCTTAAAAAATTTTTTTAATTTTGATCAGTAGCTTGCAGGTCTCGACTGGCTACGACCCGAACGAATGTCGTAACAAGTCGAGACGTGCAAACTCCAGTCACAACTTACAGTACAAACGCTATCTCTGCACCTGATATGTAATTTATACTATTTATGAAGCATTATATTAAGCATTAAGAATCTTTAGGGTACAAGTAAAAAATAAAAATATAGTTTCAAGTATTTTTGCTATTTCGAAAACCAAAATGCCTTAAGGACAAACATTTTTCACTTCGGAACTCTCTTTGTCAAGCCAAAAATCTAAAGGACAGTTGAAAAAAAAAAACGAATCACCTTTATATCACGTGATAACATAAAAGGCCTTCCTATTGTATACAAAGCTAACAATTAATCAGTTACACATAAAAAGTCGAATAAATCGGTCTTTTTTTTTTTTCTTCCTCTTTTTTATTATCACCATGTAGGAGTTACTTTTTTTTTACGCATAGCAGTATACCCGGTAAGCGATCTTCAAAAAAAAGAAAAAAATTTTTTTTTACCCCCACGCGACGCCTGTCCCGCTGTGGAATTTTTTCCGCCTTTTTCCGGTAAAATCGATCTCTCTTTTCGAAACATTTTTTGTCCTGTACTTCTTGTCGGTTGTTTCAGCCGAAATTAAGTGAATAGGGGAAGGAATGGCTGTTTCGTTTAAAACTCGACTTACGGGGGGGGATCGAAATTTTAGGGGGGAACCTTTGGTGTATCCCGGAATTTTTAATACAAGTTTCTGGTTTCAAGTAAATAACGAACTTGGAAAACAAAATATAAGCAAATTGTTTTGAAATTATTTTCCGGTTGAATTTGCAATTCAGACAAGTTGAAACTTGCCCTGAAAATTCCAGGGTAAAACAAACGAGTTCGGCAAATACGTAGAATTTCGATTTTTTCCCCGTAAATCAATCGACCCCCTATCATTTTTCCTAAAAAAAAAAAAAATCAATTCCTAATCCATTTTTTCTAAAAATTTCGGTTCCTAAAATTGCTTTCCTAACAATTTTTTTTTCCCAAAGAATTGTTAATTTTTCTAAAACTTTATGATCCCTAAAATAAAATTTCCTAAAATCCCTTTAGGGATTTAAAAAATTAGGATAAATATTCATTTCAGGAAATTTTATTTTAGGAATCAAAAAAATGAAAATTAGAAAAAAATACTTCAGAAAAAAATTTTTAGGAAAAATGGATTAGGAATTGATTCTTTTAGGAAAAACGGATTAGGAATTGATTCTTTTAGGAAAAACGGATTAGGAATTTACTTTTTTTTAGGAAAAACGGATATTAGGAATATCTTTTTTTTGAAAAATCGGATTAGGAATTTATTTTTTTAAGAAAAACGGATTAGGAATTTATATTTTTAGGTAAATGTAATAGGATTTTTTTTTTTAGGAAAAACGGATTAGGAATTTTGTTGAAAAAAAGGGATTAGGATTTTTTTTTTTTTTTTTTTTTTTTTTAGAAAAAACGGATTAGGAATATCTTTTTTTTGAAAAATCAGATTAAAAATTTATTTTTTTAAGAAAAACCGATTAGGAATTTATTTTTTTAGGTAAATGTAGTAGGATTTTTTTTTTTAGGAAAAACGGATTAGGAATTTTGTTAAAAGAAAGGGATTAGGATTTTTTTTTTTTTTTTTTTTTTTTTTTTTAGAAAAAACGGATTAGGAATATCTTTTTTTTGAAAAATCAGATTAGGAATTTATTTTTTTAAGAAAAACCGATTAGGAATTTATTTTTTTAGGTAAATGTAGTAGGATTTTTTTTTTTAGGAAAAACGGATTAGGAATTTTGTTAAAAGAAAGGGATTAGGATTTTTTTTTTTTTTTTTTTTTTTTTTTTAGAAAAATCGGATTAGGAATATCTTTTTTTTGAAAAATCAGATTAGGAATTTATTTTTTTAAGAAAAACGGATTAGGAATTTATTTTTTTAGGTAAATGTAGTAGGATTTTTTTTTTAGGAAAAACGGATTAGGAATTTTGTTGAAAAAAAGGGATTAGGATTTTTTTTTTTTTTTTTTTTTTTTTTTTTTTTTTTTTTAGAAAAAACGGATTAGGAATATTTTTTTTGAAAAATCAGATTAGGAATTTATTTTTTTAAGAAAAACGGATTAGGAATTTATTTTTTTAGGTAAGGTAAGGGTAGGGAAGTGCGCCCGTCTGAAAAGTGCGACCGGTTTAATAAAAACTGATAAAAATCCCATACTTAAAAAAAAGATTTCAAGGGACGATTTTTTAATGTTTTCAGAACCTATTATGATCAAAGAAATGTATTGTTGTCGTCCATTTTTGAATAAAAAAAAATAATTTTACAAAAGCAAAAATTCATATTCGTCGAAAAGTTAGACTGCCTCATTTTCAATTTGATTTAATTTTATGTAAACATTGGCTTATTTTATGAAATATGCTCCATTCAATTGTCAATACCTTGCATTATTTTTTTATGCTATCAAGAATTTTTTACTCGACTTCCTATTTGATAAACCTTAATAGGTTGCACTTTTTTGGCAAAAATAACATTTTCGGAAAGTGCGACTAGCAGACGACTTCTTTAATTCCTTTGACAAAGGAAACCATCTTGTTTTTATTTACATATGCAATTCGGAGTGCCACTAATAATAATTATTTAATTGTAGTTTTAATAAACAAGGATTATTTGTTTTTAACGGTGTTCAGCAATTTTTGAAAGAAAATTCATCGATCTTTTATAAACAAATAACTTTTGCTTTGGAGAATTCATTTTTAAAAAAAAAATAAGAACGGTCGCACTTTTCAAAAAATGGAGGTTTGAAATATTATGCGTCGGCAGTCAGAAAAATATGGTTGAACTCTAAATCGCGCCGTTTTTCAAATTTGAGGCTAATGCACATTAAAGCTTAATAATGGAGCAGTATATTGTAATAAAAAACTTGGCTTGATTCTCTTCCTATTAAGACCTAATAAAGGTCAAAATCAATTTTTTCTAGAACCCGGTCGCACTTCCCTACCCTTACCTTAAATGTAATAGGATTTTTTTTTTTTAGGAAAAACGGATTAGGAATTTTGTTTTAAAAAGGGGTTAGGATTTTTTTTTTTTTTTTTAGAAAAACGGATTAGTAATTTATTTTTTAAGATAAATGTATTAGGACTTTATTTTTTTAGATAAATTTATTAGGAATTTATTTTTTTTAGGAATAATGGATTAGGAATTTATTGTTTTAGGAAAAACGGCTTAGGAATTTTTTTTTGGAAAAACGGATTAGGAATTTATTGTTTTAGGAATAACGGATTAGGAATTTATTTAGGCCTATGTAATTTTTTTTTTTTTTTTTTTTTTTTTTTTTGGAAAAACGGATTAGGAATTTATTTTTTTAGATAAGTGGATTAGGAAATTATTTTTTTAGGAAAAACGGTTTAGGAAAAATGGTCGGGAACGCCGTAAATCGAGTATTAGACAAAACAGCCATTCCTTTCTATATTCACTAAAGCCTAACTATTAACAATCGGATATGAAAAAAAAAAAAAAAAAAAAAAAAAAATTAATTGGCATATATTATCAGGACAAACGGGTTGTGAAGAGATAAACTCACCGTAGTTATTTTAAAAAAAAACGAAAGAGTAACCGAATGGTTTCGTCTGAAAGTTATTTAACTATAGAAAACGGACTTGCTCAGTTTTAGAGATCCATAGCAATCTAGTCTCATTTGTAGACCGAGAGAGGCCTCGTCGAGGCTGGTTCGTTTTCATTCACGGATTTTTTTTTTTTAGTTCGAATGCGGTCTCGTTATCGTGCGGACTCGACAAAAAAAAAAAAAAAATAAACAAATAAAGCCGAAAAAATTTTAGGAAATCGAAAGCGGTGACCATGCTGATGCGGTAGCATTTTTAGGAAAATATATTAATTTTTTTTTTTTTTTTTTTTTAAATCTTAGGTGAGTTTGAAAAATATTTTTGCCCTTTGATTGTTCCGCCTCCACGGTTCGTCCTTGTCACGTGCCGGTGAAGAATTTCAGCGAAAAAATTAGCTACGGAAAAAATAAATGGATTTTGTTATGTAAGATTTCGGAAAATATTTTTTAAAAAAATAATAAATTCCCCAAAAAAATTTTTTGTGATTTTAAGAACGTGACGGAACGTATATAGGTTATATGGTCTTAGTTTTTTTTTTATCAGTTTTGATATTTTGGATGGACCATTTTTTTTTTATCTTACTGAATTCGAGATTATCGGGGTCGTTCTTGTGGCGAATTGAGTGTTTTTTGAAAGTTATCGTTGGGAAAGGTTTTCTGAGGAAATTTTTGTTTCGCGAATCGTTTGAAATCGAAGGGCACCGAATGATAATATTCCCGTAGAAATTGTTATATGTCAGTTCTGTTTGTATTTGACATGAAGCAAAACGAGTTTTTTTTTATTTCATGGTCAAGGGATTTCAGTTGACTTTTGATGTGTTTTTTTTTTTAATGTGTAGAAATCGCACGTGTTGAAAAATGCACGTTTGTATTTTTGGTTTTTAGGTTTTTCATCTTTTTCATGGCAGCTAATCCTTTGAGGGTTGTATGGACCGTACATCAAATTTATTAGGCATATGTTACCCCTTTATTAGAGAACAAGAAATATCAATTTTTTTTTTTTTTTTTTTGGCAGTTACTTGGGCTTTTAATTTGAGAAATAGGGTCAGGATAGATTTACTGAAATATTTACTTCACACAGGTTCCCCTATTCCCCATGGATTGTGTATGTTTTCCCGTGAAGAACGGCTTAGCTATAAGCCTATGAACTATCATAAAATAAGAAGCTCGTTTTGCTTTATGTCAAAGCTTATAAGCTCATAAAAATTGTAAACTTGTATTTAAGAAATTTAAGCTTAAGCTAAAAGACAAAAAAGCTAGTTTTAAGAGTTAAAAAGTTCAACTTAAAGTTAAGAGAGGTGAGCTCAACTAAAGCTTAAGCTTTTTCTCTTAAGAGCTAGACTTAAACTTATAAGAACCTACAGCTTATAAAAATTTAAGCTATAAGACTAAAAAGAGCTAAATTTAAAAGTTGAAGGAGAGGAGAGGTGAACTCAATTTAAGCTTATAAGCTTAAATATAAGCTTAACTTTAAGCTCTTTTAACTATTTAACTTATTCCAGTTTTTTAGCTTCAGATAAGTTTGAAGTTCTTATAAGCTTATAAGAACTTAAAACTTAAGCTGAAGCTAAAAAATTAGAATGAGCTAATTTTAAATGTTTAAAAGTTGCAACTTAGGAGATCTCAACTGGAGCTGAAGCGTAAGAGAGAGCTTAAGAGCTGAACTTAAGCTCGGAAGAGCTTAAAAGCTATTGGAATTTAAAAGCTATTGGAATTGATAAGCTTATAAAAATTGTAAGCTTGTAGCGACTTAAAGCGTAAGCTTAAGCCAAAAGACTGAAAGAACCTAGTTTTAAGAGTTAGAGTTTAACTTGGAAGTTAAGAGAGGTGAGTTCAGCTGAAGCTTAAGCTTTTTTTTTTAAAACGTTTAACTTGTGCTTTTAAAAATTGATAAGCTTATATGAACTTATAGCTTATAAAAAATTAAGCTAAAAGACTGAAGAGAGCTAGATTTATGAGTTAGAGTTCAACTTAAGGCTAAGAGAGATGAGCTCAATTTAAGCTTATAAACTTAAATTTTAGTTCAGTTCTCTTAACTATTTATCTCATTCTAGTTCTTTAACTTCAGCTTAAGTTTAAGTTCTTATAAACTTATTAGCTGTTAAAATTTTAGCTTTTAAGAGAGAGACCTTTAAGTGCTTTTAAGAGAGCTTTAAGTTGTTTTAAGTTTTAAGAACTTAAAACTAGAAGCTAAAAAACTAGAATGAGCTAAGTTTATAAGTTAAAAATTGCTAATTATAAAGATCTCAACTGAATCTTAAGCGGAGACAGCTAAAGAGCTAGACTTAAGCTTGGGAGAGCTTAAAAGCTAGACTTATGCTTATAGGAACTGATAAGCTAATAAAAATTGTTAGGTTGTAAGAACGTTAAGCTACTTAAGTTAAAAGACTAAAAATCAAGCTAGTTTTAAGAGTTGAAGAGTTTAACTCAAATTTAAGACAAGTGGGCTCAACTGAAGCTTAAGCTCTTTCTCTTAAATGCTACACTTGAGCTTTTAAAAACTGGTAAGCTTATATGAACTTATAGCTAATTTTAAGCTTAAGCTAAAAGACTAAAAAGAAGTAGATTTAATTAAAAGAGTTTAACTAAAGGTTAAGAGAGGTGAGCTCAATTTCAGCTTCAGCTGTCTCTCTTAAAAGCTAAACTTTAAGAACTGATAATCGTATAAGAACTTAAAATTTAAACTAAAGCTGAAAAACTAGAATGAGCTAAATTTAAATGTTAAAAATTGCAACTTTTGGAGATCTTAATTTCAGCTTAAGCGTAAGAGGGAGCTTAAGAGCTAAGCTTAAGCTTATAGGAACTTATAAGGTTGTAAGCTTTAGTTAGTTGTAATTTAAGCTAAAGAAAGGAGCAGTATTTCTCTTACTAATTGCATTTGATCAACCGTTATTTGAAGAAGTCTGTGAAGGTAGCAGTGAAATGTAGCAGTGTGATCTAATTACGTTGATCCCGAACCAAAAATAGGCATCACTCTTTTTTTGAACATACCAACATGTTTGTACAAGCTTTAACAGAGTGAATCCCTTGATTTTGGCAAATATATCCGTCGAGATAACAAAAAAAGAGCCCTCTCGGCACACAAAAAAAAAAAAAACCGGATTACCAGCCCTCCTTTAGTAGGTCTTCAGCTTATCCCTCAAGGCTAGAAATGTTATGTAAGCTTTTACTTTCCTCAGGAGATAAAGCTTAACCAGTTTTTTTTCTATCAAAAAAAAAAAAAAAAAAAAAGTATTAACTGGAACTGGAAAACCAGTCCTTCAGTTTCAGGTGATTAAATTAGACTTTGACGATTTTTTTCCCCTGAAAATGCTTAAAACATTATTCAAATAAGTTTTTTTTTTTTTTTTTTTTTTTTTTTTTTTTTTTTTTAAAGCTTTGAAATTCCACGCAAGAAAAAGATTCCCAACTATTTTTGCAAATTAGCCAGTTTTTGACAAAATCTTCATAATATTTTTAGAAAATTCGGTAGAAGAGGCATTTAATAAGCTTAATCTAGCTAATTTTATACAATTGTCCTGTGCCTTTGCTCTCTTCTTTCCTTACTTTTCCTTCCATTGCAGCATTTTATTATTTTTAATTAGATTTGATCTTTTTTTTTTTTTTTTTTTTTTTGTGATTTGAGGCAAAACTGTATGGTTAAATGGTTACCGTAGGAGGGGGCTACTTTTTACACTTTTGGATGGTTTTTTTACGAAACAGATATAAAATTTAAAATTAAATTAAAATCTGTTTATACAATCATCAAGAGTGGTCCTTTAGCTTTCATACGATACCCTGTTGTAATATCTACACTTGTTCTAACACGAATAAAAACTCGATTTTGCAAAAGGTGTCGTTCTAACAAGGGGTGGGGTAACTTTTTACATTCACGTTTATACCTGAATATCTTTAATAATTGAAAAAGATAAGACAAAGGATTGGTCTCGATAAATGGAAAATGTCTTAATAAATCGATTTGTACCTTTTTAGATGTTCTATTAATGACCATTGCTGCTTATTTAAAAAAATGATTGAACGTAGTAAAAACGTAATCAGAACGTTGGAAACGTTATCCATTCATTGTGAATTTAGCACAGCATAGGGAATCGCCATTGAAATATATGTAAAAAGTTACACCACTGATCGTAATTTTTTTTTTCTTTTCAATTTTCTTCGGCTTTTAATAGTTTAATTTTGAGTGAAATTAGGATGATTGTTTAAGGGACTATATAGGGCAAGTGCGAAAAGCATTTAAATTTAAATTTGACCAGTGGATGCAGCAGAATGCATCTTAGTATTTTAGGTTGCGTGATTTCTTAATTTTTTTTTTTTCGTATTAAAAACTTAATATTTTCATAACAAAACAAGTTTAGGCAACTAGGCTTGAATATAACACTGGAAAATAATCAACAATTTAGAATAACTTTAATTTTTGAAAAAATTCTTAGCCGTTTTCAAGTATTTTCAAAAAAATGAAAGTGTAAAAAGTAGCCCCCTCCTACGGTACTAAAGTACTTTAATGGACTTTTCGGTCCGTCTTATTTTTATCGTATTTTACTTTCTGATACATGATTAGTGTAGGAACTACTTGTACAATGAGGTTAAGATGACTGTATCAGCAGTTCCTACAATCCCTGCTAAAGGGAGTGAGTGTTGGTGGTCACCCATCCACTAACTGGTCGTTCTCAATGCTGCTTAACTTCATTGATCACGATCCCGCTAGATGAAACGAGTCACCACTCCGACCCCGACCACGTACGCATACATCTCTGTACGTTGTCAATAGCGATGTTTTATATTCAGCATAAAAATTTGAATACTAAACTCATTTCATGTGTATAATTTAAAAAAAAAAAATTGTCATTTTTATTTGAGCACAAAAATAACCAACCTGAATTCCTAATAAAATATTTATAAATTTTGAGAATCAAAACCATTTAACCGTCGCAATTTTCTAGAAAAAAAAAAAAATTATAACAGAACTTGAAACAGATTAAAATCTTTCCACGATGAATCATTAAAAATAAATCAGGTTTGCGATTTTCTAAAAGAGATTCATAGAAATTTGGAGAATTAAACCATTTCGATTACCGTAGGAGGGGGCTACTTTTTACAATGGTGGGTAACTTTTTACACTTTCATTTTTTTGAAAATACTTGAAAACGGCTAAGAATTTTTTCAAAAATTAAAGTTATTCTAAATTGTTGATTATTTTCCAGTGTTATATTCAAGCCTAGTTGCCTAAACTTGTTTTGTTATGAAAATATTAAGTTTTTAATACGAAAAAAAAAAAATTAAGAAATCACGCAACCTAAAATACTAAGATGCATTCTGCTGCATCCACTGGTCAAATTTAAATTTAAATGCTTTTCGCACTTGCCCTATATAGTCCCTTAAACAATCATCCTAATTTCACTCAAAATTAAACTATTAAAAGCCGAAAAAAATTGAAAAGAAAAAAAAATTACGATCAGTGGTGTAACTTTTTACATATATTTCAATGGCGATTCCCTATGCTGTGCTAAATTCACAATGAATGGATAACGTTTCCAACGTTCTGATTACGTTTTACTACGTTCAATAATTTTTTTAAATAAGCAGCAATGGTCATTAATGGAACATCTAAAAAGGTACAAATCGATTTATTAAGACATTTTCCATTTATCGAGACCAATCCTTTGTCTTATCTTTTTCAATTATTAAGATATTCAGGTATAAACGTGAATGTAAAAAGTTACCCCACCCCTTGTTAGAACGACACCTTTTGCAAAATCGAGTTTTTATTCGTGTTAGAACAAGTGTAGATATTACAACAGGGTATCGTATGAAAGCTAAAGGACCACTCTTGATGATTGTATAAACAGATTTTAATTTAATTTTAAATTTTATATCTGTTTCGTAAAAAAACCATCCAAAAGTGTAAAAAGTAGCTCCCTCCTACGGTACATTAACGACACAAAAAAAATTTACATCGTCGTCAGGATTTTCATTTTCGTAGCCTCTTCTCGATTCATTTAAATTCAGGAAATTCTCTCCAGTTTTTCTTCTAAGGCTTCTTTCTGGGTAACCTCCCAGCAATAGGTCATAGCCAACCTACTTTGGCTTCTGTATTCGTCGTGAAGCTAAAAAAAATAATTGAGTGAAGCGGGACAGTATCACTATCACATTGTAAAAAATTTTGTGTAATTTTGATTTTGAAAATTGAAAAACGGTCCACACATTTTTATTTGTATGTAATAACACAATAACAAATATTGCCTAGCAACATGTGTCAAAATTAACGTAAATGTGTGTCAAACATACACTTTAAAAAATTTTGTGTATCGTCGTTTCGCGTTGTAAAGGAGCAATATGCAAATGCTTCTTCGAAAGGTAAACATAAACATTCTTTTTCATATTGCTCCTTTACAACGTGCAACGAGGGTATGTTCAACAAACTCGGTCCACACACTCTGTATGTAGCTCTTTTTATGTTAATTTTGACACATGTTGCTAGGCATTATTTGTTATTGTGTTATTATTTAAAAATAAAAATGTGTGGACCATTTTTCAATTATAAATTGTGTTAAAATTACGCAAAATTTTTTAGAGTGTAAAAAGAGCTCCACACATAGTGTATGGACCGAGTATGTTAAAAATACACAAAATTTTTTACAATGCAGTAACCGCCGCTTATTGTAGTGGCAGTTAATGCAATTTTTCGCCCAATATGATCGAAACTCGTGGCTTTTCTCAACCGCACAAGGCATAGTTTTGTTTTCGCATTAACTTTTTTTGTTTTGTTTTTGTTTTGCGCGATATTCTTTTTTTTGAAATTTTGGCACCTGACCCTCGATACGGAGCAAAAAAGCGATCTTCTAATTAACACTGGTTTACATTCAATGAAAACGACCTTGAACCCAAATAGACATCGGAAATGGCATTAAATAAAGGCGAAGTGGTAACATCACTTGAAAAATTAATTCTAACAAACCGAACACTAGAGCTTGTTCTTTTTTTTCTTTTTTTTTTTTTTTCCTAAAAATAAAAGGGAATTAAAAGCCAAATTTAATTAAAAGAAAAAATGTTTTCCTGGAAGCGATTCAAATCAAAATAATTATTGCCAAAAAGTAATTCGTCACAATAAAAAGAAAAAAAAAAGTCCCAATTTTTCATGGGAGGATCTAGCCGAAAAATCTGGGGGATGGGGGGGTCAAGCTCTCTTTACATAGAAGTTATAAAAAATCGAAAAATTTTGAAGCCAAACATTGTATTTTTCTTTATTTTCTAAATCGTCCGTCTAATACTCTTTATTTTCGTTATGAGCTTCCCAAAAGTCTGGGGGTGGGGGGCTAGTTTCCCCAGCCCCACCCCCTCCCCCCTAGAATCAAGTTGAATCGAGTTTTGATGATTCACAAAAGAAAAGAAAAAAATTGTACCTTGAGCTAGTAACTTTTAAAGTATATATTTTCGTATATATATACACAAGTTAAATAAATATACCAAAAGTACACATTTGGGAATTTTGAGGAATTTTTGAGACACGATGGCCCTTTTTTTTGCTCTTTTTGTCATTTTCGCTTGGATTTTATTAAAAAAATGATTTCATTAAAATTAAATGGGTGTATATTTACGGTATATTTATACGTATATATTTCCGTATACATATACCAGAGAAAATAAATACTGTATTTTGTAAATCTAGGGGGCGGGAGGAGCCTCCCCAGCCCCCGTCCCCCCCAGATCCGCCCATGTCAATTTTGTTTCTTTTCTTTTCTTTTCAATACTCCTTTTCTCGGTTTAATTCGATGCATCTTCTTAGGCTTGATGCAACATGTTTCGTTCCCCCCTTGTTGAGAAATAAAAAGAGTTAAAACGAGTATGGAATTATAAGTCCTAAATTGATTATTATACTGAATAGATGTAGGTCAAGATTATAAAGTCTTATTTTAATAACAATGAACCGACCCGATCATCGGCCGTGAATTTTTTTTTTTCAGTGAAATTTAGGCCCAATTCGGTTCATTAGTCAATTTAAATATTTGATTTTCATTAACAATTTTTTTTTTATAGGTATAATGAAGGATGAGTCGATTATGCCGAATGAAATTCAGACGGAAAACGCTTTGTCCGAGGCCGAAAGGATATGGATTGCGTAAGTGTTTTTTTTTTTTTTGACGGAAAATGGAAACTTGTGAAGCTTCTTATATGTTAAAAATAAAATTATTTTTGCTGACATGACTGATAAAACTCTTTTCTTTTTTTTTAGGAGACTCAGGATTACGGCCACTTCCATATCCTTATTCGTAAGGCTTATCGCGTCGTTTATCGTCGCTGCTTACGACGGTTGGCTAAGAAGGCAACAAGCGGTAGTCAAAAGGGTTAAAGATCATCTTTTAGTCCCTACCGTCGTAGTTTTTTCTTCCAAATTATCCTTATCTGCTTTTACAGGTAAAAGAAAGTTGCATAATTGAATGAAAATAAGAAATAGTAGTACCCGTGTTGTCTTAACAAAATCTGCGATGTTGACCAAATTTAAAAAAAAAAAAAAAGCGGGAAATAATTATTTAATTTTTCAAACACTTCTTAGGGAGCGTTCAAATATTACGTAAGACTTTTTTTTCGGTGTTTTCGACCCCCTACCCTCCTTTCGTAAAGAAGCGTTCAAGAATTACAAACACCGGAAGGGGGGGAAAAGGGTGCAAGAAATTCTTACATGGGGTTGGGGGGGCCTGGAAAATCTTAAGTAAGAATTTTCGTTATTATTTATTGTTCAAAAAAATCCAAATTTTGTTAAAAATGGGCACCCCTCCATTTGCCGCCCTCTCCTCTTTAAAAAAAATTGTACTTAATAAGTACAATTTTTAGAAAAATTTTTTTAAATTAAAAAAAAAAAAAAAAAAAAAAAAAATTCTTAAAATTATAATTTTAAGGAAAAAATGTTTTTCTGAAATTCTGTAAGACATTTTGTAAAATTGGCGGTAAAGAAAAAAAATGGGGGGTCAGCGAAAATCTTACCTAAGTTAAAAGGGGGGTCAAAAGAAATCTTACTGAATTTTACGACAGAAGGGGGGAGGGGATCGGAAAACCCGAAAAAAAGTCTTACGTAACACTTGAACGTTCCTTAGGTTTAGTAGGATTTCTTTGACCCCCCTCCCCCCTTTAACTTACGTAAGTTTTTTGCTGACCCCCCCTTTTTTTCTTTACCGCCAATTTTCAAAGTGTCTTACAGAATTTCAAAAAAAACATTTTTTTCTTAAAATTAGAGTACAATTTTTTTTAGAGAAGGTGACAAATGGAGGGGGTCCATTTTTTATATTAAATTTGAATTTTTTTTGAACAATAAATAATAATAAAAATTCTTACTTAAGATTTTCCGGACCCCCGCTCCCCATGTAAGAAATCGTAAGAATTTCTTCCACTCCCTCCCCCCTTCCGCTCTTTCGTAATACTTAAACGCTCCCTAACGTCGTGGGCGGATCTAGAATTTTTTCTAGGGGGAGGCGGGGTGGACTAAGAATAGGGGGAAAAAATTTTCTGGGGGAGCTGACCCTATTCAGGCCAAATAATTTTCAAAATTCTAGGGAAGCTATTCTGCTTCCTGGATGGCGGGGGGGTAGCCCATCCCTAGATCCATCATTGCCCAACGTTATAGCCACCATTTTGGAGATCCCCTCTCTTGCCGTTGCATGCAGGGTAGTCATTTCAGACTTTTTTGGGGGGCTGGGGGCAAAAGATATGGTTCCTGTACTTATCTTATGAAAGCGAAAAATCCTTACGGGGGACCAAAGAACCAATGACTTCACATTTCGGGATCTTGGGGGGGGGGGGGGGGAGCATCCCGAATTCACAGAATTTTGATAATCATTTAAATTTGTTCCGAGAAATAATGCTGAAAATATCTGAAGCACAAATCATTTTTTTTTTCATTTGCAGCCTACCGTAGCAATAAATTTGATACAATACTCCAGACATTCAGAATCGTAAACTTCCGCCAGGGTATAAAATGGTTCCCGAAAAAGGAAGCGGTCACCGACGAAGATTGCTGCGAGCCGGAACCGGAAAAAAGCGTTCACTGCGAAATTTTATACGACCCGGTACCCGAGCCCGTTCGAGCGGACGTCATATTCATCCACGGTCTCCACGGCTCCATCGTCCACACCTGGAAGCAAGGCCTTTGGGACTACCGGAAGCAAGTTCAAAACCTCCCGATCGAACACAAATGGAAATTACCTGAAAATTCTAAGTCAACGAAAATTAGCAATAATAATTTTATTATTAATAATAATAATAGTCCCGGCGACGGAACAAGTGATAATGTACAAATATTTAGTGATAGTCGTAATATTTATAAGTGTAACAAGTCAATTTTAAATGATGAGGACGCGGAGGAGTTGAAAAATTCGGAGAGTTTGTGCGTGGGCGAGGAGGACCACGATTTAGTTTTGGAAAACATAACGGATATCATTAACAATATCGACGATAAAATTAAGGAAACGACGAACGGAAGCGTTCCGAGGAACGTCGTGGAACAAGAACCTTATTCCCCGTGCTGGCCCAGGGACTGGTTACCAAAAGATTGCCCGGGCGTTAGGGTAATAGCAGTTAATTACACAACGGATCCGTTTCTTTGGAGACCTGTTTGGATAACTAAACGCATTAGGTAACCGCCTAACGGAGAAAAAAAAAAATTACAATGATTTGTTATTTAATCGAGCTCATAACGACTTTAACAAGTTTTATATAATTTTTTTTTTATTTTTTACGAGTGTTGACAAAAATGGAGATTGAAAACGCTTATCTTAAATATTGATTTTGGGAATTTTGAGGATTGGCTTGAATAGTACTGTTTAGGCTTGAGAATTTCTTTGCCGCGATAGCGGATTAAAGATTTAAGGACGTTAGCGTGATAGTGGAGCGGGTGTAACACCCCCCCCCCCCCCCCCAAAAAAAAAAAAAAAAAAAAAAAAATAGAAAAAATAAAATAGTTTTTTGAAGTTTTATGGGATATGTTTTACCTACTCGTAAACTTCCGGGATTTTTTAAAAATTAATTCGTGATAGGTGCCTGGCCGTCTTAAACTAATTTTTAACTAAAAAATTTTTTTTTTTTTAGAATTTTTAAACTTGAAGTAGTTTATTCTAAAAATGAATTTTACTTTGAGAAAATGAGATTGAAATATTGGGTCATATCCCTACGTAGGACTACGTCTTCGGGGTACTGCCCTAACATTGCAAAATTTAAAGAACGAAACGATTTAAAAATTTTAAGACATTTTTTGCTCGTTTTTGATAAATAATATAATTTTTTTCCTGGCAAGAAAAAACTTTAAATTTTTGATAAAAAAAGGTCAAAATTTGAAAAAAAATCTAGTCAAAATTTTAATTAAAGTCTTTAAAGTTTTGAATTTTTTTAAGTTAAAATTTTAATATTAAAACATTGCTTTAGCTCATAGTCTTCTCTAAAAAAATAGTCAAGGTATTTTTATTTCGAATTTTGAAACCTAACGTTTCCTCTTTTTAACGCGAGAAGCGATAATTGAAATAATTAAATAAATTCAGATATAAGAGAGAAAAAAATTCCCAGTCTGAGACCATTAGCCGCGAGGAATCGAACCCCGATCTCTCCGTTTGCCGGACGGAAGCTCTCCGTTCGGCAAACGGACGGAGGCCAAATTTTCTCAATTTTTTTTTTCAAAGAGCAGATGGTAAGGGACTATTCAAATATTAAGTAAAAATGATCTGGGAGGGTTCGTCACAAAAAATTTAAAGTCGGTTTCAAAGAACCACCCTAACCCCCCCCCCCCCCACTCTTTAATTTTCCCAGAATTCAGTTGAAAGACAAAAAATTATTTTCTTATTCATTTAAATAAATTCAAACAAAAAAATATCCATTCAGGCTTTTTTTTGTTCGTTTTGCTTTTTAAAAATGACCCAAATTAATTTTTTTTTTTCGTTTTTTTTTTATTTTCTGCAGGACTTCCATGACACAAAGAAGTAGAGAAATGGTAGATCACCTTTTAAAAATCGGTGTCGGGCAATATCCGATAGTCTGGGTCGGTCATTCCAAAGGTGGATTATTCGTTAAGCAAATGCTAGTCGATGGTAAAATCTTTTTTTTTTTGTTTCATTTATTTTTTTTAAAAATAATTTAATTTACGATATCGCGAATGTCAAACAGATGTTTGATCGATAAAAAAAGGGCAAAGTCGATGAACTGTAAAAAATTCAAATCTATGGCTTATTATTTTAATTTAATTAAAATCAACTTCCCTATTGGCCTGATAAAAGAAAAAAATTTAATCATATTTTTTTTTTTTTTTTTTTTTTTTTTTTTTTTTTTTGCAGCTAAGGATAGCGAAGATTCTAGGTTATCAAAATTTTTAAAACAAACCAAAGGAATTATGTTTTATAGTGTTCCCCACAGAGGATCCTCTTTAGCTCATATAAATTTGCCATTGTTAAGACAATCAGTCGAATTAACGGAAGTAAAAAAAGGTGAGGCTGTTAAATTTTTTTTTTTTTTGAAAATTTATTTATTAAAAATATAAAAATATAATTTTGCTAATTTTATTCTACAGATTGTCAGGAGGTTTTAGAACTGCACAGCAAATTCATGAAATTATACGAAGAAAAATCGTTGACTGCTGAAGTGTTCAGTTTTGTGGAGACCATTCTAACGTTTATGTTCATAACAAACGTAAGGGTTGTATCCGTCGATTCAGCAGGTAGATCGAAATTTTGAGTGTTACTGATATAAATAACTTTATAAAAATAAGTTTCCAAAGTTTTAAAGGTCCTAAACTTGGTTTTTTAAAACGTAAAAAACAATTTTTTTTAAGTTTTGAAAAATTTTTTAAAATTTAAATATTTTAAAACCAAAGGGAACGTTTTACAGAGCCGTAAAAATTGTTTTAAATGATCATAAAACGTATTTAAATTAGTTTTTAAGTTTTTTAAAAATTAGTATTTTCAAGATTTAACATGTTTAAAATATTTAAAAACAATTAGGTCCAGGGATGGCAAGCCGAACCGAACCGAACCGAACCGAAAAAACCGAACAGAACCTTTTAGAAAATTTTAATAAAAAAAACCGATCCTAAACCCGAACCCATTTAAAATTTAAAAAGGGTTTAAAATCCAATCAGGACCGAACCCGAATCAGGGAAAAAATTTATTTTGCTAAAATCCGAATCGAAACCGGATTTTTTTTAAAACAAAAACCAAGCCGGTCAGTCATCAAAACCAAAAAAATCAAAAATGGTTTTTTTGTTTTAAAAAGGCAGAACCAAAACCGAACCGAAATGGGAACCGAAACCGAATCGGATTTACCGAAAAAACCAAACGGAAACCGAAACCGAACCCGAACCCAGTTAATTTCAAAAATTCAGCCGAACCTGAAACCGGTTTTATACTGAAACGGATAAGAATATAGGCGTAACCGCATTCAAAAAATTTTGGATTGGTACCCAAACCGAAGCTCTCAGAAAATTTTCATAAAAAAACCGGACCGAGCCGAAACCGAACCCAAATGAGGGGAAAAAAATCCGAACAGAAATCGGATTATTTTTACAAAAAAAACCGAACCGAAGAACCGAATAAAACTAAAACCGTTTTCTTTCTACTCTCGGACTATTTAAAAAAAAAAAATCCGGTTTTTACTAAATACCAAAACCGAAACTGTTTTTATTTTGTTAAAATCCGAACCGAAACCGGAATTTTTTTTACCAAAAACCGAACCGGTCAATCATCAAAATCAAAAAAATCAAGACCGGTTTTTTCGTTTAAAAAAAGCAGAACCGAACCGAAGCGGAAACCGAAACCGAATCGGATGTACCAAAAAAACCAAACATAAGCCGAACCCGAACCCAGTTAATTTCAAAAATTCAGCCGAACCTGAAACCGGTTTTATACTGAAACGGATAAGAATATAACCGTTTGGATCGGTACCCAAACCGAACCTCTTAAAAATTTTCAATAAAAAAACCGAACGTAAAACCCGAACCCAATTTAATTTTAAAAAGGGTTTAAAACCAAACCCAAATCAAAGAAAGAAAAAACTAGAACCGAAACCGGGTTATTTTTACAAAAAAACCAGAACCGAAGTACCGAATCAAACTAAAACCATTTTCTTTGTACTCTCGGAGTACTTATTTAAAAAAAATTGGTTTCTACTAAACACCCAAACCGAAACCGGTTTTATTTTCCTAAAATCTGAACCGAAACTGGAATTTTTTTTTACCAAAACCGAACCGCTCAATCACAAAAATCAAAAAAATCTAAACCGGTTTTTTCATTAATAAAAAACTGAACCGAAACTGAAACCGAAACCGAATCGGATTTACCAAAAAAATTAAACCAAAACTGAACCCGAACATAGATAGTTTCAAAAACCTAGCCGAACATGAAACCGGTTTTGTACTAAAACGGAAATGAAAACCGAACCCGAACCCAGTTAATTTCAAAAACCAAGCCGAACCTGACACCGGTTTTGTACTAAAACGGAAGAGAAAACCGAACCGAACAAAACCGCGTTCAAAAAATTTTGGATCGGTACCCGAACCGAACTGAACCGAACTCTTCCTGGTGGACATTTTAACCGAAACCAAACAGAATTCAACTTTTTAACTTAAAAAGAAACCGAACCGAACCGAAATGTTGATTTTTGGAGCGGTTTGCTCATCCCTGTAAAAATATCTCTTCCAATCGCAGTGCTTAATTTTTATCCAATTTTTTTTTCTCTTTTTTCAGATCTTGGATTAGGTACCTTTCAAGGAGTCAATATAGATCACAGAGAGATTTGTAAACCATTGAACAGGTAAGATCCTTGCAAAGTTTTTATAGTATCGAGAGTTCGATTCTTACCGAACCCCGTGAGAAAAATTAAAACGAAAATTTGTCGAAAATTTGTGACATCGGGATTAAAATACTGGTGCAGGAGGGCCCACCTAGTATTGAGTTCACCGGTATTTTGAAGTTCTTGCAAGAGGTCATTCGTATGCAGTATTGCGTGAGCTATTTAAGGGAAGGCAGAGAGTCTGCTGATGTAAAATTTTCATGAGAGAAACCTATTTCGGTAGAATTAAAGATGTTAAGGCAAAATTATATATAAATTATATATAATTATATATATTTTATATATAATTTTGCCCCAACATCTTTACCTCTACCCCTATTTTTGTTGGCCGGGGGGTTTAAAACTTTGCTGACGTAATACTTGAATGAGCCCTAGAGATCTTCCTGAGTACCGCCTTCAAATTTCCCTAGAGTAATTTTTTTTCTACATGAGTATTTTCTGAGTACAGTAAAACCAATTTCATTCAATTCCCAGTATCTTTGCTTGAGAATATTTTTTGCTCGCCTTATCGGCCTTTTTTTTCCATTTTATAATTTTTTTTACTTTTCTTCTCTTTCAGAAACTGCTTTTTATACAAAGAACTGGCAAATTTAATCAACAGAGTTCTATAGTTAATTTTTTTTTTTTTTTTTACATGACGATATTTTTACTCGCATTTAGAGCAATAAAAATACAAAAAAAAAAGAACTTCCTTCCAAGTCTTTCATATACATTTAAGTCTTCCAAATAATTTTTTTTTTGTTATTGTTCAAAGCGAAATAAAGACAATTTCGAAAAAAATTCCTTCTGAGCTTTAAATATTAGTCGAAAAATAGTACGCTGTTCTTTTTAATCTGTTATTTGTTTTAAATAATTTTTATTTTTTTAAATATCTTCAACAATCCAAAGCCCGGTTTGCTTTGCATTAAAAAAAAAAAAAAAAAAAAAAACCTTTGTACAATTTGTTATTTTTAAAAATAAAAAAACTTTTTTTTTTTAAAAAAAGGGTGCGGATTTTTGTGAACAATAATCCTGATTAGAAATTAATATCCGAAAAAAAACTATTTTTTTAAAAAATAAGATACATATAATTATTTTAAGCATAGTTGCCTACCGTTTCGTATAAAAAGTAAATTTGATCGTGGGCAGGGAAAGTGAGTTAGAAATAAAAAAAAAAAAAAAAGAAAAAAAAAATTTGACATTAGTTTTTTGGTCGCAATTTTTCAAAACATGGATGTCGAATTTTTTTCACCCTAAGCTCCCTTTCCCTGTGCACGGTCATAAAAAAAGAAATTTTTTACGTCTTTAAAAAATAATCAAAAAAACAATGATATATATTACATTTTTAAAAAAATTAATACAAGTAAATATAAAAAAAAAAATCATTGCAAATGCACGGTTTTAAACTGGCCGTACCCCTCCTTTTTCCTTCGGTATTTCCATTACGGACAAAAGCAGTTTTTTTGGCTCAGCCAAAAATTTAAGACAACAATGTGAACATTAAAATAGTTTGTTATAATACAAATAGGCATTGCGCATGCAGCTACTTGCTGTCCAAACCAATCGGCATAAAGTCATTTTGAAAAATTAAAAAAAAAAGAAAAGATTGCAAAAAAAACCCGCGGTACTGGACCCATATTTTCCATTTTTTTTTTCTTAAAAAACAAAATTTATAACAAGACCGCGAATTTCTAATTCCCGACGATTCAAACTTTAAAAAAAAAATTTTAAAAGAACATCCTATCCAAACCGGATGACATTATTTTGGATACTCAATCACTATCACTTTCATCATCTTCTTCTAATTGTCTTCTGCTTGGAATAACTAAGTTAATTAATTTTGACCGTTGTTTCGGGCTTCTAACGTCTTTATCCCCTATCCAATCCGTTACGGTTTTCAAATCTTTGTTTCGAGGGCTTTTCCTCGTGTTTTTCACTGGAATTTTTCGCGGGACCGGACTGCCCGCAGGAATTTTTTGTTTGAATGTTTTGGCTCTTCTCTCTTCGAATCGTCGCACGGCAGACCTAAAAGTAA
Source organism: Liposcelis bostrychophila (assembly GCA_037577465.1). NCBI lineage: Eukaryota > Metazoa > Arthropoda > Insecta > Psocodea > Liposcelididae > Liposcelis > Liposcelis bostrychophila. The sequence continues at coordinate 20,191,970 of CM075209.1, read as the reverse complement.
AACGAGAAAAATTAGCTACGTTCCCGATCATTTTTCCTAAAAAAAAAATCCATTTCTAATCCATTTTTCCTAAAAATGTTTTTCCTAACCATTTTTTTCCTAATTTTCAATTTTCCCAAAATTTTTTGATTTTTAAAATAAAATTTCCTAAAATAAATATTTTTTCTAATTTTTTAAATTCCTAAAGGGATTTTAGGAAATTTCATTTCAGGGGCTTTATGCTGCTTCTCCATTATGGCTCAAAATTAATTTTACAAAATTAATTTTATAAAATTATTGGGAATAATGCTTTTATTTTACTAACCAAACATGAGGATGACTTAAAAAAGAATAAGAAATCTGTAAAAAATAAATATGTTATGAAAAAAGAAAGAAAAAGCGCATAATTTCCGGTAATTTTATAAAATTAATTTTGTAAAATTAATTTAGGACCATAATGGAGAAGCAGCATTAGTAAATTTTATTTTAGGAATCATAAAATTTTAGGAAAATTGAAAGTTAGAAAAAAAAAAATTGTTAAGAAAACAGTTTTAGGAACCAACATTTTCAGGAAAAATGGATTAGGAATTTAGTTTTTTAGGAAAAATGGATCAGAAATTTTTTTTTTTTTTTTTTTAGGAAAAATGGATTAGGAATTTAGTTTTTAGGAAAAGTGGATCCAAAATTTATTTCTTTTTACGAAAAATGGATCAGAAATTTATTTCTTTTTACGAAAAATGGATTAGGAATTTATTTTTTAGAAAAAATGGCAGGGAATCATTAGCTACAAAGAAATGAAACTGAGCAACAATTAAAGTTTCAAAACTTTAAAAGTTTCAAACCCTCCCCAGAGTTTCAAAACGCCTTCATACCGAAAAGATCAGAAACTTGAAACTTTACTGAGTAAACTTACTGAGAGTGCTGAGACAACTGCCAGTCGGGGCTTTGATGAGGGGTCCCAGTAGTGTTCAGAAGTCTTAAATTTTGGCTAAAATATTGTAACGGAGGCGTTTCCATGCTGGCTATTCGAAGCTGGCTTTTGCTGAGTTGCGATTTCCGTTCCGCCGCAGATATCTGCCAAAACAGCAGAAAAAAAAAATTAATTTGAGTAAAATTAATTTTTGAGTAGGATAAAAAAATAAGAAAATTGAAACCAGAAGGTCCGGTTGTAATTTACCTCGGGGAGATCGATATCGTCTAATTGGCACTCGAAATCGTCAAATTCCGCAAGGGCTGAAGGCTGCTCTTTCTTCTGCAAAAAAAAAAAAAAAAAAAAAAAATAAAATTAAGCTTAATTAATTAATTAATTAATTATTAACTAAGAATATTACACAATTAAAAAAATTGAAAACGCTTTGGCGATTAATTAATTACTGTATTCATTTTTAATTTTTAATTAATTAATTAGGCTAATTAATAATATTAAAAATTAACTAACTTAATTAATTAATAGTTATTTAACATTAAAAATCGCCTTTTTTATTATTCCCCATTTTAATTTTTAAACTCTCCGTTTATAGCGTTCCCGGCCATTTTTCCTAATCCGTTTATCCTAAAAAAGATGAATTCCTAATCCATTTTTCCTAAAAATTTGGTTCCTAAAATTTTTTTCCTAACCATTTTTTCCCTAATTTTGAATTTTTCTAAAATTTTTTGATTCCTAAAATAAAATTCCCTAAAATTAATATTTTTCCTAATTTTTTAAATCCCTAAAGAAATTTTAGGAAATTTTAATTTAGAAATCAAAAAATCTTAGAAAAATTAAAAGTTAGAAAAACAATTTTAGGAACCATTTTTAGAAAAAACGGATTAGGAATTTATTTTTTTAGGAAAAATGGTAGCGAATCGTTTATAGACACGGACTGAGTGCGCCGGGGCACTATTTTTCGTAGAATTCTTAAAACTGGAACCGGGGAAAAATGTCCGAGGAGACAATCTACTTGCCTTTTTTCCTTTAGCTAAAATGCTATTCTCCCTCTGTTTTTTCTCTTTATTTTTGTTGTTTTTCCTTTTTCCCTGTTAAAAAAAATTAATTAATTAAAATTGGAAATTCAAAATTTCAAAGTTTCTCCTTTTTGACTCACAGGAGAATTTATCGCTGGTGATTTATTTTTAATCGGAGACTTCTTTTTCACCGGAGACTTGGTTTTCACTAGAGATTTCCTTTTTACTGGAGATTTCTTTTTCGCCGGAGACTTGAGTTTCTTCGGCGATTTCCTTTTCACGGGAGACTTCGTTTTCATTGGCGACTTGGTCCGAGCTGGGAGTTGTTTATTTTTTTTCTCTGGGATATTTTTCACTTTCGGGGATTTTTTCTTTCGCTTTACGGGGCTGTTCGACGCCACTGAATCTTCTGAACGATTTTTCTGAAAAAAAAAAAAAAATCAAAATTGATTTCTTGAAAAAAATGGGCGAACGGAGCTAAGTGATTTTTGGAATCCTTACTCTCACTTTTGCAGGTTTCACTTCAATTTCGTTATCATTATCTGCATCCCTTTTCCTTTTTAACGAATCTCTTTTACCGTGATTAGTGACCTGTTTTTCCTGTTGTGACTTTTTCTCCGGTGAAGGTTTCCTATGGACGTTAAAAATATACGAGCTATCTGCAAAATTTAAAAAAAAATTGACAATTTTTTTTTTTTTTTTTTTTTTTTTTTTTTTGTGGGGAATTTTATTGGGAAAAAAAATATTTACCAGTCCATAGGCTTCCCAAGGGTTTTATCGTTCTTCCGCTTCTCGACTTTTGAACTTCCTTCTCCACAGTTTTTTTCCCAGGCGAATTTTTTTTCTTATCTCCAAATTTTCTAACCGATTTTTCAAGAGAATGTCTTTTCCGTTCCTCAACTTTTTTAACGGACTTTTCCGGCGAAACAGCTTTTGTGAATTCATTTTTATCGATCATAACAACCGGATGAGACTTGACCAGTAGCGTGCCGTTATTTTTTTCCGACCCTTTGCTTCTGATGGGAGTGCTCGTGTTCAACGGCGAATTCAAAACGTTTTCTTTGTCGCGTAGAAATTCCTTTTCCTTGGCCGTGATTTTCCTGGTCCTCGGTGTGCACTCGATATCCGAATGTTTTTTATCGCCGTCTTGATTTTTCGTTTGGATTATCGAGTTGAAATTCTTTTGGCAATTTGAAATATCCTTTTGTAATACTTTCCAACGCTGGTGGAGTCCGTTTGTTAACTTTGAGACGATGCTTTTGGGAAAAGACGAAACTAAAAAAAAATTAATTAATTAGTTAATTAATTTTGGGGGAAAAAAAAATTAATTTTTACCGATGGAGGAGTCTGGACTTCCTTGTATTACGCATTTTTTACCATCGATTAGCTCGACCGTCCTGTTATCAATCCGTTTTTTGATTGCTTTGGTTTCTATCATTTTTTGCCTACAAAAAAAATCCCCAGAATAATTTTTTTATTTTTTTTGAAAATCTTGCAAAAACTTTTTTAAATCAAATTTCAACACACTTTTTGTCTGTTCCGCTGAACTTCAAATCATTTCCATCAGCAACAGGAAACCATTTTTGTAAATAAATGACATTCTTCAGGTTCTGATTCTCGTTCTGTTTCTCTGATTTCTAAAAAACATATAAAAACATTAATGTATTTTCTAGCCCCGAAAAAAAAAAAGATATCTAGGCACTTACTTTCTGACAAAGAACAGGCTCCCGACTTTGTTTCTTCAGCAGTATTTTAGGAGCTTTCTCTGGTTTACTTCTAAACAGTGCAGACTCATCATTCTCGTCATTTTCATCATATTCAGTAATTTTTTTAAGGGCATTGCCTGTCCTTGATGTTTCGTAATGAGTGAAAAACTGAATCTGATGTGTCTGCTGTGCCTGCACTTCGGACAAGTAGTCTTTACTTGATTTTATGGCAGAAACATTGTTGCACTGTGTCCTCGATGCCATTGAACCTACTAAAAAAAAAAAGTTAGGTAAACCAAAATAAAAAAAAGTACCTTTCAAAAGAAACATACGAAATGTCCTTGCTGTTTCATTAAAAGTCGAACAAGCATCAACATCCCTGAAGGACATGGCCAAAGTTAAATCTCTTTGCATGTCATTTAAAAGAATCTATAAAAACAAAAACAAAAAAAATTGTCACAAAAAAAATGATTTAGTAAAAATGGGATACTGACCTCCTGATTTCTTCTTAAAAACGTTTCCAGCATAAATCTATCTTGGTCCGTCCTTGAAAAATTTGATTTTAAATAACTTTCCATTGTTTCAAAAGTATTTTTTAATCTACTTTTGAAACTATTCATGACAGACATATTTGATGTCAAAGACATAACAGATCCAGCAACACTTTCTTCATCATCCCTAGGAATACCGGTAATCATCCTTGAAGAATCTGGCAACATTAACTGATTGCTCATGCTTCTGTCTGAATACACTGTTTTAGGTTTACCAAACTTTCCCTGACTCACTAAGTCTAATCCTGATTCGAACAAAGATTTTTTAGTAGAATTGAAAGACATGAATGACTCTTTAAGAGTTGACGAAGAACTTGTTGATGCCAAATCCTTCACTGACAATTGATTTGATGCATTATTAACAAACATGTTTCCTTTTGGTACTTTAAAATTTGATTTCTGAATTGATGAAGTACTTGATGGCATTGCTAATGTTGAGCTTGATGCTTCAAAGGGAAATCCATTGCAGGTAGTATCACTAAATGGATTTTTTCTTCTCTGTACTGAGCTATTATTTAGGCTAAATGAGGGTCCATTATTTAATGATCTTAACGAAGAATTTTGAGATACTTCACAGTTCGATCTTCCAAATAACGAAGCACTCGTCGATGCTACTGAATGCATTGAACTTGAAGCTTCATCATTGTTTTTATACCGAGCTTCTAAACTTGGCACTTGAAAACTCCTCAGTGATAAACTATTTGACGATGATGGAGTTTCAGGAGGTAATATATTTCCAGTCTTTTTATAATGCACTCTCGGTAATTTTGGCACTTTAAAATTCGTTGCTGCTTTTGGCAGCGGTACTTTGAAATTGTGATCTGCCATTTTCACTATACCGGGTAATAATAATATTTAAAAACGATCATAACAAAATAACCTAAACATAAGCTCCGACAGATGCCGCGGAAAAAAAAAGCAAACAAAACCGTTTTTCGTGGCAGTATATAATTTTTAAATATACGGTATATTTTTATCGGAATGAATACAATATAAGCTAAACATATGTAAATGAAAGAAATAAATTTGCGGTATAAATATATTTTTAGTCTGCAGTCACTTTTTTTCAAAATGGCTGACTATGGATCCCTTTATAATGAACAAACCCAACATGAAAACTACGGTGTATGCATTTAATGCTTAACTTATGCATCGTATGAAAAATGGATGTACTTGGTCACATTTATTTGAAAATTAAGGAATCCAATGTCGATTTATTTATTAGTCGTTTCGTTATTTAAATAACACAAATTATTATAAATACAATGATTAAAACAATTTTAAAGTCTAGTGTATTAAGCAATATTAGAAGTCGTGCTATTTTTACGTCTTCGGTTGTTAATGTTAAGAAAAGTAAGTATTTACGTTGCTGCACACTAGATTAATTGAACCCCTTAACCTAACCTTTCTCTTTCTTTTTAGTTACCATAGAAAAAAAAGACAATACAACAGTAATACAAGGACACTTTGTGCCGTCACCGAGAGAGGGTAAACTATTAAAAATAATCGACACTGAGAAGAAAGATGTTTGTCCAGTTTGCCAATTGAGTAAAATGGGAATTAATATAAAACACACTGTAAGGTTCCTTATAAGAAAAAAGTGTAACTTTTGTGCTAATCTTGGTTTTTCTTCTTATAGGATGTACTAATTTTAAAGCAGTTTGTTAGACTGAAAGATAATACAATGCTGCCAAGAAGAATCACTGGTTTATGTGAAAAACAACAAAAAAGGATAGGCTATATGGTTGCAATGGCTGTTGAAGCTGGTTTATTAAATGACAGACCACATTATCACATGGATAAAGTTTTGAAAAGAGCTAAAACGCAGTACAATCGATACTTTGATGAGGATACAATTGATGTAATGCCAGTCCCTGGGCCTAAGATTAAGAAAGAATATAGAACTCTTTGGGATCTCATAGAACAACAAGATTGCTGAAATTTTTGTAATTATTTAGGATAGTAATAAATTTCTTTTTTCTCAAAAAAAATTTATTCAATAATATAATAAGAAATATAATAATGTTAAAAAGAAAACACCATAAATCGCAATTGGCACTTAACAACCATAATTTTTACATTTACCGTGATATTAAATTAAATTAATTTCAGTTAAAAGCTAGCAGTTTTAAAAAGCAAATAATTACTGCTTCGATTTGTCAATAATTAAAAATTCCTATCAAAAATTAATAATTAATTTCAAGAATTAATCCATAGTTACAAATTTCTAAATCTCATTTGAAGTTCGAATCGCTTATTCGTACGAACGCCGTGGATATGACTTCTGTTTCGGTCTTTTATGTCGGTCCTACAAAAAATGAATCAAAATTAATTTCAATATTTTTTTTACATCTTTCTTAATTTTGAATACTTACTGCATTCTAGGTGCTGTCTTGTTTTTTACTGCATCCTTCTTAACGTTTCTTGATTCCAGATTCTCCAGGGATTTTCCAAATTTATTTTCCAAAGGTTTAACCGGAATGTTGGAAGATCTGAACTGAAATACTGTTGGTTTTTTCAGAGTTTTGTTTTGTGGTCCCGGCTGCGGTGTCCCAAATAATTTTCTTGCTCTCTCTTCCTTCTTCCGTTTGTAATCAAGAAGGGAATCCATTTGCTCAAATTGCTTTTTGTGAATGTTGGCAAAATCTGGCATCTTCGTCGGTTTCGGAATTTTCGAAACGTTTTGCTCCGACAATAAATTTTTACCGGGTGTCGGTCTGCTCGGCATCGAAGATCGCAGTCTATTCGAAATTTGCGGGGATAAAAACGAAACTTTAACAGGATTTGGTTTTTTAATTAATGCGTTGTCTTCTGTTTTCGATTTTCGTCTTCTTAACGGTCTTGAGACATTTTCTTTGTTTACTTCTTTTATATCCGGTTTTTTAATTTCTGATTTTTTGCTACTCTTATCATCAAAAAGCGCTGTTCTTGATTTCGTCAATGGAGTTCTGCCAGCTTGTATGTTGACTAATTTCACACGTGGGTTTAAGGGTGATTTGCGAACGTCTTTAATCGGTTTTTTGATTGCGATTGACTTTTTGGAGATTCTCATGCTAGAATTATCTTCCTTTTTAGGAGATTCATGGTCCTTTCTTGTCCTATAATTTAAAAAAAAAATTATACAGCATATTTCTTTAATGATACAAACTGCTGATAGCAAAAGTAAGGTCCAAGATCAAATAATTTTAAAAATATTTTACACATATAATTTAATGTTTTTTTTTTCTCCTCTACTCACCTCCTTGAAAGTCTTGTAATCGGAATGGTCAACATTTTTATTTTGGGGTCAATCTTCATTGGAGATTTGATTTTCTTCTCCTTCACCACATCAAATGTTAACCTTCTGTCCTCCTCATTTACCATCAATTTTTCTAACTGCTCATTAGACGTTTTACTTTGTATATTTTTTTTTGGCAAGTCATATGTTTCTCTGGAGTTTGAAGTAGATGCACTAGACAGTTTTTCAGACACTTCAAAGGTAGCTCTTGAATCAATTAAATTTGATTGAGCAACCTCATATGTTTCCCTTGCTTCTTCATTATTAAATAAAATGCTTTTTTCCTGGGGAACTTCAAACGTTAGCCTGCGATCTTCAGATTCTTTCTCAACATTGAATGTCAATCGTCTATCTTCATCCTCAGTCTGTTTAAAATCCATAAAAGCTTCCCTCCCATCCTTCCATTCAGACTCTTCTTTCTTTTCAGCTTTCAAAGACAAAAGCTTTTCTATTAATTCTTGCTATAGGAAAAAAAAAAAAAAAAATTAGATGATAATTGAATTCTGATTAAAATAAATAACTACACAAAAAGATAAAACAAACGCGCACCCAAAACACTAACGATATTATAACGATCAATATCTGTGATAATATTGACAAGGAATCAAAGACAGACATTTTTTTTCTATAACCAGAACACCGAATGAAATGAAAACATCAGGTTGGACATGCAGGACCAGACACGTCCGAAATCCTCACCACTTACCTTTTTAGCTCGTTTTTTGACCAAATTAAGTTGAACGGATAGCTTGTAGAGGTCGTTGAATTTCATTTCGCTGAGGTTTTCAAACGTAAAATCGGTTGGATTCATCATTTTTTCGAATGTAATGTACACAATTCACGTAAAATCAACCGCCCGTCGGCATCAAAACAATAATCCTAACCGTCATTTTGTGTCTCGACCAATCGGAACGCGGAATTTTAAATTGGTATTTCGTATTATTCAGGGAATTTTTTTCGTGTTGGTAGTTTCGTAGTTTCCATTCGTTTTCGATTGTTTTACGGCATTTTCGTATATTTTTTACGTTTTTTACACTTTTTAAAACGAATATTACGGAGTTTTCTCGGTTTGTTATAACTTAAAAAGATACCTCGATGGAATGGATTACGTTGGATAGCGAAATTACATGAGTTTATGTCAAGATTTAGCGAAAAGAAGGTAAGAAATCCGGTGAGCGTCATCCTTTTTGAAAAATACATACAAGTGACAGCATCATTTATTATGCAAATTTTTTTTGTTAACTAATTAATATGCAAGACTTGTTTTGGAAATACCAAATAAGCGGGTTATGTATCATTTTAACCTTTCTTTTATATGAGGAATATATTGATGTAAAACTTGACCAAAAAAAAGTCATTTAAATTGGAATGTTTAATAAAACCGAAAGTCATAAACTGAAAGTAAAAAATTTTAATTATCATTAAAACGTGTGTTAATAACTTTTACTGATCGTAAAATTTATTACAGATTTATAAATATTGGGATGATTATTTTTTTTAAAATTGGGATTAAAATCTTTTTCCTTGGGAAAATTTTGAACGTTTTACGTCGTTTTATCTGTCTCCAATTACTTCACACGTTATTGGGTTTTTGATCCATGATTTAACGTTTCAGTGATCAAAAACGTGATTCCGTTTCTAAAATCGGAGTGATTAGTTTTCAGTGTTTATTATAGAAAGTCAGAACTGCTTACCGATTTTTGAGTATTCTTAGCTCTGGTATGCAAGTGACACTTTTATTGTACTTTTTTATAGGGGTCAAATGATTCTGAAAAATGAATAAGAAAATAAAATTGATTTTTTCTTAAAATTTTATTAGGTAAAATATATTTTTTATAAAATTAAAATTTTCCTTTTTTTTTCTAAAAATAAATGATCGACTATTTGGCAAATATATACAAATCTCTCCTGACAATATCAATTATTTGTCCACAAAACAAAATCAAAAAATGATTGATTCATCCATCACAGAAATGCTATTTTTTGAGGGGAAATAAAAAAGAAAAGAAAAGAAAATTGAGTTTTTAAACTGAGTTACAGTTTGGCCTCTTCTAGTTGTTTCAGTTTTGCTGCTTCTGATCGTTGATAACTAAAAACAAACAAGAAATAAAATGATATATGAAACAATTAAAAATTAATTACGAAAAGGGTAAAAGGATTAAAAGATTAATCAAGATTATTTGGAAAATGAATTATAAACAAACGCTAATTTTTTTTTTTTTTTTTACGAGCTCGTATTAACAAGAATCGCATGATGGTAATAATTAAAAATTTCGAACTCATTTTTTATTCCAATAATGAATTATTCGGATTGAAAGATAAAAAACGAAAGTCGAAAGTTCGTTTTTTTTTTTTTTTTTTTTTTTTGTAGCGTGATCTGTGCTTGTTTCACGGAGTTGATTCGCCTTGTGGGAAAAGTTTTAATTAATTTTATTTGCTGCTAAAACTTTTTTCAAGGTGATAATTATGATTGATTAAGATTTAAAAAAAAAATAATGAAAGCTGATTGTATAGTGAAAAAATTTGTTAATTTTTTTTTTCTTTTTTGAAGGAAAATGAACGAAATAATTTTTATGATGAGATGCTAATTGTTCTCAATTTTAAAATTGCAGTTTTTTTATAGGCGGTGGGAAAATTTTTTAAAATAATTTATGATTAAACGATTTACTTACTTTACAGCTCTTCCAAGTTGTATAAGACTTGTTAGCGCTACAAACATATTAACACTAAATAAGCTCCAATTTTTTGGAATGATGACTAGTGAGTATCTGGACCAAATACAACCTGTAGCGGCTAGGGAAAGACTTTGTGATATACTAAGCTTGTCAGCCGGACGCTGTAAATCTCCAATACCAGCGATAACTAACCCCTGAAATGATAACAGTTTAAGTTTACTTGTCTCAATTTATGAGAAACGATTTTTTTGTTGGATAATTATTTGCTTATTTACTACAAACCGATTTAAGAATTTTTTTTTGATTAAAATAGAAGCTATTCGGGAAATTTAGTGAAAAATTAACTGTCAAAATTCAGCAGGGTTGTTGCAAATGTGAAATTTTTTCAGAAAAGCTAAAAACTTCGGGTTAAAAATTCTGGTTTGGGTTAAGGTTCATTTTGAAATTTCAGTTGTTTAACAGTAAGGTTTTTTTTTTTACAATATTAGTACCAGAATTCATTATTTTTTACAGCTGTTAAAAAACCAAGGAATTTAGACAGTTATTGACTCTAAACGAGGCAAACAAGAATCAGTTTGTTCCACGTTGTCATTTACAAAACACAAAATAATGAAAATTATGCTTCGTTCATTACGACCCCCTATCCATTTCCCCCCTGTCAAGCTGTAATAAATAATTCTCTTTGTAGACAAACAGAAAACTGTTAACCACTTACAAAACACTTAATAATTGTATCGATTCATAACATAATAATAATTCCTGATTAGAATCAGTTAAAACTTACCCATTTAAATACTGGAGCCCAAAAGAAAACCGTTTTAGGACCTGAACATAAAAAGATAAAAGCATTAACTTCCAAGATTTTTTCAATGTCACTTATATGATGATTATATAATTGGAGCACTTAACCAGATTAGGTTAGGACCAATTTAAATACTTAAAAAAAGTTCATTTTTTTTTTCACCTGCTGCATGATTCCATAACGGTTGAAGTTTTGGTGGTACCACCTTATCCAGCGCAGCTATACTTTTATGATAAATTAATGACATTCTCTTTTGCTTTCAAGATTTTTTTTTAAATATCCGTTTTATGTAAATCACGTCCTTTTCAAAGTCATCGAAAATAACCGAAGAGTTCCGATCTCACCCGAAGCGAATCCTCGTTTAACCGTTACTGCAATTTTTTTTAAAATTACCTACTAAACAATATTTTTTCGTTTACAGGTGATTGAAAGATTTTTTTGACGTGCAAGAAAATAAAAAAGGCGGAAAGAGAAATAAAAAATGGATACTGTTCGGATGAAAAAAAGGCGAAAAAATCGATTATTGGGGAATAATGACGACTGAATGAAGTGAGTATGATTATTGTTTTTTATCAGATTTTTTAAGAATTTCCTCTTTTATCATATCAATATCGCTTTCCTGATAAATTTTAAATAAAATCCTTTGTTAATTTTTTTTAATTTGTGACTTTTATTTTCAGTATTTTGATTTGACCAAAAGATCATGAGGTGGATTCGTCGTCTAACATGGATCGACTGTCTTGGAATGAAGTGAACGATGTAAAGGATATGGCATCCTTCGATGATGATGTTCAAATATCCCTCTCTCAAAAATATCAGGTGAGTTAATTAAAAACAGGTAATAAATGCAGTGATTTTCTTTTAAATCGTTAAAGAAAAAAATTAGTTTGGGTCCTTTGCCAAATTAATAAAAATGTCACAATTCGTTTATGGAAATTAACTCAAGCTTGTTATTAAACATTTAAACAATCATATTTTTACTGATTTTTGGAATAAAGTTCAAGTTTTTTTTTTTTTTTTTTGAAGCACTTAAATTTTATGAGCCTTTTAAATTAGAATTTGTAAGTTTTTTTGCTGTCAAGATAAATTAATTTTATATTCTTCAGTTGTATGTTTGTTTAAAATGGGAAATTAACTTTGTTTTAGACTAATGGTATGCCTTTTTGTCAGATTGTGAATGGTTTTGACTTTGTCGTTGACTTGATTGCAACTTCTTAGGTCATATGGGAGCAAAATGTTGATATGTAATGTTCCGATTTTGGGGTTTTTGCAAAATTTTTATTTAAAATCTCAAATACTGGGGAACAGGTCTCAGTGAATACTGGAGGTAATGACTGTTGTGCCAAATACTTGGAGTAGCAACAAAAAAGTAAAAAGGCAGAATTTTAGGTGTCATTTTAATTTACCTTGAAATACTGTTCAAGATTCAACAACAACAAGTCAAGACAAGTTGAGACAAGTTGACACAAATCGAGACAAGTTGAAACAAGTCGAGACAAGTTGAAGCAAGTTGAAACTTGAGACTGGAAAATATATTTAAAAAAAACTTTTGGTCCAAAAGTTTGTGCTTTGCTTTCTGGGTTCATTTTGTTTGGAGCAAGTTGAAACCTGTGTTACAAATATGCCAAAGTTGCATTGATAGCTAAATTTTGATTTTTTCTTGTAAGTAGAGTATTGGGCCAAGCAGCTACTCCATCATTCTATATTTATTGAAATTTCCTCTTAAAGATACAATTATTTTTGAAAAGGAAATGGTTTGAATAAGTTTTGTCTTGCAACAAAACCGGAATGTTTCATAGCAAAACAAAAATGCTTTAGTCAGGTGGTTTCTTGACAACTATTTTTTTGTTGTTTTCAAATGATTTTTAAGAAAATGTTTTGTCTCAAGGCATTTTTGCTTTCGCATTAGCCTTTTTTTTTTTTAGTGTAATTTTGCATTACCACAAATTTTCTGTACTTAGCTTATGGAACTTTTCCAGCTATGGATGGAGTTAGGGGGTCAACATTTTTACTGCCCCCATTCGGTGCCCCTTGGTGAAAAGACCCCTAGGCCTTTGGCGCCAAAAGCAAAGGGGGCTGTCAGGGGACTAAGCCTCCTGCCCCTCCATCGGCCTACCCCAACCCCCATTTTTTTCCCTCTTTGCCACGCTTAAATTTAGTTTAAACGGTCAATTCAATTTTAAGCTTGAGATAATGAATCTGTTATATTGCATGACTGCTTAAAATCACGCAATAACCCTGAGAAAACTCATCGTTTTTTTTTTTTTTTTTTTTTTTCTTTCTCAACTTAATTCCATGTTCCAACACAAAAACGCGGGGGTAGGGGAAAATGCTTACAAAGGCTTTTATCCAGAAAATCTTTAAGATAATATTTATCCTGTATAATTAGTTCAATTAACTCCCGAGGGGAAGATCGATATTATGAAGAGGTTGATTTTGTAATTTAACTCCGAAATTAATTTTCGGTTGACTTTTACGAATTTACACATGGGATGTCTGAATTTTTCCTTTTTTTTCCCAACGTATCATCCCGTATATAAAGAGAATAATTTAATGGCTAATATGTTAATGTTTTTTCGGAAAAAAAAAAAAAAAATTGGATTATCGGGTTTGGATTAATTCCCTTAAGACCTTTTCATAAATACATACACATTTTTTTTTCGGCCTTTTATTCCCTTTACAGGTTTGCATGTCTTATAATTTCTGACGTATTGCTTTTTTATATACTTAGATCATGAAAACCCATATAACCTTTTCCTCGACTATCCGAAGCTCACATGTTTTTAAGACCTTTTCGCGTATTAATAAAATTTCGTAAATTTTATTATCCGATAAAAAAAAAAAAAAAAAAAAAAAAAAATGGATAAAAAAATGTGCAGCTCCGGTTTTTTTTCTTCCTTCGTTAAATTAATTCGAATAATATTTAATTTATCTTGACGGTGCGAGATTATGAGGGTAAAATTTTTTTTATTTATTAAAGGTTAATTTTTTTAGAATTATTTATTTAAAAATTTATTTATTTTTTATTTTATTTTTTTTAGAGAAACGCTGCTTTGCGCTGGCTTTTTACTGTTGTAAATGGAAGCTTTTTGCTGAGCTGGATCATAGGAGCGACTGGATTGTCATTTGCTTGGCTCATCCTTTTGGGAGGTGTCATCGCAGCTGTTTGGTCCTCAAGTCTAGTAAAATTGATAGAGGAAACTAAAAATGATGAAATCACGAGGATAAGGAGACGGAAAGCTTTGCTGAGGGATGAAACGGCCGAGTGGCTTAATTTCCTTTTCAATAGATGGTAAGAATTTTTATTTTTCGGATTATCCGCAAGGAAAAATATTTCTAACGCAAGTTCAAGGCTCGAAAGAGGTAAAGTTCAAGGCCATCGATTTCCTTCTACTTTAGCGATTAGCGGTTGTCTCGATATTGAAACTTTAGGCTCTAAAAAAAGAGCTCTGAGCTTTGAAATTGGAGTGATAGATTTTGATGTTTATCCTTTTTTTTGGGGGGGGGGGGGGTGTTTTTGATGTAGGAAAAAGTGCTTTAGCAAAAGAAGAAACAAATAAGAAAGGAAAGAAAGTCTTTAGTACATAATATTTTTTTTGAGCGGGATATACTTTGAAAAAATCCTTTACCTTTTTCTTTTAAAAAATAAAATATCAATATTATAAGTCTTATTCTCTTTTCAGATCTGCAAAAAATTCGTATTTCTAGTCGAATTCATTTTTTAAATAAATTTTTGGTTTTAAGTATGATAACTTATCGAAAACTTGAAAATTTTGGTCAGTCCAAATCGGAATCGGACTCGGACTTCTGATTTTAAAAATCATCTAGAATGGCTCTATGATTTTTTTTTTTTTTTTTTTTTTTGCTAAAATCAGAATCAGAGGCGGCGTCGGATATAATCGATGCTTGGCGGCGTCGGCATCGGAATCGGGTGTCGGTGCCAGAATCGGAATCGCGAGTTAAATAAATAATATGGAATCGGCACCGGCATCGGATTCGGACCCCTGAAACTTACCCAAACTCTTTTTTCCGAAAAATCGAAATTTTCGAAGAAGTTGTCTAGGAAAAAATTCTTAATCCCGGAATCAAAATTTTTGTACTCCCATGCCCAGTTTCCAAAGACCAAAAACAGGGGAGTGTAACTCTAATGAACGATTTGGTTTGGGATCACATCGTGTTTAGCTTACGGATGACGTCATTCCTTTATAAGCTAAACATGATGTGATCCCAAACCAAACTTTACCATGGGAGTTCCTTCTCTACGTAGTCTTCTTTACTCTGTGACCAAAAATAACGTTGTAAAAGTTAGGGCACTCCTTATTTTTTATAATTTTAATGCCTCAGTGCCGAACCAGTGGAATAGATGCTCGCCCCAATGGAAAAGAGATGCATAAATTAGGTATAAAGCACTTAATTTTTTTTTTCCGGAAAATTTTTTTTCCATCCTCCAGAGTCCAGCATAACTATGCATAAATTATGCATAAAGGGAAAAAAAAGTTAAACGAGTATAATATTCTCAAATTTTCCTGCTTTATGATTTAAAAAATTATATGCATAAATTATGCAAAGATTATGCATATCCAGATTTTCATGCTTAAAAAAATTATGATTAAATTTTAGCAAAAATTATTCAAATTCAAATTTTGGTGCTTAAAAAAATTAGCATAAACTTTGTGAGAATGATGCACGTCCTTTTAAGCAAATGATACAAAAGTAATGCATTTTTAATATAATTTTTTGCATTTATTTGGCAAAAATTTTATACATTTTTGCATCACTTTTTCGTAGGCGTATTTACGAATCAAATTTTTTCAATTTTTTTTTTTTTTACTTTATGGGAAAGCGTGCCGACTTGATCGTTAAAGCCCGGAAAACACTGTATGGTAATTAATCATTTCTTTCCTGTGGGACTTAAGTCTTTGGTCAGCATCCGTTATCGTCGAGTGAAAAATTTGGAGGAAAAAAAAAATTATATTTGTAGAAGATGGCATGGATCCCGGCAGAGATACTTCTTCGAAAAGCTTTCGTAAAATAAATGTAAATAATCTGCTAAAAGAAGGAAATCGGAATTTCATTGAGCGCCGGATATTAATCATTTCCGATGTTTTCATTTTCGCGACTCGTTACTTTAAAAAAATTCAATTTTTTTTTCTCCCAATTTTTTTTTTTTTTTTTTTTTTTTATGGTTTGAAATTAAATACAGGATTCACGAAAAGCTATAAATAACAGACAGAATCTCAGATTTTTTTTTCATTTTTATTTTTAATGTTTGAAATTATTTTTCAAATCCTTGATTTTTTTTTTTTTTTTTAATCAAAAAAGAAAGCTTTTCCTTCTGGGAAAAATTAGTCAGTTCGAAGCTGAATTCAAAGTTCAAGGTCATTGATTTCCTGCTTTCTTATTCCTTCTCGATGAAGCACTCATACTTCCTTCAGAAAAAAATGAGCTTTTCCTCCATTGCGGAGTCTAATTCGACTCTAGATTCGGCTTATTGCTTTTAGCAAAAATATTAGCAATTTTGCCTTTTTTTTTTTTTTTTTTTTTTTTTTCCGGAAAAAAATGTTGACTGATACAGATACCTTTTCTTTATTTTTTACTTAATTTATTTTTATTAATTTAATTAATTTGAAAGGGATTAAATAGACCTACCCTCCAGTGAAGAATGAACTCTAAAAAAAATTACCAAGAAACATTTGTTTCTTCTCTCTTTTTAGGTGGATATACAGTTCAAAAAGTATTTTCCAGCTGATGCGAGAGCGTTTCGAACCTTTGTTAAATGATGTCAAACCTCCGTTTGTCGGTAAGTTTGAAGACATTTCACAGTAAAATTTTTTTTTCCGAACTTTGTTTTATTCAATGATTATTGATTCTCTTTATTTTTTTAACAGAAAATGTGGAGCTTCATCAATTTACCTTTGGGGACCAAACGCCCTGCGTCAAATTCATCAAAGCCTACGATATCGTAGATGGGAAACGATTACCTTTAACTTGTTATAATTTGCAACATCCCTCGGGATTGTGTAAAAATGTTAAGCATCAAGTGGCTGTGGAAGTTGACATGTACCTTAATTCTGAAGAATTTAGATTGATATTAAGAACTCGACTGTTCGGAAAAGGGTAAGTGAGAGATCTGTAAAGAAAATTATATCAATTTTAATGGGAACTTTATGTAATTCTTTGTTGTTCGTAATCTCCTTCGACCTTGATAATGCCAAAAATTATTTTTAATTTTATTATCAACCTGCAGTCATACGTATTAATAACGTCATTACTTATCTTAATCTGTGGCTCTTGGCTGGTCATTACGCTTTTAAGCGAAATCTCATTTTATCACACAGTCCTGCTTAAAAAAAAAAAAATAAGTTTACGAAAGAATTTATGAGTCCAGTCAAGTAACGTTTTTTTTTTTTTTTTAGGGTGGGAGTAGATTTGGACGTGGCAATGGAAAAATTAAATCTGTGCGGAAAGCTTGACATCACTTTTACCATCGACATGGAATCGCCTTTCCCTCACGTAACCGACGTTACTTTGATGTTCGCCGAAAAGCCTGAAATTTGGTTTAGCGTACGAGTGTTGAAGGCAAGTTGAAGCAGGAGCAATATTTTAACTATTCGTCGAAATCTAAAAATTGCGCCAGAGTGCACTCACTGATTTATGCTTGAAAAGACTTTTGGCGCATTAGCTCAAGCATTGCATCAATGTGTAAAGGGGGCATTCAAATATTACGTCATAATTTTGGGGAAGTTGGGGGCGGGGTGCTCTACTGAATGCTGATATCAGCTTTTAGCTGGCTGAGCTCAAAGGCACCGCTCCAGTAAAACTTTCGGGTGGGCAGCCCCATAAGCTAAGTATTGATTCATATGCTTAATTTATGAAGTCTTATATTTAGCGGATGTGTTAAATTGTCCCCCTCTCTCCCCCTCACGAACGGGCACCCCTGGATGAAATGACGGAAATCAAAAAATTTTTTTAGTAAATTTTCCGGTTAAAAATAAAAATGAAATTTACATTCACGATAGACGAAAAATGGGACAGAAGGGTGGTTTTAAATTTCATTTCAAAGGAGGGATCGGGTTAATAATGACGTTTCATGATTACATGGAGGAAGAGGGGCTTTAAAATAGGAAAAAAAGGAAATGAAATAATTGAATGTCTCCTAAGAATTTTGAATATTGAGGTTTTCCGACGCAAAACTGTTCCACCGATTCCCTACCATTTTTTCCTAATCCAATTTTCCTAAAAAAAAAAAAAAAAAAAAAAGTAAATTACTAACCAATTTTTCCTAAAAATATAAATTCCCAATTAATTTTTCCTAATATAAAATAAAAAAAAAATAAATAAATAAAAAAAAAATAAAAAAAAAAAATCCTAATTCATTGTTCCTTAAAATTTTGGTTCCTAAAATTATTTTTTAAACTATTTTTTTTTTCTAATTTTTAATTTTCCTAAAATTTTATGATTCCTAAAATAAAATTTCTTATAATCCCTAAAAAATTTTGGGAAAATTGAAAATTAGGAAACAAATAGTTAGGAAAAACGGATTGGGAATTTATTTTAGGAAAAATGGATTAGGAATTTATTGATTTAGGAAAAATGGTCGGGAACGATTCTACCAAGTTTGCTGCTTGTCCTTAACGGTAGCCAAGGGGCCATTTAAATATTACGGAAAACGATTTTGGGCCTTTTTCGACCCCCGCTCCTTTGTAAGATGTAATAAATAATAAGATTTCTCGGACCACACCCCCCCCCCCCACGTCCTACGTATGATTTTGCCGAAAGAAAAATTCGGTCCCTTTAAAATTAAGTAAACTTCCCGCTTTTTTTTCGCCGATTCACCGGTACCGTAGAATGGAGTGAAATTGAAAGGTGGGGTGAAGTTGAAAGGAATTTCAAAAAATAATTCTAGGTTTACTTTAGGAACTAAAAATAAAATTTTTTTATTTCATTGAGTGGATATTGTTTTTGGGATACTTAAGTAAAAAATTTTATTTTTACTGCCTAAAATAATTCTAGAATTTTTTTTTTTTTTTTTTTTTTTTGAATTTCCTTTCACCTTTTGACATCACCCCATTCTACGGTACAAATTCTACGTAAGAAATACCTGACCCATCCACCCCCCTCCCCCATCCGTCTTATGCTCCACAATCGAGGCCAACAATTTTTTTGAAATGTTGAATTTTTACTTGTTACCGCTAAGGACAAGCAGCGCCCCTGGTGGCATAATTATTTGGCGGAATTTTCGATCGTTAATTAATCGTTTAAAATAATATTTAATATTATTTTTAGGCGGTTCAAATGATGGAAGTCCCTATCCTTAAAACCTGGATACATTCCGTAATTATGGACGCTTTGGAAACATCTTTAGTAGACCCGGGGAAACTCCATTTGGATTTGTCAGCAACGAATCGGACGGATCCCGGAATCGGGAAAGCAGTTTCCGTTGCTCAAGGAGTTTTAACTTTGACTTTAACTGCATCTCAAATAGGTATAAAAAACCGAATTTTTTTTTTTTTTAGTTGTGTAAAAAATTAGCAGAGCTGATTGTGCTAATTTCCTTTTTTTTTCCCAAATGCGCTTTTTAGTTTGTAGTTTAGAGTAGATTTTTTTTTTCGTTTTTAGGTTACACAAACGGTGAATCAAAATGGGTCGTTTTAAGGCTAGGGGAACAATATTGGAAAACTTCCAATATCGCCCCAAATTGGAGCGAAACCCCTTCGTTCCTGGTCGAATCACTACAGACTGATAAGTTAATTATTAAATTAAAATCAAAAAAATTAGTTAGCATAGTGACATTAGCTCAGTACGAAATGAAATTGGATGAATACAATTTAGAAAATTCGCATTCGTAAGTATTTTTAAAAAAATTTTTTTCAATTATAAATTTTTTTTTTGTGAAGGAAGCGAGGGAAATTTAATTAAAATTTTTATTTTAATTTCAGAGTGGAAACGACGTTACAGAAAAAATCTGCTAAATCTGGAAACATTCCTAGTATATCAATTTGTTTGGAATATACTCCTCTACCATCTGTTGTATTAGAGCAGTGTTACCAGCTCCAACATGACACAGAAACTGGTAATAATAATTTTTTAATACGAACCTCAACCCCATTTTCCTTTGTTTCGGTTCGTTAAAAACCACTCACTCGATTTGGGCTCGAACCACGTTCGATCGCGTGCTGTGGGGAATGTTTAATCACCGAACCATTTTTTGCTCTTATAAAATATTTTACAAATTAATACATTTTAGTTTGATTTAATGATTTGAAATAGTAAATTGATTGGATTTATTTTTCTTTTTTTTCAGTTTGTGGAGTCTTTACCGTTTTTATTCATGGAGCGCAGGGGCTCACCTTTAGTGATTCAAGTCAATGCAATTCGTATTGCATGTTTTTTAGCAATCAAAGAAAGGTGCGCATCAATTTTTAGGGCGTAGCATGGAATTTTTTTTTTTTTTTTTTTCAAAATTATATATTTTGATTCTGTGCTGAATCATATTTAAATTCCATGACATGTGGGTGTGAAGTATGATGTGATATAAGGGCAAGCCTAGGAATTCCAATCGTATTTTTTTTTTAAATGGGAGCAAACTTGTGAAGGTCAAGAAAAAAAATTTGCAAGAATGGAAAAATAACTTATACAATAAATAAGGTAGAAATTGACCCGAACTATTGGCCTAAAGTAACCAAAATGCGTAAATTTCGGCCATTTTCTACCTTCTTTTCTCCAACGCAAAAATATGTTTCAAGGCTATTTTTTCGCGCTCTTTCATGTGGTGATAGCGAAATTTTGAACCAGAAAGGTCTTATCAGTGAAAAAAATTTTTTGCGATTTTTATGATTTTGGCCAGTAAACTTGGCCACTTTCGCCCTTAGGGTCCCAAGGCGAAATACATGATTTTGGGCCAATTTTTTGCGTACTTTCACATGGTGAAGGCGAAATTTGGGTCCAGCGTGGTCTTGGTGGCGAAACAAATCTTTTGAGATTTTGGCCATTTTATGGCCACTTTGGCCGTTGGGGAAAAAACCAAAAAAAAAACGTATTTAGACCAGTTTTTTGCGTACTCTCACGTGGTGATAGCGAGATTTGTGTGCAGCGACATCTTCGCAGCCAAAAAAAAATTTTTAACTTTTGGCCATGTTTTTGGCCACTTTTTTGTTGAAAGAAAAATTTATAAGCACATGTATTTAGGCCAATTTTTGACGTACTTTTTGGCTGTCAAAGCGAAACGGTCCGGCGACGCTAACATGAAGGAAATAATTTTTTTTCCCTATAATTGGCCATTTTGGCCACTGGGCCATTTTTTAAAAAAATAAAAATTATGCCCTTAAATAGAAAGAGCTTTTTTTTCATTTTTTGGATTCTTCAATCGGACAAACCAAAAAAATAGAAACTGAATTTGCACTCCCATCCCCGCCCCAGAAACGGCTTTCATTTCCACCCCATTTAGCCTAGTTTACCCCCTCATTAGGTCCTATCGATGGATGAAAGTCCAAAAAAATTTAATTTTGGGGCACAACCCTTACGGTAACTCGGTGGCAGCTTTTCCGAAATGGGTGAAACAAAAAAAATTTAGGGCACACAACCCCTTAACAGGAGTCACTTCCCAATGTAGTCAACATTCTAATTTACTTCCTTTTTTTTTTTTTTTACATTTTTTAATTTTTGCCTGTTTTATTTTTTTCCTCAGGTTAAAACCACTCACGTGGTTTATAATTCAACCTCCCCCCAGTGGGAAACCCGCTGTCAAATTCTAGTCAATGATTACACCCGAACTTCGCTCTCCTTCGTCGTCTGCTCCTGGAATCCTAAGCCCATGATGGACGACGAAATGCTCGGGATGGCCGCTCTTAATTTTTCGAAAGACGAAACTTGGCTCGTCCATCAGCAGCTCCCGTTAAGCGGAAGCTCTCACAGTTTATCCACAATCAAAGTGTCCGCCGTTTTTCAGCCGGTTTGCGCCATGTCCGGTAAAAATTTCGAGATCCCTCCGTCGCCCGGCAGCGAGAACGAAGCCAAAGCCGATTTAAGCAACGGGAGGATCAAACGGAATAGCTCCTCTTGGGTGCAGCAAGCGGTAAAAATATTATTGTGCTTAGAAAATTCCGGATGCAAAATTTTTTCCGCCAGGAGCGCTGGTTGTCCGTAACGGTAAAAAGCCGGAAATGATTGATTACCGCTAGGCAGTGCCCCTGACCGAAAAATTTTGTATTTTGCTAAATTTGTCGTTAGTTTTTTTACTTATTAATAAAGGAGAGCACTAGCTCCATCTTTTGAAAAATAAATGAACTAATAAATTCCAAAAATATTTTATTTTAGAAAAATTAATAATTTTTTTTTTTTTTTCAGAAATATTTATTGGGCCGAGGGGATCAAGAGATTCAAAGAGGTTCGGATATCAGCAACATTTTGACAAGCGGGCTAGGTTTAATGGAAATCAGTATTCTAAGGGCCAGGGATTTAGTCCCAATGGATATGAACGGGTTCAGCGATCCATATTGTGAACTGAAAGTAAATAACGAATGTAAATATAAATCGTCGGTGAAAAAGAAAACTTTGAATCCTATTTGGGAGGAAAACGCGATTATGGGTATGCCTCGCGCCGGGGAATCTTTCGAAGTTGTAAGCATAAAAATTTATTTAAAGTATAATTAAGCTTAGGGATACTCATTCATTTAATTATTTGATTTTTTAATAGATGGTTTGGGATCACGATACCTTCGGCATGAAAGACTTTTTAGGCAGCGTAACTTTTAGTTTAGACGAAATCCGACAAATGTCGTCCTTGGATTGTTCGCATTGGTACGCCCTTCAAGGAGTTCGATCTGGAGAAGTGGAGTTGAAAGTTAAAGTTATCGCCGACGATGCATCTTCCAGTCAAGATGTACGGAAAATTTTGTACTTTAATTTTAGAATTAGCGAAACCTCCATAATTTTATTTGCATTTTCATTAAATTAATTAAAAGCTTTAACTGAAAAGTTGTGGAGGTTTGAGTGTAATTACTTTAGTTAAATGGAATCAGCATCTGTATTTAAGAGTTGTAAGGCCGGAATATTTATCGGAAAAAAAACATTTCCCGGAAATTTTCAGAACTAAAAAAATAAATTTCCGGAAATTTTTGGAAATAAAAAATTAATTCCCGGAAATTTTTTGAAATATTTCCTTAAGATTTTTTAAAGCCTTCCTTCTTTGCACTAGCGGCGACCTAATGCAATTTTTCGTCGTTTTTCTTAATAAAATTGAATAAATTCTTAAACTGCCTCCAATTTTTAAAAAAATTTACACGAGTTTTATTTTGTCAAGCTGAAACATGGTATTTGAACGCTTCCCCAGTACAAAATGAAATTAAATGCTGATTCCTATATTCACTAAAGTCTAAGTCTTGTTAACACAAAACAACTAATTATTTTTTTTTTATATAGAACGTTAGCATAGCGTCATCCAAACGAACAACACAATCATACTCAAGGACGTCAGCGGAACCTAGTCCCATAATTCGTAGGCCTTCTATGGAAAGATCTCGGGTTAAATTAGGAGTTCACGTCCCTCCTCCGACTCCTCCCAGGACGGTTTCAATCCCTCAAAAGACTGCAGCTCACACTTTAGTTCATGAAGGTGCGTTTAATTTATTAATTTTTTTGGCTAAGTAAGCTTAAATATAGTCTAATTTCCTTTTATTTTTTTTCCTTTCAGTTCATAAAAACTTAACAAACGGCGTGAATTTCCTTTCCGATAATTCTTCCATAAACAGCGTTCAGTCGGTGCCGTTATTGCCCAGGGTGACGGTTACGGGTAGTCCGTCGAGAGCGAGTTCAAGGGCCAGTTCTCAAATGACAACGGATTTGTCTATTGGGGAACCTAGTCCTAGTCCGCAAGAGGATATTCAGCCTAAGAAACACGCCGATTCTGAATTGACGACTTTTAGGTCGATGAAACAGAAAGTATCCCGAAGTTTAAGACTGAGAAGATTTAAATCAGAAGTAAACGTAAGGTCACAAAATAACGGAAAAACAGTATTGGAACCTAGAGGAAGTGGAGAGGCTGACGCCACTGAACTTCTGCATAACGATCCTTTGAGTCATGCAGTTTCACAACCGAACATTCATAAAATTAAAAGTCCGGTTCGACCTACAGGTAAAAATTACAGACGAATTAATTAATGAAATATCTCCCCAGGCTCTTAGTTGCACTAATTTGCCGGGAGATAGCGTTAGTGAACTCCCTTTATCAATCATTTAAAAATAAAAAAACACTAGCGCCATCTTCAGCCAAATTAGTGAACTAATCCTCTCTAAAACATTGCTTTGTTAATAGTACGCAACAGTGATTTAAGAGGAATCATCAGTCGTGGCAGCAGACTAATTGTATTTTACTTTTTATGGGGAAACGAAGACAAATTAATCTCAAAACAAAGAATATCGATGAATTTTCGGAATTTTTTCCTGGAAAGTCTTTAAACCCAAGTAGCACAAGAGGGATTCGGGTCTTTTAGACATCTAGAAATGTTCTGTAGACACGCTAATGTCCCTCTAGGCATCATCTTCAAGACAAAGATTTCTTCTAGAGTTCTGAAAGATATCTTTGTCTTGAAGATCGTGCCTAGAGGGACATTAGCGCGTCTACAGAACATTTCTAGATGTCTAAAAGAACCGAATCCCTCTTGTGCTACTTGGGAAATATGATTAGTCTGCTGCCACGACTGATGATTCCTCTTAAGCGATCATCGATTCATGAGCTAAACATAAGCGGAAATATTGAATCGTGGCAGTAGACAGGTGACTAAGCATTAGACGTGGTAGCAGACATGCAGACATTCTACTGCCACGAACAATTTTTTTCGCTTATGTTTAACTTATGGGCGAATGCTTAGATTTCAGTAATGCGTACTCTTTAACAGTCGCTCCGCATCTCAGCAATCTTTTATTTCTTCTTATTTTTTTTTCAGAACTAAACATTTGCCCCATGGCCAGACCGGATAAATACACAGGAGTCGAAGGGAAAGTTCTTCAAGCTCAGGGCTTACACGTGGCTCACGTGGCTCAGCTATACTGCAGGATAAAGCTTATCGGAGCCACGCCGAACGAAAAAATCGGGAAATCCGACAAAAACCAGGGGAAAACTTTAGCCAAAAGTCATCTCCTCCCCGCCATGCCCAATCCACAGTTCGATTTACCGTTTCAAATCAGCAATCCGGAAACCGTTCCGCGTCAGGCGGTTTTGTTATTCGAAATCCGAAGTTCCAGCAAGGAGGTCATGGCGCTTCGGCGAGTCACGCTTCAGGATTTGTTATCGGGGGATAATAATAAAGAAACGCACACTTGGCTGGCCCTGAACAACGGGTCCACGCTGGAAATTACCATCGCACACGGGAGGGAGTTGAAGAAACAATCGAGGAAATTGTTTCGGAGTTGGTCGGTTCACAGAATTGGGAAAATTTAATTATTTTCTGCATGAATATTTTGTGTAAAAGTACAAATTTATAATTGGCTTTAACTTTTTTTTTTAAATTGCAATTTTTATGAAAAATCAATCAAATTATCTGACGGAATAGTAATGCATATCATTTATATATTTTGTATTTATATTTTTGGAAAAAAATATTACAGCTAAGGTGGCTCTGGTGGGTGCAAGGGTTAGTAAATTTTTGGAGTAAATGTGCAATGTGGGTGTAGGTGGACAAGCTTCACAAGCTTCACATTGATTTTTAAACACTAATTGAAGACATGTTCACATTTGCCCCAAAATCCACACTCATACTGAGGTAACCTTACAATAAAAAAAATTAATCAATTTTTTTTTCTTTTTGTTGTGAATTGTAAGAATAATAAGTTATTGTACTTCTGTAATAATTTAAATATTTAATATATTTTTAATAATGCATATAAAATTGATTTTTTTAATGCTTACCTTTTATCTTTTTAAACCTTAAAAAAGAGCTAGGGGTGTCCAGAATTCGGTATGTACTGCTGTTTATTTTGCAACCTTTTCTGAGAAAAAGATTCATGAGCATACAGGTTAAAATCGACATTTCAGTTTCTTTTTTTCTACAAAAAAAAAGATATATCGATAATATGCCATTTGAAGAAAAAGCTTTTTCAGGCCTAGACGCCATAAGTTCACTTATTAGTATGTAAACAAACAATTAATTATCGTTTTTCTCGGCCAAAAAAGTAAATCCAGGCTAGACGGGAAAATTTCGATTTTTCACTCGGCCCTTTTGCCGATCTGAGCCGAAGGCGAGGATCTGGCAGGTGAAGATTACGGTCTGGTAAAAAATCTCACTTTTCCGGTCCAGCCTGGAAATCTACCATAGGCTCCGTGCAACTTTGATTGCAGCGCCACCATTAAAATTATGTTTAGCTTACAAAAATCCAATATTCCCGTGAACTAATTGCGTGTTGGAAATATATACGCTTCTATAAGCTAAACAAATATATTTAAGTGTATATTTATACAAAAAAAAAGTCACACGGAGGCGGAGCCTATATAGAAGCGTTTAAGGGAGAGTACTTTTCGAAAAATAAAAAAAAAATCTGATGAGTCCAGTTCCATTAGCGAAAGAGATCAAGAACTGCCAAATTTTTTCAGTTCATTAGCTATGTACCCGCACGTAAAGAAAAAATATGGACCTATATGGTTTATATTTGCTTTTTCGTATTTTTGCATTCCAAACATTATACTGTATATTGCATGTTTGCGTAACTGTTTTTAGTACGAGAAATCATTTTAAAAACGATTTTTTTTGGCAAAGATCTCATTAAAGATCCTAATTAAATAAAATGAATGGTATTTGTGAAAATAATGCATAACGATATGTAATACAGCGATAAATAATACAAAATTCGTAGTCCGCCATGTTTGATTGTTGTTACGTTGGCACAACTGATTTTCAACAGCAGAAAATATCGAAGTTTCTGACATTCGGTTCTTATTCTAATTTTTACTCGTGTTTCAGAAGTAAGTGTAATTGTTTTTTGGCTTAGTTCCCCGTGTTGATGTAGCAATTTTTAATTATTAAGGTAAGAAGGCATTAGTCAGATTTAAATCATCTTGTAAAATAGATTCAGAATCACTCGGCACTCTCCTATCTCCTCGCCTTCGGCTCGGACCTGCAACGGCCTCGTACTCCTTTTTCGTGATAGTAATAATTCCGAAACAATGAATTGAAATTATTTGCAATGAAATATGCGTCTTAATAATGTTAGTAGCAAGAAATTATTATAAATAATTATGAGCAATTTTATATAACCAATAAGAAACTAAGTTTGCTGAACAAGGTTGTTCCCTCTTCGACTTTTTTTTCATTAGATTTTGTAATCAGTAATTCAACAATGAATTTATTTATTAGTATATGTGCAACGACAGCTGGACCTATCAAGGTCGGATGTGCTAAAAGTCTGCTTGTGTGTGTTCCAAATTAGTATATGTTACTATAAAAGTCAAGACTCCAGGTCTTGGATGAGTCTTGACTTGTCATTTTCCTTAACACAGAATTTTTTTTTTTCTTTTTTCCTTATTTTTTCAACGGTTTTGGTGAAAATTTGTATGAAAACATTAATAATGGCTCAGTACAAAATTTCAACGTAATATTCTTTGATTTAAGCAAGTTATTCATTAAAAAAGAACCAAGTCTTGACTATTCTGTGCGTAAAAGTGAAGACTTCATTTTTGGCGGGATCTTGACTTTTATTTTTGGCCTTGCACAAGCTTTTTTTTTTAATGGATTTATTTTTTATGCAGAAAATTATCAAATTTTAACAAAATCCCCGTCTTTTTGGTAAATCATATAATTCAATCAAATAACAAGTTTTTACTTGTTATTTTTATTAAATAACAGTAATTATTATTATTATTATTAAATTTTAATAATCATGAATAAATTTCATGACTATTAAATGAAAAATCCATTTTTAATAAAATCATCGCTAATAATGAAGAATCAGGCATCATATTTTTTTATGAAATCATTTAAAGAAAATTTTCTATTCCTGAAGTTTCAGGATTTTGAATCGGGATCCGGGGATTGGTTAAGAAAAAAAAGAAAATTAAAGCAGAACAAAAATCATAACCGGTCGGAAAAAGTATCTTTTGGACGAATAAAAATAATTTAATTAAAATTGGAAAATATAAAACATTGATTATTTACCCATACTGACTAGATTAATTAATTTTAAGAAAATTATTTTCTTGATGTTAGCGCCGCCGGACCAAAATTTCGCTATGACAGCCAAAAATACGACAAAAATTGGCCTAAATACGTGTGCTTCTAAATTTTTCTTTCAACAAGAAAGTGGCCAAAAAAATGGCCAAAAGCTAAAAAACTTTTTGTAGCTTTGAAGATGACGCTGCACACAAATTTCGCTATCACCACGTGAGAGTACGCAAAAAACTGGCCTAGATACGTATTTTTTTGGTTTTTTTCCCCAACGGCCAAAGTGGCCAAAAAATGGCCAAAATCTCAAAAAATTTGTTTCACCACGAAGACCACGCTGGACCAAAATGCGTGTTTCACCATGTGAAAGTACGCAAAAAATTGGCCCGAAACCATGTATTTTGCCTTGGGACCCTAAGGCCGAAAGTGGCCAAATTTAATGGCCAAAATCATAAAAATTACAAAAAATTTTTTTCAATTGCAAGACTCGGCTGGACCAAAATTTTGCTATCACCGCGTGAATGTACGCAAAAAAATAGCCTAGAAACATATCTTTCCGTCGGAGAAAAAAAGGCAGAAATTGGACCAATCTAATGGCCTAAAGCAACCAAAAAGCGTAAATTTCAGCTTTTTTTTCATTTTTTGGATAAACCTTATGGTAACTCGGTGGAAGACTTTCGATCTCCGTGTGCTGAAAACTTGACAAAAATTACGAATATTTGGGGACCAGTTTTACAGCTCTAAATACAAACGAGACAAACTTAGAAAAAAAATAAAAAAAAATAAAAAATAAAAAATATATAAAAAAAAAATTGGATTTGGAGTCCGTCTTCTGCTTATGAAATCATAATGAAATATACGAAGTTGTGTGTCGGTCGTATTATATCCAACATTTTGTATCGTATGGGCAGCTGTTTTATTAACTCCAAGAAGTAGGTACTAAAGCTCATTTTCTTTTTAGATTTCGACTTTATACACGCTTTGAAAAGGGTCTTCGTCTCCTTCGGCAAAATTTTCGACTACTGATGATGGAAACTTGTAGAGGCTCAAAATATTCTAGAAATAACGATGTAAGTAATTATTGTTTTTTTTTTTTTCCAAAACAGGAACTGAACCCTTGCCAATATATTTTTTTTTTCACCTTTACACGCCATTCGATACTTTCCGGAGAATTAAACGCAAAATTTAATTATAACGAAACATCAAAATCGTTTCTCCCATCGGTTTCGAACCAAAATGTATCCACCAACAGCTTTAAACTCGGAAATAAATAAAAAAATAATTTTTTAAAAATACAAAACATTTGACTCTATTCCGTCTTACAAAAATCCATTGCAATATTTTTCACTTTAATAAATTTTTTTTTAGTCCAAAAAAAAAAAAAACGCCATTAATGGTTTTAACTTGCTCGGGGGTTAAAAAAAAAAAAATCATTAAAACCAATGTTTTTATTTTCGAGGGATATTTCCCGACAGAAACAAAAAAAATAAAATTTGAAAAACCGTCAAAAATCACTTTCAACCTACAGGAATCCATATAAAAAAAAATCTGACGGTTTTTGCACAAAGTACAAAAAACTTTTATTTTTCAGTTGATAGCCCGTTTTAATGATCGGAAACAAACAATAAAAACCAATTAATTCATTAACAAATACTAATTAAATAAATTTTCTTATTCGTCAAGGGTTTAACAAAAACTTAGTAAACTAAATCTACAAGCTAAAAAAAAAGTAACTGTTTTAAATTTTTAATATCTTTAAAAAAAAAAAAAATACATTGGATATAAATACTGGATGGACCTTGCACTGGGTGAATCTAAAAAAAAGTTAGGTGAAATTTGTTGGGCCTGGATTTTAGCTGGCATCTTAAATTTTTTTGTTGATAAAAATTATAAATTAATTTTAAAAAATTAACGATATTTTACGATCACCCTCCAACTTCCATCAGTAGTATTTTTTAAATTTATAAAATGTTCAGCAGTTGGAACATGCGATAACGAAGTCTGCCAAACCGTACCAATTTTTTTTAAAAAAATATTCCTGCAAAAAATATAAACGCCAGCTAAAATACACAGCCCGAATTTCTACTAAAATTTTTTGAGATTCAACTTCCAGTAAGAGCTACTGCCCCCCCAAAAAAAGAGTCGGTAAAAAACAGTTACGATAACAATATTTTTCAAAAAAAAAAATCTCTTTTGTACAATTTAAATAATCCCGTGGCAAATAAGAAAATTTATTTTTCGTTTTCATATAAAAAAAAATACTATTTCTTTGTTTAAATACACTATATAAACAAAAATTAAAAAAAAAAAAAAAGGAACGAATAAATGAATCAGGTAATGCAAAATGTTGCTCGTTTTATAAAATAGTCCGATTTTCTCATTATACGGAGTTTTTCAATAATTTCCTTATGTTCAGGGGAATGGCCCAAGTCTCCAGTTTTTTATCGTTGCTACTTGCAACGATTTGCTACGGAAAAGAAAAAAATTATTAGTAAAAAGTAAATCTTAAAAAAAAAAAAAAATACTTACTTTGTTTTTATAAATATCCATAGCGGTTAACATTTTTCCAGGTCCTGGAAAATCCCCAACGCGTTCCTTAGTCTAAAAATAAAGGAAAATTAATTTTTAATTTTTTTTTCTTTTTATAAATTCATAAAAAATTTTATGATTTCGTTTGAATTCTTTTTTTTTTTTTTTTTTCCATTTGAAACGTACCTTTGAATCAAAAACGTATATTTTCCCGTCGTAAGACGAAGTAAATATTAAATTTTGAACTAATTTGATCGATAAAACTCCAGGACCTGATTCAAATTCTCCAGTAATTCTCCCATCCTAAAAACGAAAAAATTCATTAAAAAATCGAACGACATTTCATTTGCGCAAGTTTAGCTGAGCATTTAAAAAAAAAAAAAATTTTTGTACCTAATTTCCCTACGATGACTTCGCCCCCCAACCCTCCACCAGGGGCTAGGCCTTTGAGTTTTGGGAGCTTCACCCCCAAATTTTTTCTTCACATTGCTCACTTCAGCTAAACTTCGCTTTTACATTTTTTTCCCCCTAAAATTTATAACGTACCGTGAAATCAAACGAAAACAATTTCGAGTCGCTGGTCCCGCAATAAACCTGATTCAAACAGTACGTCAGACTGTAGACGCACCCCGTAAAATTTAATTCCACGCTTCGAAGAAGCAATCCGGTGGTCACGTCCCTAATGGAGACATGATTACTCCTCGTGGCGACGATTATAATTTTCCTAGGGCCCTCCATCATGGTTTTCAAAGCCAGAACGGATTGTTGGCTCACTTCCAAAGGGGGGTTTATAGCTTTTAAATTTTTCGAATTGAACCTCATTATGAGCCCGTTTTTCAAACCGGCGTAAACCACCCCCCAGTTCTGTTCAAGGCACTGGACTTCACTTGGTAACGTAGTGGATTGTTTGGATATTTTCGGATTCTAAAAAGTGAAAAGAGAAAAAAAAATTAATGAAAATTGTTTAAATTTTAGAGATTAAACCGTTGAAATTATGTTTAACGTTCCTATCAAAACGAGTTTATATATAAATTATATATAATTTCAAATTTATGTATAAATTATACAAAAATGGTTTATGTATTGTGTATGTATAAATTATATAAAAAAATGTTTTCATATGATTTAATGTATAATTTATAATTAATTTATAGATTACACAAACTCGTTTTGATATAAAACGTTTTCCGGTTCATAAACTAGACGATTCCCAACCATTTTTCCTAAAAATAAATTCCTCATCCATTTTTCCTAAAAAAATTCATTCCTAATCCATTTTTCCTAAAAAAAAAAATCCTAATGCATTTTTTCTAAAAAAATAAATTCCTAATCCATTTTTCCTAAGAAAATAAAGTCCTAATCCAATTTTCCTACAGCAAATAAATTCCTCATCCATTTTTCTAAAAGAAATAATTCCTAATCCATTTTTCCTAAAAAAAATAAATTCCTGATCCATTCTTCCTAAAAAAATAAATTCCTAATCCATTTTTCCTAAAACAATAAATTCCTAATCCAATTTTCCTAAAGAAATAAATTTCTAATGCATTTTTCCTAATAAAATAAAGTCCTAATCCAATTTTCCTAAAGCAAATAAATTCCTCATCCATTTTTCCTAAAGAAATAATTCCTAATCCATTTTTCCTTAAGAAATAATTCCTAATCCATTTTTTAAAGAAAATAAATTCCTAATCCATTCTTCCTAAAAAATAAATTCCTAATCCATTTTTCCTAAAAAAAAAAAATTAATTCCTAATGCATTTTTCCTTGAGAAATAAATTCCTAATCCATTTTTCCTAAAAAAATAAATTCCTAATCCATTTTTATAAAACAATAAATTCCTAATCCAATTTTCCTAAAGCAAATAAATTCCTAATCCATTTTTCCTAAAAAAATAAATTCCTAATATATTTTTCCTAAAAAAATAAATTCCTAATCCATTTTTCCTAAAATATAAATTCCTAATATATTTTTCCAAAAAAAAAAATAAATTCCTAATTCGTTTTTCCTAATTGAATTTTGGTTCCTAAAATTTTTTTCTCAACTATTTTTGTTCCTAATTTTTAATATTCCTAAAATGTTTCAAGTCCTGAAATAAAATTTCCTAAAACGAATATTTTTCCTAATTATTGAATCCTAAAAATTTTTGTAATAATCTACTAGGCCTAGAAAAACCGAAATTCGCAGTTTTTTCTAGTAAATTTATAACAAAAATTTTAGGATTTAAAAAATTAGGAAAAATGTTCATTTTAAGAAATTTTATTTCAGGACTTAAAAAATTTTAGAAAAATTAAAAAATCAGGGAAAAAATTTAGGGAACCCAAATTTTTAGGAAGTACGGATTAATAATTTATTTTTTTTAGGAAAAATGGTCGGGAACGAAGCTAGACACAAAGTTGTAAGAGATTTAAATCCGGAAATGCTAACGCTTACCTGAATATTAAACGAGCGAACATGACTATCTAAACTACCAGTAAATAATAAACTTTCTGAATAATCCTTCTTCCCGGGTAAAAAGGCAATGCTGGTGACAGCGCCGGAATGACCAGAATATTCTTTTTTTCTCTTCCCTGATTTTATTGAATAACAATAAACTATTGCATCATCACAAGCAGCAAATATATGCTTCCCTAAGATCTGAAAAAAAAAAAAAACTAATTCAAACATTTATTTTAATAAAATCAAAACAGATTTTTGAACATGCAGCATCCTGCAACCAAAAAAAGACGAGGGAGACTCAGCTCCTGTGAGGAAAAAAACTGAGCTTCCCAATGAATTTTTTATTGGGAAATTGCATCCATTTTATGTATTTTCCCAATTTTCAATGTTATAAAAATTCATTTGGGGCCCCTTGGGGCCCCAAATCTCATATTTACCTTAACATCTAACACGACACCTTTGTGAGTTTGGAAACTTATAGGATGAATTTTCCTTTTCTTCGGGCAACCACCCTGAAGGCTTTCGCTGTTCTGTGATAAAGCGTCCCCATTTTGAACGGCCAAAAAGTGAACGGATTGATCACTGACTGATGAATCAAATATGTTTTCCTTTCTGGCCGCTATCGGAGGATTCCCTCCGGATTCCGTAGCCATCGTATCGCTCGACATGGCGTCCTCGAAATCCATAACCGTATCCTGATTATACTCGTCCAAAATTTCTTGAACCGTGGAAGTGGGCCCTGAAAAATGAAAAAAAATTTTTTTTAGGTAACCAAATTAAAAATAATGTTTTTTTTGCTTACCCGAATTGTTTGCTTCAACTTGAGGACTTATTTCCGTTTCTTCTTCCATGGGTTCGGGAGATTTTTCTTGTCCACGTTCAGCTTCGTGTTCCTCTGGTGCTTCTTCCCGTTCCTGAGCTTCATTTTCAGGTCCCTTTGGCGGTTCCTCAAGTCCCGAAGACTCATTTCCAGGTTTTTCGATTGGTGAAGGAGATTGGTTCCCAGGATCCGGAGGTAAATCTTCATCAAAATTATTTTCATTAATATTATCACAGTCACCTTCAGCTTTGGTTTCGATTAAGGCACTTTCATCATTATTTTTATAAGGAATGCTATTCGATTTTTTAGAGTCACTCGAATTATTCGAATTATCGTCCAGGGGTATGTTTAACCGTTCAAGCACAACCGAACAACTTTTCAAACGGTTCGCGGCCAACGCGACATCTTTCTCCGCTTCCACATGCGGCTCTCTCTCCGAACTTTTCGTGTTCCTTCGGGATCTCGGCTTCCGGAGGGACTCCGCCTCCGCGGAGCTGTTGGTCAAAACTCTTCTCAACCTTTTTTTCGCGGGTTTTTCCGTCGTTTCCGTTTCGTTCAAAATTTCGACGGAAGCCGGAGATTTTTTCTTTTTGATTTTTTTAACCGCTTGAACGGGGGTTTCTCCTTCCGCTGCTGGGGTTGTTTCTTCTTTCGTTTTTTCGCGGGCACCTCCGAGGGTGAACCATCCGATTTGGAATCTCCGGTTTGCTGCTTTTTCAATTTTTTCAACGGACGTTTTTTCTTGGCCGGCGGTTTCGTTTCCGAAGGCGTTTCCGGTTTCTGTTCCGGTTGAGATTCTTTTCCTAAGGAAGACCTCGGACGCGGTGGCTTTTCTTCCGCGATTTCCTGCTTCGATTGGTCCCCTATTCTCAAGTCGATTTCCAACAATTCTATGGCACTTTGAACCAAGTCCTGAATGACCGGACGCTCGGGAGCAACGTTCGCGACGTTCTTTTTCTTCGGGATTCTAGGAAGTACGATTTTTTCCGATTTTTTCTCGCTTATCTCGATTCTTTTGTCCTTTTCGGATCTGGCTTTCGGTTCCTTTTTGTTTTCCCCGTCGCTGTCCGCGTCATCCAAATCTTTAGCAGACGAATGAGATTCCACCCAATTTTTGACGAACGATTTATCTTTCGGAACGATTTTCTCCAAAGGAACGTTCAGCTGAGCTAAATTCGTGATTGATTTCAACTCCGCTTTCGTTTTGTACGGTTTCGGAGACGGAAAACGTGCCTGCTGCTGAGAAACAGGAACAGGACTCGGAGTACGCTGACGCTGAGGAGCAGGACTGGTCGGCTTCGGAGTCGGACTACGGCGCTTTGGGCTAGGACTGCGACGCTTCGGACTCGGGCTACGACGACGCTTCGGAGACGGGCTACGTCGACGCTTCGGAGACGGGCTACGTCGACGCTTCGGAGACGGGCTACGTCGACGCTTCGGACTCGGACTACGACGACGCTTTGGAGACGCGCTACGTCGACGCTTGGGAGACGGACTACGTCGACGCTGCGGTTTCTCCTCTTTCTTTTCCTCCTTTTTCTTTTCATGAGACGATTTTTCTTTGTTGTGAGACGAAGACGATTTTTCCTTGTGCCTGCTATCCGAATGAGATCTGGCCCCCGACGGTTTTTTGTGAGAATACGACGAAGACGACTTCCTCTCCGTGGAGGGATCCTTCGTAAAAATATGCTTCCAAATGTTCATGTCCCCGTTTGTGATGGTGTGAAGGAACGAATTCGACATTTCCCCGTCGTTTAAAAAATTAAAACCCGACAATTTTAAAAAAATATTGAATTTCCTCTCGTTTAATTTGTGTAAAACCCTGTCGATCATTTTAATTTCGTTTATCAAATTTTCGTTGGATTCCTCCGCGGATAAAATCGGGATCGGGACCCCGTACACGTTGGACACCTCCGAGGATTTTAAAATCGTTTGAGTTTCCGCCGGTTTTTTCACGGTTTTCGCGGGGGGATCCGTTTGAATCGAAATCCTCCTGTAAATTTTTTCAGGAGATTTGTCCGTCTGAGAAAAATTCGACTCAAATTCTTTAATTTCGGTTTGAGTAAAGCTGTTGTCCGTCTGAGCTTCTTTTTTACAATTCCCATGCAAATTCGTCACATGGAAATTTAATATCTTTCTCAACTCATCCGGATATTTTTTGCTCCTAACTAAATCCATTAAATTATTCTCGAATGTTTTTAAAGTAACAGGTTCAGATTTTTTAATATCAACTTGTACGCCTTGGTTGCATTTTTCTATCCTAGCTGGGCTGTCATCCCCTGATTTTTTATCGACTAGATTGCATTTACTACTATTTTTATTTTCTAACTTCTCAATAAAATTTTTGACTTTAAGACTTCTTTCCAATTTTATCTTCGATTGGTTTTGAATTTCCACTTTACTTTTGATCCTTTCTGCCTTCACTTCCTGCATGACTTTTAATCTTTCAGAAAGAGGCAACACTTTGTTTTTAATGTTTTGATTTTTATCTTTATCCCTTCTTGAAAGAAACTCCTCATCAGCACTAGAACAATCATTATTCGAGGAAATGTCAGGTGACATAATCGGTTTGCTAGAAGCTTTGCTCACAGGAGAGATAGGAGTGTCTTTTATCACCGTAGCACTCGGAGAATGTCTTGGAGATGCAATAACAGGAGATGCAGCAGATACAATCGGAGAAGCTGTACATGCTGTCGGATTTGTTACTGCCACACCTGGAGATGCCATGTTTACAACTGGGGATGAAATCAATGCAATGGGAGAGGTAGTTACGGCCACTGGAGATGAAATAATTCCAATCTCGGATTCACTTCCACAGGTTGCATTTGGTGACATAATGAGATTAAGGTTTCTCTCTTTCCATGGATAAATGTCAAATTCGTCAACGTTGCTTATTTGTTTCTGAGGGGAAGGTGACATCAAGGTCGAAGTCGGCGTCATATTTTTGACTGGAGATGATAAGGTCTCTTGCGGCAGATCACTTAGCAAAGGTATCGAAACGTTTTCCATCGCGTCATTTTCGGGTAACGGAATCGATTCCACTTTAGCTTCATCCGTTTTCTTTTTTAAATACTTCGCATATTTCGGTTGGTTATCACTTGGTCTTTCAGGTGAAATGCTGCGTTCGAAGGAAGGATTCAAAGGATCGTTTGGTAATGCCCTTTCAGACGAAACACAACGTTGATTTTCACGAAAGTTATTTTTATTATTTAAAGTGTCATTCATTGCACCAAATACTGAAGGTTCATTAATTGAGCTTTCCATCGTATTAAACTGATTACCCGTCATATTTATAAACGGATTACCGAACATGTTAAAAGCACCATCCGCCATTTTGGAATAATCTACTCCGGTATTCGCAGAATTGTCCGTGACTCCTTCGCAAGCGGTGTCAAAATTCAACTGAAACATATCCCCTAGTTGCTTAATCATCTCAGGTGGTAACCTGCATAAATCAACCGCCAAATCCGTGTCTATAACATTTTCCAAGTCTCTTACAAACTGACAATCTTTAAATTGTTCATTATTTGTGATTTTTGATTCAGCTATATTTCTAAATTTTTGAGCTAACAGAAGTCTGTTTTCCTTGACAAGATTACTCATCCCCATTTCTATTTTCGGATTGATTTTGGGATCGTTCAAAACCATTTGCAAACTTGATTTAGGCATAGACAACAACTCCCCTATGACTTTCCTTTGAATATTCATCTGAACAGTTTTTATCTTACTGGAAAATTCTTCGGGGGGTTTTTCCCTCTGTTCGTTACTTTTCCTCCTAACCTCAGGCTGAACAGGTGGAAGCGGTGGAAATGGTTTCGGTATGTGAGCAGTTCTTTTTGGAGGTTCCTCAATGTTCGTTTGATCCTCCATGGGAAAATCATTTTCAGTTTCAAATTTTTGATTTTTGTCCTCTTGTTCTCCCCCTTCATTCATTGACTTTAATTTATTTTTTAATTTACTAGCCACATCACTTAACTTCTTTTTTGTGGCTTCCTCTTGATCCTCATCTGACCAAGTAAACTCTGTAAGGGGTTTTATTGACGATTTCCCCAGTTTTGATTCACTCAACAAAAAGTCAGTCAAGCTTTTACTGTGTTGATTATTATATTGTTGTGGTTGAAATTGATTGTTGCCAAAGTCTCCAGACTGCCAATTATTGTCATAATCGTTCCTTCTATAATATTTCCTCTGTTGGTTTGGATAATACTGTTGGTTTGAATTCCCTCCTCCTCTCCATCTTTTATGAGGCGGCGGTCCTCTAAATCGAAACTGTCCATGTCCTCTCCTCTGATCCATTATTATTGTTTTCTAAAAAGAGAACCATCAATTTCAATTGACCTGCATAAGCTCTTATTTCATTTTTTTTTTTTCTCTTTTCTTTAAATGTTTTTTAAATGACTGACAACTCAAACCTTTTAAATATTGGGAGATGAAGATGCTAATTGATAATAAATAATTTTAAAAACGTTATCCATTGTTTGTAAGAAAGAAAATTGACCCCCTATAAGCTTTGTTTTAATTATTATTATTTTTTTTCGGTCGCAAGCCATCGACCATCAAACAAATCCAATCTGTAGAAATCCTTTTTCATGTAAAAATCGACGAGTTAAAAACAAACTGATCGCCATAATTTTTTCAGATGTAGGTCATCGTGTTTAGCTTATGGCGATCGGTTCCAAAAGCTTCAAACATGGTATTTCATTTTCATCTGTGTCGCTTTTTGGTACAGGATCTCCGTTTGTCGAGTACCACGAAAATGCAGGCCAGACAACTTTCCAAATTTCACTTGTTGCGTTTAAATTAAAAAATCTTTTTCTTCCCAAATTAAGGATAACGTAATAAACAATCCTAAAAACAATATACAATTTTTCTAAAAAATAAATTAATTCGTTCGGCTTATGCTAAATATAAAATCATTCAAAATCATCAGTTAGTATACCCTTACCACCTAAAGATGGCAGCAGCATATTTTTATTCTTTACCGAAGAAAACACTAATGCCATCTTTAAAGAGAAAAGTGAACTACGACCCTTGAAACAATTTATGGGATTTCCCTCTTTAAATTGCCAGCTTTATTTAAAGAAATACAAAGCATAGGAAAAAAATATTTAAGCATTATAAATTTTTTTAAAAATTAATTTAAAAAAAGAGCCAATAAGTCATAGGTGCCAACTTTGAGGTTGGCAACGGCAAAAAGCTCGAAGTCGTGTAATTAGACAGAATTCAATGGTAAACAGTAATGGCGTCAATTCTGAGTAAGTGCTAACGATTTTTTTGTCATTTTGTTTTGTTTTTATGATAATTATTATTATAGTTATATTGTTTTTATGATAGTCACTTAATTGTTTGAATCGTGTTTGTTTTTTTGCATGTAAAGTCGTATGTTTTATATTCTTTAACTATGAAAAGCGTTTATTTTCAAGAACCAACGAGAGGAATCGCGAAGAAAGTGATCACCGTCATGATAATTACTCTTTTTTTTTTTTTTCACAATAAAATCTTAAGAAAGATTTTTTTGAGTGTTCGTCGACTCTTCCGGACATGAATTTTTATTTAGAGTTTTTTTTCGATTTTATGAAATGCTAAGAAAATGAAATTTGAGATTATTCTGTGTTTTTGTAATCAAAATTCATAGGAAAATTTTTTTAACGAAAGTACCGGTATTTATATTAAAAAAAAATAGTTCTCAAATTTTCTTTTTATTCCGTTAAAATTGAGAATTGAGATTCTGCTTTTTTCTGATTTTTTTTTTTTAAGTTAAAAAAGATTATCCTCATTTTTTACCAAAAACTAAGTCGTAATTTATTAATAATTAAGTTACCATCTTATATTTTAATTGCCGGAAGATTAATTTATAAAAATTTTCAGATTTAAAGCGGAGAGAAAATAACGAATTTAAAAAGAAAGAAATCTAAAAATTTTATTTTTTTAATTTCAATTTGAAAACAAAAAAAAATATAATTTTAAGCTTGTAAAAGTTGAAAGCCTCTACAAACTATACATTGCATAAAATTAGTGGAGTGTTTTCCTTTTTTTTTTTGTTCCACGCTAAGTGTTAAGTATACATACATAAGCTTTAGATATATATACA
Source organism: Liposcelis bostrychophila (assembly GCA_037577465.1). Lineage (NCBI taxonomy): Eukaryota > Metazoa > Arthropoda > Insecta > Psocodea > Liposcelididae > Liposcelis > Liposcelis bostrychophila. The sequence continues at coordinate 20,152,010 of CM075209.1, read as the reverse complement.
TAATTAAATTAAATCAAAAAGAAAATAAATCGAAAAAAAAAAATCTAACTTTCTTGTTAGCTATGTATATCAATTTTTTAAAAAATTAATAAAACCTCGAGCATGCTGTAATTTTTGTAGCTTACGGTGGAGAAGGAACTGCTTTCTCTTCGTTAATTAAATTTTCAATATGCCACTCGATGAGCAGTCTGATCCTCCTTTCTGCCTGCTCTTTAGTTCTCCCCCCGGAGATCAAAGGGGGGAAAGTTGAACAGCCGCATGTAAAGTTTTTATAGCCTTCTATATACTCAACGAAGTAATTTCCTATATTTAAAATATCAGGATCAGCGTTCGCACTTTTAATATAATTGATGATAATTTCGGAATCGCTAACCAGTTTTGGTCTCAAGTCTATGTTCAATGGTGTTTTTCGACTATATTTCAACGGCACCTTGACAGGTTCACCGAGAATTTTTAAAATTCTTTTTTTATAATCTGACAAATCTTCAAATTTCATTAACTTAAGGTTTTCTATCACGCACAATTCACACTCAGATTCTTGAATTAAATATTCATTATTTGTGATGATTAGTGGTGTCCCGTAGCCTAGTTCATAGCGCGCTCGACTCTCAATCATGAGATGCGACGCGTCGTGCTTCTATCCTAGTTCACAGCCAGGAATTTTTCTCAGGTCAAAACTAGTGCGCTAGTCAGAAAATCAACGGTCACCACCCCTCGGAAGGCAATGGCAAACCACCGAGCGGTAACTGCCTAGTAAAATCTCTCAAAAATAGCCGTTCGGAACCGGCGTTAAACTGTAGGTCCCATATGCCTGTAAGCTCACGCAAGGTGTATGTGAGAGATCACCACGCTCGTAATCGAGTAAAGGACTAAAAAGAAAGAAAAAGATTTGTGATGATTAGTATTGCTCCTTTAAAGTTGTAAACAGCTTTTTGCAAAGCTTCTATCATTCTTATACCAAAATATCTTGTTGGATCATCCTAAAATTAAATCAGATATAAGTAAGTTACATAGAACTGAGCTTTACAATAAATGCACAGTTTTTACCAAGAAAATCGCGTCGTAAGGAACTAAGCAGAATTTTGTAACTATTATTTTCACTTTTTCATCTACAGACAAGTCTTTTATTTTGGAAGTGTGAGCTGCATTTGGAAATCCTAAATTATTTAGCTGTTTTTTAATTATATTCTCGTTGTTGATATTACAAGTCTCCATTAAATAAGATATTACATTTTGCTCTGTCTTTAAACTATGAATAGAAGACTCGTCCAACACTCCAATATTTATTTCCTGGAAAAAAAAAAATTAAGTTGTAACTTTGAGTTTTTAAACATGATGCTATCAAAACATTTTTCTTACAAATACTTACTTTAAGCATTGTCTCAATCATCCCTTTTTGAGGTTTTAACTGACCACTTGCAAGTTTTAAAAATGCGGATTTTCCTATACCTGAGGCACCAAGGTCAGCGATTGCCGGCTTATAATACAATTCATGATCCGCCCCAGATAACACGAGCCTCCTCTTTTTATTTTTATGGAAAGTTATATCTAAAAAGAAAAAGAAATTATTCAAACACATAAAATTATATAGTTACTCCACCAGTGGCAAAATCCTATCCCGTACAGCACAGATATATTGCGGCGATATCGGCGCAATGCTGCGACTAAAAACATTGCCATGTAACGTTTTTTTTGCCTGCCGAAATATTGCGACAATATTGAGTAAAACGGCAATATTGGTGCCAATATAGCGGCAGTATTGCGTCAATAACGTTGCGGTTGTGCTGTACGGGAAACAACTTATCCCGAATATAGGAATAATCCTCTATCCGCAATATGGCAATGAAAGCATATCCCCGACCCAAATATTGTTAATAATAGGGAAATTTGGCGGGAATTACAAAGAATACCGCACACCGATAGGGAAAATGCTTTCGGTTAAGTCATTAAAAGCAAACTCTTTCACTTCGTATTTGTTCGCGCCAAAAAAAACAGTGGAATTCAAATTCTGCCATTTTGAATAAATATACGATACTGTATACATATACGTATATGTATACGTATTTTTCCCAACTTTATTGGTAAACAGTAATGGCGTGAATTCTGAATAAGTGCTAACGATATTTTTGTCATTTTGTTTTGTTTTTTTGATAATTATTATTGAAGTTAAATTGTTTTTATGATAGTCACTAAATTGTTTTAATTGTGTTCCATTGTTTGCATGCAAAGTCATATATTTTATATTCTTTAACTATGAAAAGCGTTTATTTTCAAGAACCAGCGTTATTAACGCCTAAGATTCAATTTAACAAAAATAAAAAATGGGTTCCTCCTCGTTCTCCATATAATTTAGTACAAGAGAGTTTATATCACGATCCTTGGAAGCTTTTAATTTGTACTATGTTTCTGAATAAAACGTCAGGTTGTTAGAAATCATTAATCATTTATTCAACTTTTAATGGCTTGCCATGAAAATGCTAAAATTTTTTTAAAACTTTAAGCAATGCATTTTAATCTTTTTTTTTTTTCTTTACAGGAAAAAATGCTGTCCCCATATTTTGGAAATTCATAGAAAAATGGAACAATCCCCAAGCTGTCATCAATGCCAATGAAGAGGAAATTTCTAACTTGATCCAGCCGCTAGGCTTGCATAAGAAAAGAGCTGCTATGTTCAAAAGATTTTCAGAAGAATTCATCACAAAAAAATGGAAATACCCAATAGAACTTCATGGTATCGGAAAATATGGAAATGATTCATACAGAATTTTTTGTGTTTATGAATGGCGTCATGTTCAACCAAAAGATTCAAAATTAGTTAAATATCATGAATGGCTGAAAGACAATCAGTTGGTTTTAAATTTACCACCTGATTGATGCTATCTACTTTATTCATTCCAAGCATTCTTCATTTTTTTTAAAAAATTAATATTCCAAACATGGTTGAACCTAAGCTGTTTGTAAATAAAAAACTCAAAAAGAGTTCCATTTTACAAAATAACAGTCATGAAATAAAAGGACCATGCGTGAAACATAAATCCTTGGATTTGGATGATCTTTTTGAATTTAGCGCAGCAAGGGATAGAGCTTTAGAGAGAAACGCTTGCAGGCCATCTACAGTGCCCCCTTCTGCTGAGTATGTCCCTCATCGTGTTTTCATCAATCATATTGACAGCTTCAATGGGAATCATTTGGCGAGTGTTAGTATCTGTACCAAGATATTTTTCCTAAATGTTTTTGAAGTTGAAAGTATCCTTTTTTTTTTGTTTTAGTACATTGCTGATCAGGCTGTGGGACAATCAAAAGTAGAATTTTTAGAAGCGGAGGAACAACCAGAAGAGGAAAAGGAAAATATTTCAGATGAAGATGAGGAACAAAAGAGAAGGGAATCTGCACAGTATAGTAATACGATTTATTATGAAATTGTTGGCACATTGGAATTTGCAAATAATATGGGGGTAGTTAATTGATTTTTTTTGAAATGTGATTGAATGCATGAAAGAGGTGTTCTTTAAACTTTTACAGTACCAAAGAACTGAAGACATTTACGATATTATTGATCAAGAAAATAAATCAGAGCTTTTGTCGAAAGTAATGACATGTGGTTTTGTAATTTATGACATTTCCCCAACTTCATATTGCCATCCGTATCAAATTGAAGAAGCTGCAATGGTTTTAGAAAGTATGATGATGAAATAGTCTTGTGTGATGATTTGTTGTCATTTTTTTTTTTTTTCTATTTCCAGGTATTGTTAAAAAATTAGAGCAAATGGAAAAGAACACTCCGAAGGGTTTTGAAAAGTATAATGACTGCAGGACTTTTATATTAATTTCAACTTTAATGACTTGGGCTAAAACGAAACCCATTGATCCTGTAAGATTATTTAATTTGCGAGAAACAGAAATGAACAGATAAAAAAAAAAATTGTTTTCCCCTTTCAGGAAGATCCAGAATTAGCCTTCACAGAGGCAGACTACAGAAAACGAAAACCACATCCCAATTATAAAATCCATTGCGAATTGGAAAAGAAAGTTATTGAAATGGGAAAAAGAGTACGTAAAAAATTTTTTAAAAATCTTTTCCTAAATTAATTTTTTTTTTTTCCTTATTTACAGTATCCCAAAAATTTAAGAACAATTGTCGTTGGATCTGGCATTACTTACGGTCACGAAGAGGATGTTTTACATTTTCTGTTTAAAATGGCTTGGCGGAACGCTCCCCATTTACCCCTTTTTGGACCTGGAAAGAATTTACTTCCCATGATCCACGTCGATTCTTTAGCGAGTGTCATCCATTTAATGATGGAGGAATTTCCGAAGCGTTATAAATATATCATAGCTTGCGATCAAATGACGACGAAATTAAGAGAAATAGTAAAAGTTAGTGAAGCCATTCCGTTTTGTAGTTTCGGTTGGACTTTTTGGATTTATTTTCTCATTTTTTTAATTTCAGTTAGTATCGAAAAAATTAGGCAACGGGAAAGTCCTCAAAGTCAGCAAAGAAGAAGCTTTTTTATATCCGGAAATTAAGCAACGAAATTATGATATGCTCACCGTGAACATAAACATTTTGCCCGGATACATAGTGGAGAAAATGGACGTTAAATGGAATTCAGAATTACCTTTCGTTGAAAATGTTGGGAAATTGATTTACGAATTTAAGAAAGCGAGAGGATTAGAAGTTCGTATTCGTTGCGTTCAAGTCACTTCGTCCAAAAAATATTTGATTCGCATTAGTTTCGTCCGAACTTTTTTTTTTTTTGTCTTAGTTGAATTTTTTTTTTTATGGTTCAATATTTTGATTCTTCAAAACGTTTTTTTTGTCATACTAAAAAAAAAAAAAAAAGAATCAAAATGTTTGCAATTGATACTAGAAAAGGTCCAAAAAAAAGTTTTTGAGGATAATTAAGGATTTTGGAAACGACATTTTTAATTCTAGCCAACAATAATGACTTTAGGCATTTTTTTTTATTTTTTTTTTTGCACATTAGTGTAGATTAATTTTGGTCTTAATCGTTGACTCATTCTGGCGCTGCCTTTTTTTTTTTTTTTTTTTTTTTTTTTTTTTTGCGGCGAAGGATTTGTTACTTCGAGTCTTTAGCAACGCAAAATTTTTTTTAAACTTTCGGAATTGTTGAGGGAATTTTTGGGGAATTTACGGAGAAAATCTAGAGGTAGAGGTTAGGATATTTCGGAAATTTTAAGCCTTCGGGATTCTTTAAATGTTGATTCGGGAAAATTTGGGAAAAATGTTCTAGCGAAAAAATTTTTGGGAAATAAAGCAAGAAATCCCGATGCGAGAATTTTCGAGACTAACCTCTAATTTGGGGACTTTTTCAAAATTTTAAGTATTTTACTTTTTCAAAATTTAAGGATTTTAAGGATTTTACTGTTCTTTGTTTTTTTACTTTTTTCGGAGAAAAATTGGAAGATTTCGACGGTTTTAAAAAAAGATGTCAGTTTGTTCAGTCAAAATTTGATAATTTTTTGGAAAATGTCGAAATATTTTATTGGGTATACGAAATATTGAATTTTTTTTTATATTATCGAAGCAAAAAAAAATTAGACTGGGATACGGGGGCATGTTCCTACGTAGGACTACATTTTTGGGGTACTCTCTTAATATTGCTAAATTTAAACAATGAAACTATTTAAAAATTTTAAAAGTTTTAGTTTTGATAAAAAATTTCAAAAGTTGAAAAAAATTAGTCAAAATTTTATATTAAAGTCCTCAAATTTTAAATTTTAATGTTAAGACATTGCGTTAGCTCATATTCTTGGCTAAAGGAAAAAGGGTAAAATTAAAAAGAACGTTTTATTTAAAATTTCTAAGTTCTGATTTTTGTTTATGTAGTCTAATTTTAATATTTAAAAAAAAGGTATTTCAAAAAAAAAAAAAAAAAACGGTAAAAATTTTAAAAAAAGTTCATTTTAAGTAATTTTTAAGCTTACTTTAGCAACTTAAAGTTTCTTGTAAAAGTTAAGTTTCTTGAAAATTTACAAGCAATTTTCTAAGTCCATGATTTCGTTCATGTCGTTAATTTTAAAGTAAAATTTTAACTTTAAATTTCTCGTAAATTTTTTAGATAATTTTTTCGTAAATTTCTTGTAAAGTTTACAAGACATTCTCTTGTAATTTTAACTATTTTTTAACTAATTGTAACTTTAAATTTCTTGTAAATATTTAAAAAAAAAAAAAAACAGCGAAATTAAAAAAAAAGTTAAATAAAATTTACAAGAAATTTTCCAAGTCCTAGCTTTCGTTCACGTCGTCTAATTTTACTATTAAAAAAAAATTCCAAAAGTGCAAAAAAATAGTCATAATGTTATTAAAATTTTCGAAGTTAAAATTTTAATTTTAAAATAACTAAATATTAATTTTTGGTGCGAACAGTACGACACCCGGACAGAACCCGGACAGGCAGATTTCCCCAGGACCGAGCCCCAAGATATGGTCCTACGTCAAAAAAAAAAAAGAAAGAAAAAAAAATTGTTGAAATTAAGGTGTTAACTTGGAAATTCTAAGACATATTATTTTTATCCTAAATAAAAGATGAAAATGGGCTCTTCGCCTTTAAAGCAAAAAAATTGTTTTGGACAACAAAATCTTGAAACTTTATTTTACGACAAAAAAAGAAAAGAAAAAAAAACAAAAAAAACAAATGAAACAATAATTTTTTGGATGAAATGTCTTTCGATTAACGACTTTGCAAAATTCCCATTTTCCTTTTTTTTTTTTTAATTTTTAATTTCTTTTTAATTTTTTTCTAGCCGATAAAAATTTTTATCCATGGACCTCCAGCCAGCGGCAAATCGTTTTTAGCAAAACGATTAGCTTCCCATTATCAAATTCACTACTTGAACGTGAAGGATGTAATTGAGTCAAACATTCAGAATATCGTAAGTAATTTTTATTTTTTTTTCCCTCAAAAAAAAAATTTAATTTATTTTTTTGCCTTTTTTTACAGAAAGATCGCATCGAGGAAATCGTTAATAAAGGGAAAAAGGCTGAAGAAAAATCCCAGGAAAGGAAAATCGAAATTGAAGGAGACGATGCGGATGACGAAGAAGATGAGGACGAGGAACCCGAAGATGATATCGAAACTCTAAAAGAAACGTTGAACGAAATTGAGATAAACATGATGAGTAACGAAAGGAACCGACTGGATGATGAATACGTTATAAAGTGAGTCGGTTAAAATAATTCGATTTTGTTTTCCTTTATAAAATTCTGAAATTTATTAATTTTTTTTTTTTTTTTCAGATTTTTTAAAACTCTTTTATCGGGGAACGCTTGTCAAAATCAAGGATTCATAATCGATGGCTATCCGAAAACTTTAGAACTGACGAAAAAACTGTACGAACCGGAAGAGGGAGGGGAAGAGGCTCTAGACGAAGAGGAGGAAGAAGAAGGAGGGCAAGGAGGCGTCGAAAAATTATGCAACATGAAAATTATGCCGCGATTCGTCGTGAGTTTAGACGCTTCGGATGAATTTCTTATTAGAAGGGTCATCGGCATACCGGAAATTTACGTTCAAAATACGCATTACGTTGAGGAGGATATGTGTCGCAGATTAAATGAATTTAGGTATAAAACTGAAAAGTTAAATTGTAAAAAAAAATCTGGGATATGGGGGCATATCCCTACGTAGGACTACGTTTTTGGGGTACTGTCCTAATTTTGCCGAATTTAAGCAATGAAACGATTCAAAATTTTTAAGGCATTTTTTTTTACTCGTTTTTGGTCAAAAAATTCGAATTTTTTGATAAAAATATTTTCCTGGCATGGAAAAAACTTTAAATTTTTGATAAAAAAGGTTAAGAGCTGAAAAAAATTAGTCAAAATTTTAATATTAAAACACTGTTTTAGCTCATATTCCTGGCTAAAGGAAAAAGGCCAAAAGTTTAAAAAAAAATAGTCAAAATAATAATTAAAATTTAACTTTTTTTAAATTACCATTAAAATTACAATTTTGTAAAATTTACTTGTTACAAGAAATTTTCGAACTCCATGCTTTCGTTCATGTCGTCTATTTTTAAAATAAAATTTTAACTTAAAATTTCTTGTAAATTTTTTAGAAAATTTCTCGTAAATGTTTTAGGAAATTTCTCGTAAATGTTTTAGAAAATTTCTCGTAAATGTTTTAGGAAATTTCTCGTAAATGTTTTAGAAAATTTCTCGTAAATGTTTTAGGAAATTTCTCGTAAATGTTTTAGGATATTTCTCGTAAATGTTATACAATATTTCTCGTAAATGTTTTGGAAATTTCTCGTAAATTTTTTAGAAAATATCTTATAGTTTTTTTTTTAATTTTCTTGTAAATTTTACTTTCAAGAACAGCGAAAATTTAAAAGAAAGTTAAATAAAATTTTCTAGAAATTTTCTAAGTCCTTGCTTTCGTTCATGTCTCTAATTTTACTGTTAAAAGAAGCCAAAGGTAAAAAAAAAATGGTCAGAATTTTATTTAAAATTTTCGAAGTTAAATTTTAATATTAAAATGATTAAATATTAATTTTTAGTGCGAACAGTGCGCACCCGGTCATATCCCGGACAGACAGATTTCCCCAGAACCGAGCCCCAAAACGTAGTCCTACGTCAAAAAAAAAAAAAAATCCTGAATATTTTTTTATTTTTTTGTATAGAAATTTGAATACGGAAGATAACACGCCGTTGATATTTTACGACGAGTTGGATGTTCATCCGATGATTTATAACGTAGAACTCGATGACCATCCTGATATGGAACCGACTTTTCAGGCGATTATTAAACATATTGGCCCGCCGAAAAATTACGGTTCGTTAATAATTAATTTTGAAATGATGCAAAACCCCTAGCCCCTTTCCCCCAGAATTTCGGAAATTTCAATTTAAAAAATAGCCCTACCCCTAGTTCCTAGTTCCGCGTAGGAGCTGCCTCTTGACCACCATTTCTGTAGCTTGACGATAAAATATTTTTCGTTAAATTTTTTTAGGATTGCAAGGAGAGGATTTAGTTCGTCAACTGGATCTTGAAGATAAAAAAAGGAAACAGCAAAGGTACGAGGAATTACAAGCCAAAGAAGCAGAAGCTAGAATGGGTGCGCAACACAGAAGGGAGAAAAATGAGCATTGGGTAATTTAAAAAAAAAAAAACATTATTTAATAAAATAACAGTTTAACAATTTTTTTTTTTTCAGATGCTTCTAAAAAATGAAGAAAAAGAAATGGAAGAGAAAGCTTTAGCGGTAATGGCGATGCCTCTGCGACATTATTTAATGAAATATATTTTCCCGACGTTGACGAGAGGATTGGTGGAAGTGGCAAGAGTTCGACCTGATGATCCAGTTGATTACCTCGTTAGTTCACTCTTTACAGATTTTTTTCCCCCATAAGAATTATTTATTTATTTTTTTACAAAAATCAGGCGGAATATCTTTTTAAAGAAAACCCCGAAGGGAAAATGTTCCAACCCGATTATTACGAAAGAGCGGAAGAATTGGCCAAAGCCATGGAAGATATAAAATCATGGAAAGGAGGATCGAAAGTTATGGAATCCAAAGATATCGAAGAATCGGTGGACGAAACCGCTGAATCAGGTGTCGTGTCGAACGTGTCGGAAGTAAACGCTAAGTGCCTCGGAACCACCGGGAGGAAATCCAGTTCAAGAAAATCCGAATTCGGAGAAAAAACAATTTCAAGGAAATCTTCCTCTTTCGGAAGTTGCACTTGTTGTTCGTCGTCCAGATCCTCGTCCATATCTGCTCCCGGAACGGTTTGTACGTGCCCGACTTATCCTCCGGGATCCTCGTCAAGCCGGTCTTCGAAATCAAGCGGAAGGAGCGGGGAGTCGTCGAGGCCTAAAAATTGTAAATGCAAATGAAAGCTTTTAAGGACAGCAGCAATCTAACATGTAATCGTAATCACGGCACAAGCGTCTGCCGTCAGCTGGACAGTGTACGTGTAGTCCGGGGCAATCAATCGGCAAAAAATCTGGAAAATAAATTTATTTCAAAATTAAAAATTTTTTATTTATTTAAAAAATTAACTTACCGGAAACTCTTGAGCATCCGCAGCAGTAACCGTGAACTACGGCAGAATCACGCACACAAGGTCGCGGTGGGCACCCCGTACATCTCGGCAATAAATTACTTAATCCGTTATACCAATTACTAAATACTTCAAAAATATTTTGAGGATTAAATAATTCAAAAATTTGTAAATGCCACAACTTACTCCTCCCTGTCCGTTGCGTTTCTTCCGCTCTGGAAACTGTTAAATTTAAAAACAAAAAGACGCAAAATATTTTTATTAGCGATGTACCTTTCATTTTTACGGTTTTTCGAAAAATGATTAATTGGTTTGATTTTTAATCAAGGTATACCTTGAAAACGTCCTCATTAAAACACAATTAGTCAATAGCAGACTGTTTATCTAATTTCTTACACTTCATCAGACTTTTTATCATTGGGAAGGATGATCATTGGGAAGTAATTTTCCTGATGTTAATGTATGGCATTGGACGCAAAAATTCTTTTCCGTAAAAAAAAAAAATATACGAAACGAACAAATTCCAAATTCCAAATTGTTTTTTTTTTTTTTTTTTTTTTTTTTTTTTGAGCCAGAAAAATAAAATTGCATAAAATTTTTGTAATTCGTGCAAATAATAATAAGTTTTCTACCCCAAAATATGTATGACTCTTTATTAATTTTTTAATTTTACATTTATGAAATTAATTTTTTTCCCCCCCAAAGAATTACACATCCTTTTCAGAATACGCTCGATGATGCTCAACCAGCTCTTTTATGGAATGTGAATAACATCTGCCTCGTCAAGATTGTAGAATTTAAAAGCATGAATTAAGTTTACGAATGTCATAAAGCTCCGATTTCAAGTTACAGTATTTAAAATTTTTGTGTTTGGATAATCTAAACAGTTAAAAACCAAATTTATAAATATCATAAAGCTCTCGAAAGCTGATTGGCCGTTTCACTCTAGGTACCATTATGGCGGCGAAAAACGATCGACCAATAGTAACGCGAAACTATTTGTCCAATCTCTGGTTATATAGGATCTCTAGGCTTCTTGGCGGTTTGAAAGAGTTGTTTTTTTTTTTTGTTTATCATTTCCATTTGTCATGAATTTGGGATTAAAAACTTATAATGAATCGTGGGAATAATAATAAAAATAAGTTTTTTCGAGGTCGAGGAAGATGGTTTTACAACAAAAACAGAGGAAGAGGCCGAGGGGAAAATAAAAGTCCTATGCTACCCCTCGGGAATGATAGCACAAGTAATACTGAAAATCTAGTTGATACTCCTGTCACAAAACAAACTAAAATAACTGCATTTGCTTTAACTGATTTGACATATCCAGGATGGCGACTATATTTCCCGGATGAAGGTATATTGTAACCGTAAGAAACGTATGAACAGTCATTAGCAACTAATATTTTTTTTAGGTTATATCCCCGGATCCAACACTGCCAATAAAGTCAAAACTGTGGAGCAATTTTTTAACAAAAATTTACATTTATTTTCAATTGAAACTATTCAAGCTACTAGAAAATTCGTTATCAATTTAAAAAACCTGTATGATGATGAAAACATTAAATCGGAATGGAAAGATTTTGAAACTGATCTACGAGACAGCCCAAATCACACTATTAATTGTCTAGGTCTTGCAATGCATCAAATTGTTCGATTGAAAATTGAAGAGGAAGATAATAAAGATTTACCTGAGGATCAAGAGCCATCAAAGGCTAATCTACCAATAATTTACGCCAGAATTATTAATTTTGAGCCTGTGATACAGCTCAAACATTTAAAGTCAAATTATTATGGAAAAATGGTGGCTGTGAAAGGGACAATCATTAGAATTGGAAATATTAAATTAATAAACACTTGGATGGCTTTTCAGTGTAATGCTTGTGAAGCTTTACAATGTGTTAGACAGGCAGAAGGAATTTATACTCTTCCGACAAGCTGTAAAAGTGAAGCTTGTAAATGTAGAACTTTTACAGCGTTGTTATCATCTCCATTTACAACAACTGTTAACTGGCAGTGTGTTAGATTACAGGAAATTGTGGCTGATGAGCAAGTATGTACTGTGTATTTTTAATTTTGTTAACAGGTTTTTATTTATTTTTCTTTTTTTTTTTAGAGAGAAAATGGAAGGGTTCCAAGGACAATTGAGTGTGAACTAACTGCTGATTTAGTAGATTCCTGTTCTCCTGGGGATGTGGTGACATTAACTGGTATTATAAAGGTAAGTTTTCGTAAAAAATGAAAAGATTTGTAAATAAATTATGAACTATCTAATTTTTTTCAGATACGAAGTGGAGAAGAAGGTTATAGGAAAAAAGCAGCAAATGTTTTTCAGATGTTCTTAGATGTTGTTTCAATTTTCAATAGCCAAAGTGTGCCTGGATCTAGTCGATCTGGAATAGAATTTAATGTGAAGGATTATTATGCAATTAAGGTTGGTTTCTTTTTTTTTTTTTTCTGTAATTTGAAATTAAAAAAAAAATTTTTTTTAGGAAATTCACTCAGAAAATAAATTATTTAGGTTACTTGTGCAATCTTTATGCCCCCAAATTTACGGCCATGAAGTCATAAAAGCGGGACTCATTCTGTGTATGTTCGGAGGCTGTCAAAGATATCAGGACTGCAGAGCCGATCCTCATATTTTAGTAGTCGGAGATCCGGGGTTGGGAAAATCCCGAATGCTTCAAGCTTGCGCCAACGTGTCTCCCAGAGGAGTTTATGTTTGCGGAAACACGAGCACGTCTTCGGGTTTGACTGTCACCTTGACTCGCGAAGGCGGAGATTATTCTTTGGAAGCTGGAGCTTTGGTATTATCGGATCAGGGCTGCTGTTGCATCGACGAGTTCGATAAGATGTCGACCCAACATCAAGCCTTGTTGGAAGCAATGGAACAGCAAACAATTAGCATAGCCAAAGCTGGTGTCGTGTGCTCGTTGCCCGCGAGGACATCCATTTTAGCGGCGGCAAACCCCGTCGGGGGTCACTATAACAAAGCGAAAACTGTTTCGGAAAATTTAAAATTGAGCCCTGCCCTCCTTTCGAGATTCGACTTAGTTTTCATTTTATTGGATCAGCCTAATCAGCACTTGGATTCGATGCTTTCCGAGCATGTAATGGCTTTACATTCGGGTGTTAAAGCAAATATGAATGTTCTAAACGAATCTTTCAATGCGAGCTTCAGTGGAAAGCAAGAAACTATTCAGTAAGTCTTCAAAAATTGATAATTTTGTTTTTTTTGAATGGGATTTTAATTTCAATAATTTGTAAATTTTTTTGATTTCAGGGAAAGATTAAAGGTCTTTCCAGGCGAAGAAATCGACATCATTCCGCACCAGTTACTTCGAAAATACATAGCATACGCTAGGAAATACGTGAAACCAAGTCTGAGCCCGGAAGCAGCTAAAGTCCTTCAAAGATTTTATTTAGAATTAAGAAAACATCACAAGGACAACGATTGCACTCCTATTACGACAAGGCAACTCGAATCTTTAATACGTCTGACCGAAGCTCGAGCTAAAACGGAATTAAGAACGGAAGCGACGGAAGCCGATGCTATAGACGTCGTTGACATTTTTAAACACAGCATGATCGACACGTTTAGCGATCAGTTTGGAGCGATCGATTTCTCGAGATCGCAGCACGGTTCTGGAACCAGCAGTAAAAATCAGGCAAAAAAATTTGTAACTGCCTTGACAAGAAGGGCGGAACTTCAGTCGAAATCCGTATTTACCGTATCGGAATTGAAAGAAGTCGCTCAGCACGCTTCGATCCTCGTTGCGGATTTTACGAATTTTTTGGCGACTTTGAATATTCAAGGATACCTTTTGAAAAAAGGAACTCAGTTGTATCAGTTGTTATCTGTAGAATGATAATTTACATTTTATTGAATTATAACGTTACAGTGTTTTCAGTTAATTCTTAAAGCTTTTATGTATCTTCGTTTTATGTTTTTTTAATAAAATTAATTAAGCCCAGTCTTTTTTCTTTTTTAATCACCATGTGAGAAAACGACAATTATGCAGCGCCCCTTTGGAAAATCTTCGGATTTTATCGTTTATTATGTAGTTAGATAATAGAATCCATAGATGAGGACATCAGGCATCGAACCGGGGTCCCTTTTTTTGGAAAAGTCCCTATTTTTAACATGAGTCCCTAAAAGTCCCTATTTTGAAAAAAAGTCCCTAAAAGTCCCTATTTTTCTTCATTTTAATTTTTATGCCTGGATTATTTTATTAAATCAGAAAATGATGCTAAAATTTCAGTAAATAGTCCACCTTTTTTTCAAAATTTCTAAAATTTTTCGCTCGGCCTTCGGCCTCGCTTAGATTGGTTTAAAATTTATTGCGATGCAGTTTAGAAAAGAAAGTAGTGGAAGTGAAAATGGATCCGAAAACCTGAATAAATAATATTTGGGAAAATTTTTAAGAAATTTAAAACCAAAATGAAAAATTTAAATCAAATTTTAGCTTAAATTTTGACTTTAACCAATTTTTTTTGTTCCATATTGCCTTTTGGCCTTATTTTATTTTGAGCTATGTTTTTAAGTTAGCGCTATGCTGCCTGCTTCAAATGCTATTTTCCGAGCTAAAATATGGAAAAAAAATTTTGAGCCGTGATATCGTTGTCAGGTCAAAATTTCGTTGTGGTTATATCAAGAAGCTTGTCGTAACTTGACTAAAGAAATGTAAGTGACTACAATTTTAGGTAAAATTGTTGCTGAAAAAATGGCTAAAGCTAAATCAAAAAGTTTTGAGCCGTCTCAGCCATTTTGAAGCAAAATTAACCACATAATTCTCAAAGTCCTCCGAACAAAGGTTTCTATGAAATTTCGGCCTTTTTTGTGAGGGTCAAAGTGAATCAAAACTGGGCGTAAGGGGGTCAAATCAAGCCTGGACTTAATGAAAATTAAATGTTTTTGGTCCCTAAAAGGTCCCTAATTTTTCCAATTTTGGTCCCTAAAGTCCCTAATTTTTTTGGGCTAGAACGGTTCGATGCCTGGGACATTCCTATTCTATTTACATTGTTTGTTTTGATCCGAAAAGATTGAGCCTACCTCGTGTTTAGCTTATGGATGCCCATATAAACATTTTTTGAAGCTTTTGTCCCAACTATGGATTCTATTATGTAAGGTTATGCATTAAATGAAATGAGGAAATTTATTTGAGTAAACAAACGCAACTCAATTCTTGTTTAGTATTTTGTTTTATTTTTAGTGTTGCCACCATATAAAACATCGTTGTTATGAATTATTGAAGTATTAATCCTCGATTTAAACGCATTTCAAATCTTAAAATGAACGAAAATCCATAATAACCGAAATTAATAGTATTTTTTTAATAAACCTGAGTTCATTGATCTCGCACAGTTAAATATTCGGCGGGAATTTGTTTACTCTATGAAAATGTATGGCGCCGATCGTTTCAAAATGGCGGTGAATCGAAAAAAAAAAGAATATGGCCACTGGGCGTGCATCTTGGAAAGGAACGGAGAGAAATGGAATTAATCATAATTGTTGATGATGTCGATTAGGTTATTTTGAAAAATTTAAGGATCGTTTTGAAAGTAAAATCGCGTTTGAATAATGAAACGTAGGAATGCGGCACATAAAATTTAACGATCGTACTTATTTAATTAATAAAATGAGTTCTCATGTGACGTTGGGAATTGTTTATTTTTTTAAGGGAATAATTTCATCAGGTGGACATCATTTTATTAATGTGGTGAACGAAACGAACTTATAGCCGTAAGCCAAAATAAAAGGAAAATGATTTTCGAATGCCCGGTTATTAAAAAAAAGCTTCGGCTCGGGCGAAAATGCTTCGGTTTTGATTTTTAAAGTTAAATAATATGCGCGTTTTAGAAGAATCTGCCTCTACATCATGTGCCATAATGAGCGAAGAAAAGAATTTGAATGGAACAGAGTCAGATGGATGCAACAGTAAAAAGAATCAATCTGCTGAACAAAACCATAGTCCCAACAGCGAAAACAATGAGTCAGGACTATCTGCATCGGGAGGAAGACTTAAGTTTTTCAAAGGTTCATAATCAAACAAAAACAAAGCTGGTCATTGAGCTTTGATGGAATTCTAATACTTCTATTTGTTTTTTGTTTTAGATGGGAAATTTATATTGGAGTTATCACATAGGAGGGAGGGAGAAAAGATGTCGTGGATTCCGGTCCCGAAGAAAACATATTGGCCACCACCAGTTATGACCTCAACAGTTATTAATTGTGTAAAGCAAGAAAGTACTGCATCTCTTAGTGGTGAGTTGGACAATGAAAAGAAAGAAAAGAAAGTGAGGTTTCAGTTTTTTACGCAGGGAATAAACATTGAGGAAAAAAATGTGGGAGTTATGTTCTGCTTCCCTAGGCCATTTTGTTTTAATGAAAGCTCAGAAAACAAACAACATATTTTTTATCAAAAATATTTATTTGATATTGTTTTATCAATTTTTAAGAGTTTATTTTAAGTCTGGGATGACGGGGGAACTTAACAATTTTGATGGCTGTTAAAAAAAAAATGGCAAGGTTTGTTTGGATGCCTGGTTTTGGATACAAGGTTTTGCAGCTAAATGATAAAGAGATGCTCAACTAAAAAATGCTGGAAGAGCTGCTTGAAAGAGCGTGATTTCATATATATTTGTGATTGAAGCCACATGTTCGAACTGGATGTTGTTGTATCAGTTTTCATTTGCATTGCAACCAGGCTGTACCCAAACCAGAATTCAAAGACAAGGCACTTATTTTTGCAGCAAAAGGTTACATTGTTGACAGAATTTATTACTTTTTAAAGAACAACATATACCTACAGTAATTAAAAGAATTTGGATTAGATCAAGAACTTGTAACATAAAAATCGTTATAAACTGAGACTGTAGTAATGAACCTAGGCATACTGCTTAACATAAAGCATAAGCCAATCATGCCCATGATGCTTAGACGTACAGCACATAGAATTACGGATAGCACAAAATGAAATAATGAAAAAAAAAAAAATGACCTTAGCAAACAGCCTTGACACAGCAAAAACCACTGAAGTCAGCACTTTTAATTGTTTTCTCAAACTTAAAATTAATTCAAGAAAGAAAGGAGAAATCCGCGAATAAATAATTCAGTCTGCAGAAATATGCATATCATTGTGCTTTCGTAAATTGTTCTAGCTGGATGTTGGATATTGAATTTTTCAAATACTTGTCCTTTATGATAGAAAAATTTTTTGAGGTTCCCTTGGGGTTCCCATTCCTCGAGATTCAAAGACTTCTTTTTTGGTTGTGTTACAATTTTTAAAAATGCCGGAAATAGAGGGGGCTTTTCACTGTTGAAAAAGAAACAAAAAAAACTTGTAGAGAGTAAACCTGTAATACCTGTAACACTTTTATATTTTTTAGGTATATTAATTCATTTTTTTGACTTTCAGGATTTTTGACTGGTTCAGAAGGTTGTCCCGGTTATCCCTGGTATCTTTTTTAGTAATTCCCTGATTCCAAAGAATCGGAAACAGTCATTTTTTTTTTTTTTTTTTTTTTTTTTTGAAAAAAGGAAAGGATGGATAGAGGGAAAGAAAGAAAGAGGAACCTGGAGAAAATCTCTCTTCTCGAATTTGTTTTTTAAGGGGATACTGTAGCACGTGTCAGAATTTTTGGTGCTTTGGTTGCCATAGTAACGCATGAGATTTATCCTCAGAACGGCCCTACTGACCTTTTAATATTTTTAATGCCCAGCTAACAATTATTTTGCTGAGGACCTGAATCCCAACACCTACACACTAGGCTAAAATACATTTTCCGAAAATGTGGGGGGGGGGGATGTGAACCCCATTGACAGCACCTAGATTTTACCCGTATATTTTCCCGATTCTCTATTTTAAAGAGCTATTTGGAGCGGCCTTTAGCAATTTTTGGAGTTCCCTAACCTTTTAGGCTGGCTACTGGCTTCCGTAGGAGTGAATAAGCTTGTGTTCTGCGAGTCTTTTTTTTTTTAACCGCGAAAAACGTCGTTTTTCTTTTTTGGTGAAACCGGCTTCATGTAGGGGGTGTAACGTAACCGGAAAAAGAAACTTTAAATTATGGAAATTATTTTTTAGTTTTGCCTCCATTTGCTAACTAATCCTCAATATGATTAATATTGAGGATGTGATCAAAAAGTTATATAAATGCTTACCATTTTTCCTAAAAAAATAAATTCCTAATCCATTTTATCTAAAAAAATTAATTCCTAATCCATTTTTCCTAAGAAGAAAAGTAAATTCCTAATCCATTTTTTCTAATAATTAACTCCTAAAATTATTTTCCTAACTTTTTTTTTTTTTTTTTTCTAAAATTTTTTGATTCCTAAAATATAATTTTTTAAATCCCTAAAATAAAAATTCCTAAAATCCCTTTAGGGATTTAAAAAGGAAGTGGGATTTTAGGAAAAATATTCACTTCAGGAAATTTTATTTTAGGAATCAAAAAATTTTAGAAAAATAAAAAATTAGGAAAAAGATTTTAGGAACCAAAATTTTTAGGAAAAATGGTCGGGAACGGGTTATATGAATGCTGGAATATTTTCCGCTGATTCGGGAAATTTTTAAGCTTCCAAACAAACTAAAATATCTTTTTTAAAAAAAATACATGAATCAATATGAAAAAGTAAAGGAAACTAAAGCTGAAGCTCTAAAATGTTTTATCGGTAACCTCGGATTAATCCGCAGCTGGAGGCAAAACCTTTTTTTTTTTTTTTTTTTTTTTTTTTTTCCATTCCAGATTAGGTTACTTTTTTCCGTAGGAAAAAGGAAAGGAATACATAAATTATGTAAAAATCATCGTTCCCGACCATTTTTCCTAAAAAAATAAATTCCTAATGCATTTTTCCTAAAAATTTTGGTTCCTAAAATGTTTTTCCTGACCATTTATTTTTTTAATTTTCAATTTTCCTAAAATTTTTTGATTGCTAAAATAAAATTTCCTAGAATGAATATTTTTCCTAACTTTTTAAGTCCCTAAAGGTATTTTAGGAACTTTAGGGATTTTAGGAAATTTTATTTCAGGAATCAGCAAATTTTTGAAAAATTAAAAATTAAAAAAAAGTTAGGAAAACAATTTTAGGAACCAAAAGTTTTAGAAAATATGGATTAAGATTTTTTTTTTTTTTTTTTTTTTTTTAAGGAAAAATGGATTAGGAAAAATGGTAGGGAATCAAAATCATGTATAAATCATGCAAGAAATTTTTGCATTTCTTTTGCATAATCAAATTTTTGTATAAATTATACAAAGATCATACTTTTTTTAATCATTTTTTTGCAATTCTTTTGCAAAAATTTTTCATATTTTTTGCATCTTAGTGAAAAAGAATTAACCTTTCCAAATGTTTTTTTTTTTTTTTTTTCAGTCAGTTTTTTATTGATGATGTCAAAACTAACTTTTTTTGTCCTTGTATTTTCAGTGTCAGATGATAATTCCTCAGTTCAACTGTCTCCATGGCAGAGAGACCACTGCTGGAAGCAAGCATCTCCGCGGAAGGCCGCAAGCTCCGAGATGACTTTTTTCATGATGCCGCTCCCCCGTGCCTTTCATATCCGTAGGTCAAACAGTTTAACAATAAAAAGGAAAAGAAGACGTCCCTTCGACCCCATCGAAAAATCAATAAACACTAATAGTAATAGTTTGATAGGATCCGCGAACGGATTTCAGAGACCAGTTAAATTAAAAAATAGTGCAATCAACAAAAGCGGTGGACTTAATACGTTAATTCAAAGATTGTGGGAATGTTTAAAATCAAGTGAAAGTGGTGGCGGAGGGCAACCCGTGCAAAAACATAGCCCGAGCATGTTTTCGCCGAGGAAAAGGATTTTGAGGGAGTTTGAAAGGGTTAGTTTAGTAGCAAACCACTCAGAGGAACAATCTCAGTTAAATTTAAAACGGCAGCGACCTAAGGCTTCGTCAACGAACGGCCAGTCCCCGACTCAAAGCAACAGCAAAGGTGTCAGCAGTTACAGCATCACATCGTTATTAGGGGTCAAGGAGGAGCCGCAGGATCAGGAGCCGTCGTTTTTAAGGAACCTGCTTCGATCTCCAAAAGAGGAACCTTCCCCGGAGCCGAGCCCGAAATCGAGGAGGAATTCCCCGTCTTCTCAAAGTGTCCAATCTTCGCCACCCCCGAACGAGGCTGCCTTACGAAATGCCAGTTTTCCGTCCATGCAATTCCCTTATATGCATTCGCCGTTGGTTTACCCTCATTTTCTCCCGCCTCAAGCGGCCGTCGCCCACCATCCTCCTTATTTTGCAATGCCATCCCCTTATCGTGGGTCGTCTGTCTGGGGTGTACCTTATCATCCTCTGTCTAGTCTTCCCCATGCCGGTTCGTACCACGGTTTAGTGTCGCCCTATTCCTCCTCTCAGTTTAACTACTGGCATAACCCACCATCCGCCGAAGTTAAAAAAGAAGATACTAGTTCAGGTAAATGAAATTTATCAATTTTTTTAATGAGTAAATACCAAAGGTTAGCTCTTACATTTGTATTTGACTTTTGCATTATTTTGCATCATATTTGCATTACCTGCATAACAGACTGCATTATCTTTGCATTAGATGCGGTACCTCTTCGCTGTGTACAAAACCTCTTCTTCATGTGCATCACTTTGCATTACCACTAAGTTTGCATTACTTTGCATTATATCTGCATTATCTGCAGACCAGCATTCTGCATTACCTGCTTAACAAATTGCATTATCTTTGCATTAGATGCAGCACCTCTTCGCTGTGTGCAAAACCTCCTCATCATGTGCATCACTTTGCATTACTACTGCATTTGCATCACTTGCATCCATTGCAATGTTTGTATTTACCTTTGCATTAGATGCAGTACCCTTTTTGTAAGCGCGAAAGTTCTGTAGCACTTGCAATACTTTGCATTCCCACTACAATTGCATTATTTGCTTCACTTATGATGATAAAGTTTGCATTACTTTGCATTACCTGCAGACTAGCATTCTGCATTACCTGCATAACAATGTGCATTACCTTTGCTTTAGATGCAGCACCTCTTCGCTGTGTACTAAACCTCTTCATCATGTGCATCACTTTGCATTACCACTGCATTTGCATCTCTTGCATCCATTGCAATGTTTGTTTTACATTTGCATGACATGGTTTACATTACTTTGCATTTTTGGATTATCACATTCCACTGCGTACAGTTTTTTTGTCCTGGAATTTTTAACGCAAGTTTTAACTTGTCCGAAATGTATGTGTGGCCGGAAGATAATTTCAAAAACAATATGAGAACGAAAAACTTTGATTTCGTTTTCTGGGTTTTTATTTATTTACAAGTTGAAACTTGTACGGAAAATATTTGATTTCGTTTTCTGGGTTTCTATTTATTTACAACAAGTTGAAACTTGTACCGAAAGTATTTGATCTTGTTGTCTCGGTTTTTATTTATTTACAAGTTGAAACTTGTACCGAAAATATTTGATTTCGTTTTCTGGGTTTTTATTTATTTACAACAAGTTGAAACTTGCACCGAAAATATTTGATTTCGTTTCCTGGGTTTTTATTTATTTACAACAAGTTGATACTTGTACCGAAAATATTTTGTTGTCTGGATTTTTATTTATTTACAACAAGTTGAAACTTGTACTGAAAATATTTGATTTCGTTTTCTGGGTTTTTATTTATTTACAAGTTGAAACTTGTACGGAAAATATTTGATTTCGTTTTCTGGGTTTCTATTTATTTACAACAAGTTGAAACTTGTACCGAAAGTATTTGATCTTGTTGTCTCGGTTTTTATTTATTTACAAGTTGAAACTTGTACCGAAAATATTTGATTTCGTTTTCTGGGTTTTTATTTATTTACAACAAGTTGAAACTTGCACCGAAAATATTTGATTTCGTTTCCTGGGTTTTTATTTATTTACAACAAGTTGATACTTGTACCGAAAATATTTTGTTGTCTGGATTTTTATTTATTTACAACAAGTTGAAACTTGTACTGAAAATATTTGATTTCGTTTTCTGGGTTTTTATTTATTTACAAGTTGAAACTTGTACGGAAAATATTTGATTTCGTTTTCTGGGTTTCTATTTATTTACAACAAGTTGAAACTTGTACCGAAAGTATTTGATCTTGTTGTCTCGGTTTTTATTTATTTACAAGTTGAAACTTGTACCGAAAATATTTGATTTCGTTTTCTGGGTTTTTATTTATTTACAACAAGTTGAAACTTGCACCGAAAATATTTGATTTCGTTTCCTGGGTTTTTATTTATTTACAACAAGTTGATACTTGTACCGAAAATATTTTGTTGTCTGGATTTTTATTTATTTACAACAGTTGAAACTTGTACTGAAAATATTTGATTTCGTTTTCTGGGTTTTTATTTATTTACAAGTGAAACTTGTACGGAAAATATTTGATTTCGTTTTCTGGGTTTCTATTTATTTACAACAAGTTGAAACTTGTACCGAAAGTATTTGATCTTGTTGTCTCGGTTTTTATTTATTTACAAGTTGAAACTTGTACCGAAAATATTTGATTTCGTTTTCTGGGTTTTTATTTATTTACAACAAGTGAAACTTGCACCGAAAATATTTGATTCGTTTTCTGGGTTTTTTTATTTATTTACAACAGTTGATACTTGTACCGAAAATATTTTGTTGTCTGGATTTTTATTTATTTACAACAAGTTGAAACTTGTACTGAAAATATTTGATTTCGTTTTCTGGGTTTTTATTTATTTACAAGTTGAAACTTGTACGGAAAATATTTGATTTCGTTTTCTGGGTTTCTATTTATTTACAACAAGTTGAAACTTTTACCGAAAGTATTTGATCTTGTTGTCTCGGTTTTTATTTATTTACAAGTTGAAACTTGTACCGAAAATATTTGATTTCGTTTTCTGGGTTTTTATTTATTTACAAGTTGAAACTTGCACCGAAAATATTTGATTTCGTTTCCTGGGTTTTTATTTATTTACAACAAGTTGATACTTGTACCGAAAATATTTTGTTGTCTGGATTTTTATTTATTTACAACAAGTTGAAACTTGTACTGAAAATATTTGATTTCGTTTTCTGGGTTTTTATTTATTTACAAGTTGAAACTTGTACGGAAAATATTTGATTTCGTTTTCTGGGTTTCTATTTATTTACAACAAGTTGAAACTTGCACCGAAAATATTTTATTTTGTTGTCTGGATTTTTATTTATTTACAACAAGTTGAAACTTGTACTGAAAATATTTGATTTCGTTTTCTTGGTTTGTATTTATTTACAACAAGTTGAAACTTGTACCGAAAATACAAGAAAAGTCAAAGGAGTTCGCTAGATACGTAAAATTTGTTTTTTTTTCCCCCCATAAATCACGTATTAGATAAACAGCCATTTTTTCCGGTATTCACTTAAGCTTTCTCTTGGTGATTCGAATTTTTAGTTTGAAATGGGGGGAGGGGGGCACTGGGAATTGTACTGAATTGCAATAATGCATTTGCCACTGTATTAAAAACTGTATTGCTTTTGCATTTGACACATACAATATTACAGGTCAGAACCCACTCAGTAAAAAACAAGTTATAACCTGTTTATTTTTAATTATTAATTTACAGTTTATCATGATATTAATTTTTTTAATTTTTTCTTTTCAGACGTTCCTTTGAATTTATCAAAGCACGCCGGATAGGATTCGATCGGAAGGTTTCCAGACAAAAACACGAATTGTGTTTGTAAAAAAAAGAAAAATAAATCAGACTGCCCTAAATTTAGGTAGCAATTGATTTTTTTAAGTGCCAAATTCGAGTAAAATACTTCTCTTGTACGCTAAGTACGTTTTATAAAATGGACCTCATTTTTTTTTTCTTCTTTTGTATATTATTAAGACAATAACGCAATAGGACTTATTTTCTTAATTAGACTTTTTTTGTAAAAAAAGGAAAAGAAAAATAATAATTTTTGTTGAACTGTCATTTAAAAAAAAAAAAAAAAGCTGTGTGTACATTAAATTATCAAAAATACTCATTTCTTATTTTAAATTTGATTTTTTTTTCTTTTGTCTCTTGATTTATATGCTTTTAAGCTTTTTAGTAACGTCTTGTGCATTTGGAATTTCAAAAAATTATACATATTTTCGATTCAAATGCAGATTAAGCTTGTAAAAAAGAAAAAAAAATTTCAGTGTTTTCGTAGTTTTTTGTGCTTTGACGGTAGCATAAAACAAAAATTATTCAAAAAAAAAAATGATGCATTTATTTGCTATTTTATATACTCGGTATGCATTTTTAAAAATTAATTTTTATGTAATAAAAAAAAAAAAAATTATGCTACTGGATTTTGTAAATATGCTTGAGGAAGAAAAATGAGTATTAATGAATAATTTAAAATTGTGCCTAAGGATGAAAAAATAGAATTTTTTCCTGTAAATAAAATAGGCCTTAAAAAAAAATCGTGGGATTAAAAACTCATTTCTTTTTTTAAACTAAAAATATTTGTGTCATTTAATTATTTATTTTTTTTAACTTAAAAAAAAAGATGGGACCTCATAAATAAAAGACTTGTATAATTAACAATTTTTTTTCGTAATAACGGAGTATGGAATTCATACTAATAAAAAGTAATAATTGAAAGAAAATCGTGCCTTTCGGTAAGATTATTTATTTAAAAATTAGGTAGGCCAGGAACAATTTTATTATTTTTTTTTTACGAAGTCTGATGGATTTTGAAGGCTGTGTAGGTATCCATTTTTTTATTCAATCTTATTTTTAAATTTTATTTGGGTAAAGCAGACTTCATAGATTTAGCAAATAATTTTTTTCCTTTTTTATTTTTTCGGCCAAAGGTTCTCGTGCGAGATTCGAACCCATGACAGTCCGGATCGCAATGTCTAGTAATCAGCTTAGCTGACTCAGTGAGGTGATAGCTACATCAGCTAAGCTAATTACTAACAGCAACAGTGTATTTATTAGCTAAGCTTAAATAGTTACTATACAGAAGCTATCACATCTCAAAAAAAAAATTACATTAGCCACTTCGCCAATCCGGAATTGAACCAAGATCTATTGTTCAGTGATCTCATTTGTTGTAGCTGATTCAGTCAGCTCACTTTTTGAGTTTGAATCCCGTAATTGAAATTCCTTTGGTCGAAAATCTGTTGAACCATTTTTTCTTTACCTTAATGAAGATGTAGCACTTCTGCATTAAAAAATCTTAGTTTTTCTTTCTTTCTATTTCTGTTGTAAATCATTAAATAATATTTTGTTTTAATTATTTTTAAAGACTGCTTTTTTCTTGTTTACATTAAACAATGGATTTTTTTTAAGAAAAAAAATCAAGAATCAAAGCTCTCTAAATTATGATTCTAAATATGCAACGAAGGGAGCTGTTTTTTTTTCTTTTTTCTTCTATATTTAAATATTTAAAAAATACGAATGTAATTATATTTTTATTTTACTTCAGAAAAAAAAAATAATTAATCACATTTTTGTAACGTTTGTAAATAGACTGTATTTTCTAATAATATTATTATTATTACTTTTAATTTTTTTTCTTGTGTTGTACGTAATTTCTTTTTTTCGTACAGTACTTCCATGGCCTATCAGAAAATTTTTTTGTAATGATATAGTAAATAAAAAAGCGATTTTTTTAGTCTGCATTTGATAAATATACAGTATAGTATAAAAATTAATCATGTTCTATATATTTTTCTTATTAAACAAATGAAATAATAAAGGTTGTGTCCGATTTGAATATTTAGCATTGAAGAAAAGCTGATTTGTTGGATTAAGAATGTTGAAAATGGAAAGAATGATGTTTTGCATTTGGAAATTTTTGAACTATAATAGCACCATCTCACTGTCAGTTACTTGCTCTCGCTGTCACTGTCATTCAGTTTCCATTTTTAACGTATGCTTATCAAACATTGGCTTTTTGAAACTACAGTTTAGAAAGCCAGTGTATTATCCACATAAAAACTATTCACTCAAATGAAGACTCCTCAGGACAGGAATATACAAAGACGTCCATGACGTTTGCCGTTTGCCGTTTACGGTTACGTTCTGCATTTATAATAATCGCGCTTAATATTCATTTTACTTATCGAAAAGTCATAAGCTCTTTTTATTTTTATTCCTTTTGCAAGGAACAAACTATGAGAGAATTTAATTCGATACCGGTACTGCCATGTTTCTCTTCAGATACAAAGGTAAGTTAATTCGTTACTTTTGACTCCAAAACGATGAAAGTATAGCGTCACGGGATAAATTACTTTATTATGTTATTGTGCTTAACAATATTAATTCCGAAAAAGATGCCATTGTTCGTTGAAAGAATTAAATATCAATTAATTTTGAAAAGCCGGAAAAGCGGTTAAAAAAAGTCGCTGACGACGCCATTTTTAAATGTTTACATCTTTAAAAAAAAGTAAAAACATTTTTATTTTTGCAAAAGCTCAGTAAATTGATCCGTAAAAGAAATTTTGAACTTAATCTTCATTATTTATGATTTAATTTAATTTAAAAATTAGCATATACGGAGTCCTGGAAAAAAAAATTCGAAATCGTTTCGAAACACCGAAGAAAGGTTTAGAAACTTTTTTTATAAATATGCCGTTAGGAAAACATAACCTAAATCTTCCAAATGAAAATATAAAAAAGAAGGTAATCATAAATGAAACCGATAACAAGAAAAAAACGAAGGATCAAAAAAATTTTTTTTATTTTTTTCCTTTAAAAATAGGCGGGAAAACAAAACTAAACATTTTGTCGACATATTTTAATTTTTTTTTCTCTGAGTATGTCCGCTAGAGTTCGCCTCGATCGTTCAAAAAATGCAAGTTTTTTTATTCTATGTAGGCTTGGGGAAGCAAAATTAAAATGGAGTTGTATTGTGTATGTTCGCGTTCGAATTTTTTTTCGTGATATTCCTGTATATCTGTTTAAATAGTGTAATTATAAACTGAAACAGTGCACATGATTGTTACGGATGATACTATGGCTGCTAATATGTATAGAGTCGGAGGTAAGAATTTCGCAAAGTATTTGATCCCGATGTATACCGGCGCGGATGCATGTTATTGAAAGATAGGCTATCCATTTTTAACCTTCCTATAATATTCTACTCGTGTTGTACCAAAACAAAACATTTATACCATTATGTAATTCATAACATGTCGATTATTACGGATTTTAAGGTTATGTTTTTTAGGGGGGTCGTGTAAATATAAGCTTTGGTCCGAATGGATGTGACATATCCTTCGTAAATAGCTTGTGGTTTGTTCTTGCTAATTAAAAGAGTGTGCCCTTTTTCCTCTCATGCGGTTCTATTTTCTTGTGGCGGAAGCGTAATGCGGTTCAATTCCGACAGGCTTTTAATCAAGATGATGACCTGTGTAATTACACATTCGTAAGTGGCTTTGTTTCAAGGCTACACAAAAATGTTGCTTAAGAGGTAACCTACTTCCATCAATCATTGATCCTGTCATTCTCGTCTTTGAAAAAAAAAATGATAATAATATTTGTAAACATAACCAAAAAATTGAATAGTCACAATTACACTTGACTTGCGAGCCCATTGTTTATATATGAGATTTAATAATAATATGTCTTCATGTGTGATTCCCTGTGTGTCGGTGCAATGAAATTTTTCATAATTGTCATTTACGGTTAATGATTATGGTCATTCAATAAAATTCTCTATGATTTTTTTTTTTTTTTTTTCTTGTATATGAATTAAAAAATTGTTTGAATTATTTATTGGTTAATTAAGTATTGAATACGTTGTTAATTATTTACATTAGGTGAGTTTGAAGTTTTGAGCTTAAGTCTTTTTTTTTTTATTTTTTTTTATTATAATAATATTCAGTCTTTTGTTGTTGATGTCAATGAACTTTATTCAATTTTAATTATTGAATGCAGTTTTTAGAGGATTGGTATGAAAAGAATAACAATCCAGAAAAAAAAAAAATAAAAAAAAAATAAAAATTTAGGATTCCATTACTCTGCAGACTGGATGAGAGAAAAAGAATAACCTCATTGGATTTTGTCTTCCATCAGGATGTGTTTGCAATTTTATTCTGACCCCATCCACATGTCATATCACCTTCCCTCCCACAGAGATCGAAGCCAGGCTGTACTGAGCCGGGTCTCAACACCCACCTTTCCGTGCCACCCATTACCCCCGAACCCTCATTCCTGGATTCTTTGAACCAAACTGTACTTTGTACGTCCCTTTCCCCCCCTCCCGACCCCCCCAATTCCACCACCTCCATCTCCCTTTCACCCGCTCCCTCCCCCTTCGGTCTTCTCTTACCCTGTCTTATTCACTCTTATACGCTGATGTTATAGCTGCTGTGTGTCTCGCGAAACTCTTGCATTAGCGGTTTTTTTTTTTTTTGTTTGGATTTCCGTATTTCCGGATGGGAGAGTAGAACGTTGATGATGATGATGGGAACCCTCTTAAAAAGGAATTTAAACAAACGGAATCGGAATGGGTTTCTGGCCGGCGAGAGAAGGGACATCCTTTAATGATTTTTTTTTTTTTTTTCCTTTTTGAAGGGATCCCTTTGTAAACGCAGTGACGATTTGTACTTGTCGGAAGGGTTGTTCGGCCTTCGATGCTCTTATAGGTGTCGATGCCGTAAGTAAAAAAAAAAAAAAAAAAAAAAAAAAAAATTGGAATTTATTGTTAAAAAAAATCGTTTTTGGAACAAAAAAACATTTTACGCGACAGGTCCTGCCAAATCTTGAGATAAATTTACCCCTCATTTCAAATCGTATTTGTCAACTGTGCGTGTGACAATGACGTATATCGGAATAAAGTCCAAATGACGATTACGGTGGGTTTATTATGACCGATGAGATAAATTTTTGGATCCGATTTCCGGTGCCCAAGAAGTTAAGTTGAGAACGACTACGTCATCGGCCCGAAAAGGATATATTTTGTTTTGATTTTTTTTATTCCTTTGCACGACAAAAGGAATACCAAACGAAAACAAACAAGTCCAATTTCGCATGATGACGTAAAAGGACTTACGTACTTTTTCGGTACCGGGTTTTCGCTGATGTTTGAGTTCAAAATTCTATAAAACCAGTTAAGATTGACTTAAAGTTATAAGACCGAACCCGGGTTTTTCACGGTTTTGAACCGAACCGGACCGAACTGCTGGAAAAATTAATCACGAAAAACCGAACTTAAAACCCGAACCCGGTTCCAAGCCGAAAGGAACCCGAACCGGACCGAATTTCAAGTGAGACCGGATCGGACTCAGAACACGAACCGGGTTTTCTAAGAAACCAAATTAATCCGGTTTTTTTGTTTTTGTATGTTGAACCAAACCGAACCTAAAATGGTTTTTTCTTTAAAAAAAAAAAAAAAAAAAAAAAAAAGCTGAAACTGGAACCGAACAGGGTTTAAAAAAAGCTCAAACGAAAACCGAACCCGAACCCGAACCCGAACCCAGTTAGCTAAAAAAAACTGTACCCAAAACCGGTTCTACTCCACCAATCTGAAGAAACCGAAATCGGACCGAACCGAAGTTTGTAAAGGTCAAGAGCGAAACCGGAACCGAACCGAACCAAACCGTAGTTTTTTTTTAGATGGGTTTGCCATCACTAGTCCGATCAGTGGGAACAATTAATCACTAAAAACCGGACTCAGAACTCGAACCCGAACCCGGTTCCAAGCCGTAAGAAACCCGAACCGGGCCGAATTTCAAGTGAGACCGGACCGAACACAGAACACGGACCGGGTTTTCTAAAAAACCAAATTAATCCGTTTTTTTTTTTTTTTTTTTTTTTTTTTTTTTTTGTTACGAAATTTTGAACCAAACCAAACCTAAACTGGTTTTAAAAAAAAACGAAAAAAACAGCTGAAACTGGAACCGAACCGGAACCGGACGATTGGGGACTCTGTCCTCCGGAACCGGAACCGGGTTTAAAAGAAACTCAAACCCAAACGAAACCGAACCCAAACCCAGTTAGCTAAAAAAAAACCGAACCTAGAACCGGTTCCTACGCCACTAATATGAAGAAGCCGAAACCGAACCGAACCGTATTTTTTTGAAATAAGTTTGGCAGCATTGGTCCGATCGCAGAAAACAATTAACCACGAAAAATCGAACTCAGAGCTCGATCCCGGTTCCAAGCCGCAAGGAGCCCGAACCGGACCGAATCTCTAGTGAGACCAGACCGGACTCAAAACACGAACCTTGTTTTCAAAAAACCAAATTAATCCATTTTTTTTTTTTTTACGAAATGTTGAATAAAACCTAACCTGGACCTGGTTTTTATTTAAAAAAAAACCGCCGAAACTGGAACCGAACCGGGTTTTAAGAAAACCCAAACCGAAACCAAAACCGAACCCAAACCCAGTTAGCTAAAAAGACCGAACCTAGAACCGGTTCCTATGCCACTATTCTAAAAAAACCGAAACCGGACCGAACCGAAGTTTATATATGTCAAATGCGAAACCGGAACCGGAACCGAACCTTTTTTTTTTAAAGATGTGTTTGCCAGCACTGGTCGAATGGCACCTAGACTCTAAAAAATAAGAGAGCGGAAGTTTTGCGGGGTAAAAAAAGGACGATTTTTTTCTGCATTTAATGAATAACGTGACCCGAGCACCCGTCCCGTAAAATCATCTTCTTTTGTTCGTTCCAACTCGGGTAGGCCAGAGGAAAATTTTGTTTTTCCAGTATAAGCCTAATTGAAAGATCTCCACTTAATTTTTTAAGGGGTAATCTCGGCCCAGGATTTCTCAGGCAGGAGTAGCATTTTTAAAGAAATATTCCTCTCTAAAAAAAATTTAAAACGACGAAATAGTTCCGCAAGATTTAAAAAAAAAAATCGGATTTAATCTGTCTGCTAACCTGAGGAAATTAAACATACTAAGCCTTGCTCCAGACTATTGTATTTACACTGATGATGTTCCGCGGGGTGTTTTACCAGGTATCTTGACCTTTGGTCAAAGCCTATGATTTTTTTTTTTTTTTTTTTTTTTTTTTCATTTAAACAATATACGTGATCTTTTATAAGCCGAGTAACACTACGGAATTAACGGTCACGATATGTTAATTTCGAAGCAGTTTCGTTTCGTCGACAATTGCATTAAAAAAAAAAAAAAAAAAAAATTGCAGGCATTAAAAAGAGTGAAAGCAAGATTTCAAAATTTTGAAGGAAACCCCCAGCTGATTTAATTCGAATATTTTTTCCGGAAATACGACTGTAAAAAATTTAAATTTTATAGTTAAATCAATGAGATTATAACAGTAAAAATTGAATTTGGTCGGAAAGACATAACTTAATCACTGAAGCGCTTCAGAAAAAGAAAAGAAAAAAAAAACATAACCGAACAGGTAATAACATAAGTAACATAGGTTGTTCCTGGAGGTGTGTGATGTTCGTGTTTTTCACGTCCTGTCAACTTTCTTTAAGTTTTACGCTTAAAATCTGTCTGATTAATTGGTGGAGAATGGACTCTGTACCTTAGAGACTCCAGTAACTTAAATCAAGGTCTTAAGTCCCGGAAATTTTTTTTTTTTTTTAGCTTTAACCTTTTGGTTCCGGAAAAGCTTTCGGGAGATTCGGAAAAATGCCTCCCTAAAATTTAATTTTCATCACGAAGTGCGGAAAACTTATTTTTACGCACTAGTGCGTTTTGAAAATACCTTTCCTCCCTAGGTTAGTAATATACTATTTCTACGCTGTGCTTTGCGATAAAAAGTAGCTTACAACACTAGAACTGCGAAATAATTGTCCGTCGAGACCTTTTTAAAGCCGGAGCCGAAAGCGAGGGAAATCGGCCCCAACGGACAATTTTTTCTTTTCCAGCCCTTGTGTTGTAATATACTATTTCTGGGATTTCGGCCGTAAGGTTAACCTGCAACTAGTTATGAGTCCGTATTACTCGTTTAAATACATAAGAGCGCCTGCCGAAATTTAGCATAGGCAACCCGCATTACATACATGCAATGCGAAATATCGCAAGAAATTTATTTACTTGCGTAAAACAATCGAAAAAAAAAGCGTTTTACGAATTTTCGACTCCGTCGATTTTAAATTTGATGCCAGAATGGCGTCGAAAGTCGTATTCAGGTGCTGGCAAACCGAACCGAATAAACCGGACCAAACCGTAGCTACCACAATTTTAAACCGAACAGCACGGGCAAGTTAACCACAAAAAACCGAATCCGAACCGAATCCGATCCGACCCTGGAACTATAGTGGAACCGAACGGAAACTGAACCGAACAGGACCCAGAACCCGTACCCGATTTTTCTAAGAAACGGAACCAATAGAAACTCGTTTTTTTTTTGTAACAAAGGGTGCAAATTCACTATGGAATGTTGGACCAACTTGTTGCACCAACATGTTGTACCACCTTGTTGGACCAACTTTGTTGGTATGTAAGGGTGCAAATTCACTATGAAATGTTGGACCAACATGTTGTACCACAAGTCATGTTGATACCACAAGTTGGGCCAACATGTTGTACCAGCTTGTTGTACCAACATGTTTGACAAACGAACGAATCGACTATTGCAGAATTTACTCTTAAGGTGCAAATTCACTATGGGATGTTGGACCAACATGTTGGTGCAAAACGTTGAACCAACATGTTGTACCAATTCGTTGTACCAACATGTTGGTACAACAAGGGATTGTCAAAGGGAATGTTATATCAACATGTTGGCCCAACATGCCATAGTGAATTTGCACCCTTACATATCAACAAAGTTGGTCCAACATGGTGGTACAACATGTTGGTGGAACAAGTTGGCACACCATTCCGTAGTGAATTTGCACCCAAACAAAAAAAAAGTTTTTTTTTTTTCAAATAACCGAGCAAAACCTAAATAAAAATAAAACTATTTTTTTAAACGAAATTTTGAACCAAACCAAACCAATCCTAACCCGTTTTTTTCTATTTAAAAAAAACAAACTTAAATTGAACCGAGTTTGGGAAAAAAAACCGAACCGAAAACCAGTTTCAAGCCGTAAGGAACCCGAACCGGACCGAATTTCAAGTGAGACCGGACCGAACTAAGGACATGAACCGAGTTTTCTAAGTGACCTTTAATCCGCTTTTAAAATTTTTTTTTTTTACGAAATGTTGAACCAAACCAAACCTAAACTGGTTAAAAAAAAAAAAAAAAAAAAAAAAAAAAAAAAACAGCCGAAATTGGAACCGAATCAGGTTTAAAAAACTCAAACCCAAACCGAAACCGAACCCAAGCCCAGTTATCTAAGAAAACCGAACCCGAAACCGGTTCCTACGCCACTATTCTGAAGAAACCTAAACCTGCCAAACCGGAGTTTATAGGTCAAAATGCAAAACCAAAACCAAACCAAACTGCATTTTTTTTTTTTTTTGATGAAAAATTGCTGAATTTTGATATTTTAAGGCAAAAAATTAATATTTTCTATATGTTTCCTGTCATGAAGCCTCCTCTGGGAAATTTTGTGACGCTCTAACTTTTGCCTGGCTACGCTCCTGAATAAGTAAAAAAAAAAAAGGCATTTTAAAATGGCTAAGTTAATGAAAAGAAGTCAACGAATTTTGTTGTTTTTGATGACGAATCGACTTACAGCCACATAAACCTTTGTCACACAAACATGTCAAAACTTCGAAAATAAATCGAAATTTTTTAAAAAGATCGGAGACTCCCGACTTCATGCACATTTAAAATAAGAGAGACTTTTTTTTTTAATCCCCGAAATTTGGGTTCGATTCACGGTAAAATAAAAGTCACAATGAACCAATTCATCTATCTTAAAACGGACCGAGAATAGCAGCCACTTTATCCCCCCCCCCAAAAAAAAACAATTAATAAAATTTTACCGCCGTTGTTTTGAGGCCCGATTGAAATGACCCTATTGCCCCCTGTTGTTCCAGTCTGCGAATCTGGTTCGCATTTATGTTGGCATTTTTTGCTGCGTTTCAAACACCGTCGATGGTCATGGGTTAATGTGATCTTTGTTAGAGACGAGAACTGATAAGGCATCATGTGCCGAAAAGATTACCAGCGTTAGGAATCAAAAATTGTGACGTCACATGAATTTTCGTCAAATAAATATGAGAAGATGCTGTGAAAGTCACCTTTTTAACTTTTTATTTTGTAAGTGCGAATTCTGAACTGTAGTATCACGTCACAACTGGTTCGCTTATCAAAAATTCCATTTTTTTTTTTTTCCGGAGGAAATAACGAATAAGACTGGTATGGATAGGCTGCTAGCCTCTAAAACATTGTGGAACATTTTACAACATTCTACAACATTGAGGAACACCTTACAACATCATACGACATTCTGCAACATTTTACAACATTCTAAAACATTGTGTAACATCTTACAACGTTTTACAACATTCTGCAACATTTTACAACATTCTACAACATTGTGGAACATCTTACAACATTCTGTAACATTTGACAACATTCTGGAATGCTCTATAACACTCTTAGAGTAGTCTAAGAGTGTTATATAACACCGTTATATAACAATGTTACTATGTTATATAACAAACATGTTACTACATGTTACTATGTTTGCATACTGCATGATACTACATGTTACTTGTAACATGTTACTATGTTTACTGTGTTATATAACAATGTTCTATAACACTCTTAGAGTAGTCTAAGAGTGTTATAGAACATTGAGGGGGGAGATTGAGGCGGAATTAATAGATAATGTTATATATCTTAAATACCTGTTCAGGTATTTAAGACACGTTTTCTTGAGCCCCGATGTGTGTTCGTATTATTCCTGTGATCTTATCACACGATTTCCGTGACTTTATTTCGCTGATGCCAAAATTGGCACGGCCGTTTTGAAGATAGGTGATGGCATTCTAGTGAAACTTAAACGAAATAAGAACCATATCATACTTAACGATGCTTTGGTGAAGAGGAACTTTATCAGACTACTCTAAGAGTGTTTCAAAACATTTGGGAATGCTCTAGAATGTTGTAGAATGTTGTAAGATATTGCAGAATGTTGTAGAATGTTGTAAAATGTTGCAGACTTTTGTAGAGTGATTTAAATTGTTGTAAAATTTTTCAGAACGTTGTAAGATGTTCTACAATGTTGTAGAATGTTGTAAGATGTGGCAGAATGTTGTAGGATGTTGTAAGATATTGCAGAATGTTGTTGAATGTTGTAAGGTGTCGCAGAATGTTGTAAGTGAAGATGGTAGAGGAGCCCAAAACCTGTATAATGGATCCTCCTCTTTTGCAAAAATTCTGCATGTCCAAATTTTTGAGTCAGTTTAACGGAGATAATACATTTTGTATTTAAATATTTTGCATATTTTTTTTTTGCCGTTTTACATAATTTTTGTATTTCTTTGTCATGGGAGTTCGTTATAAGTAAATTTTACGCCCTATTTTGTTCCCGCATTGGTGTGAGTTCAGTAAATGCACATTACCCGATCAGTACAAGACCTTCTGTGCTATCTTAAATTAATAAACAAGCTGCAGTGGAGGTTACGACTGCTTGACACTCTTCAGTTTGATGCAGGTCGTACTCGCACGCCTAAAAATGTCAATAAACATTATGTTGGGTTTTAAGTGTAATGGCTTTTAAACACAATACACTGACAAATTAGACTCTAAGAGTGTTATAGAACATTCCAGAATGTTGTCAAATGTTACAGAATGTTGTAAGATGTTCCACAATGTTTTAGAATGTTGTAAAATGTTGCAGAATGTCGTATGATGTTGTAAGGTGTTCCTCAATGTTGTAGAATGTTGTAAAATGCTCCACAATGTTTTAGAATATTGTAAGATGTTCCACAATGTATAAATGTTTTAAAATGTTCTACAACGTTGCAGAATGTTGTATGATGTTCCACTATATGGTAGAATGTTTCAAAATGTTACAGAATATTGTAGAATTTTATAAAATGTTGCAAAATGTTGTAAGATGTGCCACAATGTATTAAAATATTGTATGACGTTTTACAATGAGGCAGAATGCACTGAAAAAAATACGGCTTAAGTAAAATTTTTATTGGTGCATTTGATTAGTGGCTGGAAAAATTTGACAAGTTGTTAAAAAAATTTTCATGGTCACTAGTCAATTCTTTACTAAAGGCAAAATCCAGTTCATTTTTGACTGTCTACCAGCAAACACTTTTTTGACTGTGTTCAAGAATAAGAATGTTCTAAAATGTTCCACAATGTTGCAGAATGTTGTAAAATGTTGCAGAATGTCGCAGAATGTCGTATGATGTTGTATGATGTTCCACAATGTAGTAGAATGTTCTAAAAGATTGTTGAATGTTGTAAAATGTTACAGAATATTGTAGAATGTTGTAAAATGTTGCGAAATGTTGCAAGATGTGCCACAATGTTTTAGGATATTGTATGATGTTTTGCAATGTGGCAGAATGTTGAAGAATGTTGTGAAATGCTCCACAATGTTTTATAATGTTGTATGATGTTCTAAAATGTGGCAGAATGTTGTAGAATGTTGAAAAATGTTCCTTAATGTTGCAGAATGTTGCATGATGTTCTGCAATGTTGTAGAATGTTGTAAGATGTTTCACTATTTGGTAGAATGTTGTAAAATGTTTCAAAATGTTGTAAGATGTTCCACAATGTTGTAAAATGTTGCAAAATGTTGTAAGATGTGTCCCAATGTTGTAGAATGTTGTATGATGTTCTATAATGTGGCAGAATGTTGTAAAATGCTCCACAATGTTTTATAATATTGTATGATGTTCTCAAATGTGGCAGAATGTTGTAGAATGTTGAAAAATGTTCCTTAATGTTGCAGAATGTTGTATGATGTTCTGCAATGTTGTAGAATGTTGTAAGATGTTCCACTATTTGGTAGAATGTTGTAAAATGTTTCAAAATGTTGTAAGATGTTCCACAATGTTTTAGCATGTTGTATGATGTTCCACTATTTGGTAGAATGTTGTAAAAGGTTGCAGAATGTTGAAGAATGTTGTAAAAGGTTGCAGAATGTTGAAGAATGTTGTAAAAGGTTGCAGAATGTTGAAGAATGTTGTAAAATGTTCCATAATGTTGCAGAATGTTGTATGATGTTTCACTAGGTGGCAGAATGTTGTAAAAGGTTGCAGAATGTTTCACAATGTTGTAGAATGTTTTAGAATATTCCAGTCTCCTCTTTAAAATTCCAAAATGTTCTAGAATGCTCCAGAATATTCCCAAAACTTTTAGAATGTTCCATTTTGTTGTAGAGCATGTAAACGACATCGATTTGTTTGCAAAATTTCGACAAAAATCTAACAGGTTTAACAAGTGAAATAAAATACGAAAAACCGTTCGATTTCGATATCTCGAAAACCGTTCAACATATCGAAACGTTAAATCGAATATTAAATGCATAATTTTACTTCGTAATTAGAAAAAAAGGGAAGAAAAAATTATTCCCGATTAATTAATATTATTAAACCTTTCGAACGGCTACCGTTCTGCTATATTCGAACGGATTTGGACCAAAAGTTATAAAATTCTTGTCCTTAGCGCCCCTTATTCATATACCAAATTTCGGATCAATCAAGGCTTAAATTGCGTCTACAGTCGAAACACGAAAAAAAATGACGACAGACAGACGGACATGCGTAAATTGCTTTGTTATGAAAAGTTACCCCCTGCGAAATGCCGTTCGTTTTGCTCTCCGTTCAACATTGACTTGGTACCCAAATCTAATATACTCTTCTATGAAATTGAAGAGAAAGAAATTGAAAGAAATTAAAACAAAACAAAATCAGATTCCTTCATATTGTCTCGTATATGATTCAGCTAGGGAACATTCAACTCATTGTTGCTTGAGCATTTGTCTCCTAAGGCGATACGGTTCTTTAAAATCTATAGATCCTTGACTTTTCGTTTTTTTATCCTCATCCCGCGCTCGTCAAAATTTTTTTTTCAATCCCGTTTCTGCTAATTTTTTGAAGCAGTTTCGGAAAAAAAAAAATTTTTTTTTCTTTTTTTATTTTTGAAACGACGGCCATTGCTATTGTTTAGTAGGAAGAGTCGGTTGTACAGGACATTCCAAAAAAAAAAAACTTTACGGTTCACTTCTTTCTGACACATCTTGTATTTAATTTTTTTTTTTTTAAACACGAGAGAAGTGGGTTTGGTCTGGCATTATTTATTGCACACGTTTTGCTCTTGTTTCTCCGTGGTGTAGGATGCCTCGAAATATAAAAAAATTAAAATGTTTGTCTTTGCATCTTACGATCGAAATAAACAAAACGGGATTAACATCGACCCTCGAAAAAAAAAAAAAAAAATTGTATATCCTGAGTAGCTGAAATGTCGTGGATAACAAAACAAAGTGAAAACGTTTTTGAATGCCGCTTTGAATCCTATCGAACGGTTTTTCGCTGCATCGAAGCTGATTTTTTTTTTTTCATTATCATTTAGATAAACGTTAAAACTTTTTTTTTTTTTTTTTTTTTTCTCCCGGGGAAGGAAGTATTTTGCTTCGTTTCCAATTCCTTTTTTCACCTAATCTTTTTTTTTTTTTTTTTTAAATTCAAAAATCAAAACGCAAAAAAAAAAAAATTAATTTTTTTTTCGAATTTTGCGGTCGAAAAAAAAAAAAAATTATTTATATATATTTTTTTTAAGTAATGAAAATAGCAGAAACACAAACGGGGATCGTGTATAGTGATGCTTATTCTTCCCAATTGAGCGTCCCCATACCGCATATATCAACTTCCCACCACCCTCTCTACTTTCTCTACCCCCCGAAACCACCCCCTTCCACCACCCGTTTCTCTCTCCCGCTCTTCGTACACCCCCCCCTTCTCCCCTTTGCTTCCCCCTACCCCCTTTACTTCTTTCCATTTGCTACCCCTCTCCGTTCCTTGCCTTCATTCATTTAATTACCCGTGGTCCTCTTTCACTAGCAACTGTTCAATACAATTTCTGTCATACAACTTTTTTTTTTTTTTCTCCGTTTGTACGATTTTAAAATCCTTAAAATTCCCCCGAAAATATACCTTTCTTTTTTTCTCGGAAATATTAATCCGCGCGAAAGGTTAAAAATAATTTTCATTATACATACGACGAAAGTACAACTTACCACACTAGTTTAGCAACGAGAAAGTTTCATTTTTCATCTCAATATTAAAATAAAAAATCATGAGTTTTTTACCAACTATTTCCTGTACTTTTACTTACTTCTTCCGCTTTTACCTCCTCTTTCCGGTTTCCGGTCGATCGATTTCGAAAGATTTCTGAACGGATTCTTCAATTTTTGAATTAAAGGCCATTTTATTTTAACCGTTTTCAACCGTTTAAACCGTTTTATAAAGAAACAGTATTTATAATAAATAAATAAATAAATATATATAAAACCAACAAAACATAACACGAGATAGAACAGACGACATGACAACTGCCAGTGTGTATGAAATCAATGCTACCAAATCTGCCCATAAGCGAAAATAGCGTATCTTCCTTTCCGGAATTGATTGTTTGTTTACATAAGTTAAAAATACGACAGACGTGCCAACTCCGAAAATGAAGATACGCTATTTTCGCTTACATGGGCAGAAATACCAACATAAAAATGACCCACATTTTTTTTTAGGAATGTATGTGTACGTTTCGTCGTATATAATGAAAAATTTCTTACAATACTAGGGCGGAAGCGTGACTTTTTCTGCCAAACTCGTCCGATTGCTCCGCTCGCCTGCGGCTCGCGGAGCAATGTTTCGGACTCGTTTGGCAAAAACGTCACTTTCCGCCCTAGAATAGTAATAAACTATTCAATCCCATTTTTTTTTTTTTTTTTTTGAGTGTTTGCAAAAAGCAAACTGTCGGGAGACGCAATGTAATTGGTTTCCCTAGGTAAATTATTCTCCTTTTTACCATTCATCGATAAAACAGGTTTTTTTTTTTTCGAAAATGAAATTTGAGCTTGGGTTCCTAAGCGATAGAAGACTAATATGGGGAGTTTTCGAAAAAAAGAAAAAAAAAATTAGATAGAAAAAAGAAAAAAAAAATACAATTCAACGATGTCGGGAAAGGATGTTTTGGTTTTTTTTTTTTGAAAACGTAAGGAACTGACTGGGATTATCGACCGGAGGAAAATTAAAATTTGTTATTTATCTTTCATTCTAGCGGATATGACTTTTATCTAACTAGTATATTCTTTGTCTTTGTATAGCTTGGGTGATAAAATCGTATTTTTCCATGTGGAAAAAAAGGGATTTTAAAATCGATTTTAACCGAACGTTTGGGGGGGTTCTTTTTTTTTTTCTAATTAACTCCTGATCGGTTAAAAGAAAAAAAAAATAGAAATATTTTAACGCGGAAAATGGCGAAATTCACACCACCAAAAAGCATTCACGTCGTTAAAAAGTGAACCCCCCCCCCCAAAACAGTGCGACAGCAGGGGTCAGTATTGCCCCCCCCCCCCCGAAAACATGATTTCGGTTGCACGTTTACATTCCTCCCCCCCTGGAAAAAATTTGGCTTCCTCTAGTATAGTTTGTCCTTGCCCCCTCCCGCATTCATTGGCTATTATACGATAATATCCCCCCCTCCTCCCCGCTCTTTACACCTTAACTGCAGAATTGGACTAAATATTGTAGCATATTTTTTTTCTTTTGTGTTGGAAATTGCTGTCCAAGCTTGGTACCAAGTCAAGCATAATTTAGGCTTTTACCTCTCCTGGCCCATAGCCAAGAAGGAAGTTAAACCTCCCTGGCCCCTCCTTAGTTTATTCTCACCCCCCCCCCCTCGAAAATTTTATGTGTTGTCTTTTTCCACCCTGTTATAAGCGACTATTTCAAGCCTCCCCCTTCATGGGCGGATCTAGGGGGCCTGGGGGGCTAGCCCCCGAGGAAGCAGAATAGGCTCCCTAGAATTTTGAAAATTATATTGCTTGAATAGGGAATGTTAAAGTATTACGTAAAACTTTTTTTTTGGGGTTTTTAGATTCACCCCCCCCCCCCCCTCCCTTTGTAAGAATTAATAAGATTTCTTTGACCCCTCCTATTATATTACGTAAGATTTTCGCGGACCCCCTCCCCTTTTTTTTAAAAGCCAATTTTAAATTGGAGTAATATTTTTCTTAAATCTAGATTTATAGTTCATACTCAAGATGGCTACAATCGGCACAAAATCTCATCAAAAAATAAATTATTATTTCTTAAGATTTTCAATTTTCCTGCTTTAGACATTCGAAAAAAAATTTAAAAAAATTCTGAACATTAAGTTATAAAGGAAATTCTTACAAGATTTGCCAACCCCCCTCCCCAAGTAAGAAATCGTAAGAATTTCGAGTACCCCCTTTCCCCTTTTGGTCTTACGTAACACTTGAACGCTCCCATAGGATCAGTCCCCCCCCCCCTAGAAAATCTTTTTGCCTATTCTGGGCCCCCCCCCCCTAGAAAAAAATTCTAGATAAGCCCGTGCGCCTTCCTGAAAAAGTTTTAGCCCCCCTTATTCCCTTCATATTTCCTCTGGATGTGCCTGTGGGTTCGCACGCACCTCGACAGTCGGGATCTTTCTTTAGGTAGTGTTTTTTTTTTTTTTTTTTTTTTTTTTCTCTCTCCCTTATGTCAGCTATGTAGCCACTGTAGAGGATCATTCAAATGTTAAGGCCATTCAAGATTTAGTCAAGAGGAAGGAACATTCAGTTGTATCGCAAAATTGGTCACTTTCTAACACCCCCGTTCACAATTACATAGCACGAGCTTGACCCCCCCCCCCCCCCCCTCTCCCCCATATCATTCGGAAATTATAAAATTTGTCTTTAAAAAATGAAATTGTATTTAACCCACAAAAAAATTAATAAATAAATAATTAAGATAAAAACATTTCGGAAAAAAAATTAACAAGCGGGAAATATTTTTATAAGATTAAAATAATTGCAATCATTTCAATACCAAATATTACGTAGCACATGACCGACCCCCTCCCCTCCCCCGGGCAGAGCATAGTTGCGCCCCGCGGTCAGTTTCAATGAAGGCACAGTTGCGCCCCGTTCTTGGCAAGGCATAGTTGCGCCCCGTAAAAATAATCCCCTTAAAAATTTATTCCTAGTTGCGCCCTTTTGTTGACAGAAAAAAAAAAAATTCAAATTATAAAATAACATCGTATTTGTATCCGTTTTAAAATTTCGAAATATTTTACATATCAACATTTTCGGGCGTTTCGATCTGATTAATTTCAGCGGTTTTTCAGTCAAATTGTCGGTGGCTTTTCTTTTAAGATTATTTGATACAATTTGTTTTTTTAAATTTTCGTCGGGAGCATGATTATGAGTATTCACACTATCTAATATGATCGTTTCATTCACATCACGAACTAATGAAGCATTGCAACTTTTTTTTGTACACCGATAACGTAATCCAAGGGCCGTTTTTTTCCAAATCTAAATTTGTACGAATTGTGTAATATTAACTTTTTCCCCTTTTCGCTTAACATAAACTCCATTGTTAATTGAATTAAAATAATTCATAAATAATAAAAACACCCGTCTGCTTGAAGAAGAGTAATACGAAATGAATACGTTGTATCAAAAATGGTTATTAATAATTAACTCAAGTAAAGACGTGCGCTTGACTTACACATGATATTTCGTTGAAATATTATTTTCATCTTTTAATTCTTATCAATG
Organism: Liposcelis bostrychophila; assembly: GCA_037577465.1. NCBI lineage: Eukaryota > Metazoa > Arthropoda > Insecta > Psocodea > Liposcelididae > Liposcelis > Liposcelis bostrychophila. The sequence goes on along the minus strand of CM075209.1, from coordinate 20,109,406 downwards.
TGCTACTTTTCATTAAATTTTTTTTTTATCTGAAGATTTGCAGGTAAAATTTAATGGGGCGCAACTGTGCTATCAAATTTAAGGGCCCATAAAATAACGGGGCGCAACTATGCCATGAAATTCCAGCAAAACTGACCGCGGGGCGCAACTAGAACATACCCCCCCGACCCGTCCCGTCCCGTCCCGTCCCGTCCCGTCCCTCCATATCAATGTGTAACACTACCTTTAACCCCTACCTTCTGGCATAGAGGCCGTAAAAGTGTTACGTAAGCAAAGTAAAGTATTACGTAATTTTTGGGAACTTCGACCCCCCCTCTCCCTTCAAGATACGTTCGTAACACTTGAACGGCCCCATACTGATGACGAACCGAAGTGATCACTGCTTGTTGTTTGCAGGTTGTTACCTGTTTTTCTTCCCCTTCGACAATACATGGGTTGCTAATTCGTTAGGCATTATTTTTTCGTGAAAATTTCAATAGACAACAGACATGATTGCTAATTATGGTGAATAATAAAAGTTCAAAGTTTTCTGGTCACCTAATGGCAATTTTTACTGTAGGAATTTTCTTAGAAATTAAAAAAAAAAAATTATAAAGTCGTAAAAACTTTTTGTCACGTGACCCCACTCCAAAACGTTTCTCATTGGTGTGACGTCATTGTTCATTTTTAAGCGCGCGGTTATTTAAAAAACGCAAGCATGAGTGCACCTGCTCGTCCTCAAAGCTTAACACGGATTTGTTCGTACGACAACTCTTCTAGCTCCGATGGGCATGCCGCGGCATGCCGCCGATAGCTCACCTAGGAGCATGCCTAAATCGTGAACTGTGACGTCACGGTCGTTTCGGCGCCAGTTCAAACAGCCAAAATTTTTATTCTTTTTTATTCGGTAATTAAACATCGCATGACAGCAAAAATCGCATTTACTATTTTTATATGCTAGGTTTATTTAAAAAATATGTTCAGCACAAAATGTGTCTGTTGTCTATTGGATTTGTGATTCTAATTTGATAAAATTACCTCACAAAGAGGTTCCTGCACCCATCATAGAGGACATCTTTTCCTAAAACTTATCGATCGAAATCTTGACAATAATAGATTTTCCTGTTCTATTGCGAAAATTTTGCTTTTTTAAAAATAAATAAAGAAACAATCAATCGACCGACCCAATCGTGTTCAGACATGTTTGGACATGTCTGAACACACCTGAACACACATATACGTACATGCCAATACCTTGTCGCGACATTTTTTTTTTGAATTTTTCTTATGGCCGATGACCTTGAGAAATTTTTTTCTTGTTCTTGTGGCGACACTTCAAAAATTTATTTAACATTGCGATCCCGTAAGAAACGTTATGGCGACACTTGAGGTGTCGCCATAGTGTCATACTGTCGCGATAGTGTTATGAAAAATCGGGTATGAAGTCGCGATAAGGCCGACCATGTCAGCACGTCTGAACATGTCTGAACACTAATAGATTTTCCTGTTCTACCGCGAAAATTTTGCTTTTTTAAAAATAAATAAAGAAACAATCAATCGACGGACTCAATCGTGTTCAGACATGTTTGGACAAGTCTGAACACGTCTGAACATGTCTGAACACTGATAATAATAGATTTTCCTGTTCTATCGCGAAAATTTTGCTTTTTTAAACATAAAGAAACAATCAATCGACAAACCCAATCGTGTTCAGAGATGTCCAAACATGTCTGAACACGTCTGAACATGTCTAAACACGCATGAACACGATTGGGGGTGCAGGGGGAGAGAAAGATTAGTCTTAAAATCTTTGTTCTTTCTGTAAATATTTATTTCTACCAATATATTTTTCATGTTCAAATCTGATTGCAGTTTTCTTAGAAAAACTTTGCATTGGAATCTTAAGTTGGCTATGGCACTTGGGGGGGATGCTACATGTAAAGTTGGGCCAATAATCGAATGTATAGCGGCCATTTTGAATTTTTCAAAATCAACGTTTTGACTCTGAGCACAAAGTCAAAAAACAGCTACACAATTTTAAAATTCAATTTGGCAGATCCAAAATGGCGGCTCGCAATTATTGCAAAATCATTTCTCAAAAATCTTTGGAACACTTAAAATCACTATAAAATGAATGTTAGCTTACTTAAACTTTTTTCCTTTCAAAAATATCAAATGTAAAATGCTAATGCATCATAATTTACGTCCATTTTAAATTGAACGTCCGCCATCTTGGATTTTGAATTCGACTTCCATTTCCAATTCCCACCCCTTTCAAATTCTTCCTCCTTCATCGATTTTTAATTAATTAACATTATTTAGGGGAAATATGAAGTTTCAAAAAGAGCGTGAAAGAGGTTAAATATACCTAAATAAAATTTCCTTTTTGTGAAAATAAGCAAAAAAAAAAAAGGCGACCCTTGTGACTCGTTAACGGTTTTCCGGCTTAACCCGTGACAATTCCTCCGCAAAGGTGGCATAACTGGTTTCCCTTTTCCTTGACGGGAACCCCGCTCGTGAGAGCGAAAATATAAAAAAATTAAACTGGTTTTCATAAAATGCATATATACAGTATTAGTTTAAAAAAAAAAAAAAAAAAAAAAAAAAGTCAAGAACCCTTTACATATTTGAGTGATAACCAGAACAGGTTGTCCATATTACAGATAAGTTAATGATTTTATTCCACACGTAGGTGTATCACGCAATACACTCATTTAATACCTCAAGTCCATAGCGTCCGGCGTATATATATACACTGTATATGAATCATAAAATAAATGCCCAGGCTCGTCTTTTTTTTTTTTTTTTTTTTTTTTTTTCTTTCTCTCAACTCTTGCATTTTTAAAAATGATAGAAAACTTGAATCCGCGTGTGATTCTCGACCCTGACAAGGGAGACCAGACGACTACAATTATAATTTATAAACGGAATATATGAATGCGAAAAAAAAAAAAAAAAAAAAAAAAATTATAACAAAACGCATCGTTGACTTCGAGATATATGGACCGGATTGGCAGCCATCTTGGAAAACAAGTTATGCGAGAATTAGTTTTAATATTTAATTGTAATTATATTATTTTTTTTATGGCTTTTGTTCACAAAAACAAGTAATTTTTCAGTATAAAAAAAATTGATGATTAAAAGAGGAATTCCCCAACGAATGACTGTTTTGACTTCAGATGTCAATTAAGGGGCTAAAAAAATTTCTTTCAATTTTTTTTTTTTTTTTTTTTTTTTTTTTTTTTTTTTTTTTGTCAAGTTTTTAGAAAACAGAAAAAAAAGGCGCTAAGCATCTTCGTGTTTCAAACCACTTCCCCGGTTCGAAAAGTTATAAAAGTTGCTGTAAAAAATTATTTTCGGTTATTTTCAAACTGTGTAAAGCCGAGAAAAAGTCGTTGGTTGGGAGCTGAATTTGGAAATTTTGGAATTTTTTAAAAATATTAACATTTTTACACAATTTGAAAATAGCCGAAAATAATTTTATGAAGCAAGTTTTAACTTGCTCGAACCGGGAAAGTCGTTTGAAACACAGAGATACTTAATGCATTTTTTTCTATTTTCTGAAATCTTTACAAAAAGAAAAGAAGGAAAGAAAAGAAAAAAAAAATTAAAATTCCAAATTTCCCAGATCTTGGGATTATTCCCCGGGAAAAATCCCAGAATAGTCCTAGGAATTTTATAATTCAGATCCCAACGACTTTTTTTCGGTTTTACACAATTTGAAAATAACCGGAAATAATTTTTTAAAGCAAGTTTGAACTTGTTCAAACAGGGGAAGTCGTTTGAAACACAGAAATGCTTAATGCCTTTTTTTTACCTTTTCCGAAAACTTTACAAAAAAAATGAAAAGAAGTGGAATATTTTAAAAATATTAAATTTTTTTAAAAAATTCCAAAATTTCCAGATCTTGGGATTATTACCCGGCAAAAATCCCAGAATGGTCCCAGGAATTTAGTAATTTAACTCCTAACGACTTTTTCTCCGTTTTACACAATTTGAAAATATCCGAAAATAATTTTTCAAAGCAAGTTTTAACTTGTTCGAACCGGGGAAGTCGTTTGAAACACAGAAATGCTTAATGCCTTTTTTTTTTGCTATTTTCTAAAAACTTTTCAAAAACAAGAAAAATTAAAAAAAATGAAAATTTTGGAATTTTTTAAATATTTTTAAAAAATTCCAAAATTCCCAGATCTTGGAATTATTCCCCTGCAAAAATCCCAGAATAGACCCAGGAATTTTATAATTCAGCTCCCAACGACTTTTTCTTGGCTTTACACAATTTGAAAATAACCGAAAATAATTTTTCAAAGCAAGTTTTAACTTGTTCGAACTGGGGAAGTCGTTTGAAACACAGAGATGGTTAATGTCTTTTTTTTCTCTTTTCTAAAAACTTAATAGAAGAAATTTTGGAAATTTTGGAATTTTTAAAAAAAATATTAATATTTTTAAAAATTTCCAAAATTTCCAGGTCTTGGGATTAATGAACAAGCAGAACAATAAGGGAGAAAAAAACCTACTTATTTTTATGAAAAAAAAAAAAGAAAGACCGGGAGTTTGACTCCCTCCGGCTGCCGTCTTCTGCTGGGTAAAATTTTTTTTCTCTCTGAAATTTTTAACATTAGGTTTATCTTTATAAAGAAAAATTTTGAAAATGCTAAAAATTAAATTAAAATTAATTACATTTTCCGCTGTAGTAATAATGCTCTTGCTAACAGTTTCTGAGCAAATTGAATATTTTTCACAGAATTAAAATTGAAATGGTTGGATCAATTTTTAGCACGTGCCTCCGCTAAGAAATCAGTTCCAAGCTAAAGTAGGTTTGCAAATAGTTTCGCGGGAATTTAATTTAAATTCAAGGGTATTCATTCGTTTGTATTACCGAGTATTTCCTGAAAGTTTGCTACATTGTGAGCTTAAGTTCAGGATATGGATTTTCTGGCATTTTACTTGTGGAAGCATGTCTTATACCGATTTAGTGGAAATATAAATTCCCGCAATTTTTTTTTTTCATCCGGCTTGCAGATTTTGTTTTGGGTAGGGGGGGGGGAGGGGGCACTGCCGTTTAGACAGGTCCGAAAACTCCTTTCCCTTATACATGGGAGATCTTTTCCCGCGAAAATTCGTTCTTCCTTTTTACCACCGTAAGCGGTACTTGTACGCGAGATGCTTCTTGATTGGTCGTTGAGTTTTGTAAACAACAATGGCGGCGCACGGCCATATTTATAGGGAATTTGTCTTTGAAAACTCGTTTGATTTTGATTTTTCTCGGAAGAATATTTCCGGGGAAATATTTTAGAAAATTTTTTCAAAAAAGCCTTTAACTCCGAAAATTTAAAAATCTTGTATAAATATAAGTTCAGGAGGACATTGCTATAATTTTCCGGGGAATTTTTTTTCTATTCACGAAGAATATTCCCGGGTGGTAAGGCTTGTTAAGTATACTGTATACAAAGATAATTTTTTATTGCATTTGACCATCTGATTGTCATCCTTATTTGGAATAGACGATTTAATTGGCAATGGCGTTTCATCCCATAATGCATTGCAAATCGTGTCGTCTGACTGAGTACATTCTAATAATGCTTTTCATAAGCTAAGTATAGACATGGAAGTTAAAAATTCATTTTCTTCAGTTCGAGGAAAAAATTTTGTTAAAAAAATTAAAAAAAATTAATTTTGAAAAAAAAAAAAAAAAATTTTGTTCTTCGGAATTATTTTTATATAAATTGCTGGCATCAATTATAAGAATTTTCAAAATTAAATGTCTTGAAACTGGACCGCCTATTCTTAACTTACGAATCACACAGAGGCGTCGCCTGCTTGTTTGTTCCTTTTAGTCCCAGAATGCTCTACGCGAATTCCACTGCCGAAATCGTCCATTGAGGAGTGCAACCAGGGTTGCTGTTTAAAACATTTTTTAATAAAAAACAGTTTAAAACGTTTTATATTATTTTCCCATATTTTAAAACGTTTTAAAACGTCTTTTACTCGGCTTGGTTTTAAAACGTTTTAAAACATGTTTTAAAACACGTTCAAAATGTTTTAAATTCGTTTCTATTTTTATTCAAATTTTTAAAACGGTGTTTTTTATTCAAATGTTTTAAAACGTTTTAAAACACCGTGTTTTAAACCAATTTGTTTTAAAACAATCATCCCTGAGTGCAACAAGCAAACTAACCAGAACGCGCTGCATGTCTGAGCCTGCACATTAGGTGCCTGATCAGCTGTTCGTAATGCGTGATTTTTTTCTAGACTTTAATAATTTTTCTTAAAAATTCCTTCGATTTTTTTCTCGAGTAATATTTCCTCCAAAAATACAAGACTTTTTTAAAAAAAAACTTTAGCTTCGGAAATTAACATTTAGAGGAAAAATGCATATTTAGGGGAATATTCCCAACTTAAAATGTCCTTTTTTTTTGCACCAAAAAGTCCCATCCATTCCTTGCTCAACTCTTTGATTCGTTTTGATCCATCTTCGGACATTTTATTCCCTTTTTTCTGTAAAAATTAACTTGCTAATTTTGTTTTTTATTTTTAATTTCAGATTATGTCTATTTTGAGACATCTTCGACATTACCCTACCAAATTAGAAGAATAGAAGAGTTAAATAAGGTAATATATCCCACAATTTTCCTTAAAAAAAATGTATTGATTTTTTTCTTTCTTTTTTTTGCAGACCCCTAGTGGTAACGTAGAAGCAAAAGTTATGTGCTTTTTCAGGAGAAGGGATCTTCCCAATCCCCTCATCGTTTTAGCAGATAAACATCAAAGTAAGTTATTATTTGTTTACTTCCAAATTATCTGATAAAAATATAAAAGACAATAAAAAAAAAGGAAAAAAAAAAACGGATTGAAGGCCAATCGTTTTTTATCACCTACGGAAAGAAATGTATTTGTGACGTCATTTTTGTTGTTATTATTATTATTTTTTTTTTCAGTGAATTCAACAAATGCCGATGATACGCCAATATCGGCAAAATTGAAGAAAATTCTTATAAAGGCACCGTATCCAACGACTGAAGATATCGAGTGCAACGAGGGGCACGAGGAAGGGGACGAGGGGGAAATAAAAGATAAAGAAAATAGTTTGAGTTATAAACAAAGACATCAATTGAAACATAGGGAACTTTTTTTGTCTAGACAAGTGGAAACCTTGCCGGCTACTCATATTAGAGGAAAATGTTCGGTGACGTTATTGAACGAAACAGAATCCTTACTTAGTTACCTCAATAAAGATGTAAGACCATTTTGGATTTTAATATTTTAATTTTTTTTTTTTTTTTTTTTTTTTTTGAGAATTAAAAAAAAATAAAATTTTTATCTTTTTATTTTTTAGGATACATTTTTTTATTGTCTGGTATTCGATCCAGCGCAGAAGACTCTTCTTGCGGATAAGGGAGAAATTCGAGTTGGCAGCCGATATCAGGCAGAACCTTTACCTTTGCTCAGAGAAGGTATAGAAAATTAAATGGAAAAGACTGATTTATGCAGATCTGCATGCCTGAGGGCTTATGACTGTGGGTGCTAAAGCCAATTCTTTAAAGCCTAAGGGACCGTTCATAAACTACGAAACGATTAAAGGAATCATGGAGGGGGGGGGGGCGGATTTAAAATATTGGGGAATCAACATGGTACCCATTAAAGAGGGGGAGAGGGACTAGGGGCTGAAAGTATGCATATAACGCATTGCGTCATTTATGACCTGCCTTAAAGTACCAAACCGGAATTAGAGACAGTATGTAAAAAGAGAGTAAATTGACGCCGTATTATTCAGTATGGCATCTTTAGGAATGTCTGATATACAGTATATTTATGTTTGTATATTTACCGGTATATATATACGTATATATATACGTATATATACGTATACATTTACTCATAAGTTAAACATTAAATTTAATTTAGGAAAAAAAGCTATTATTTTTTCTGGCTGTCCTAGGGGGTTTTTCGGTCATTAAGTCAGAGAAAGGTTTAATATGAAGCTTATTACAGTTTACTTATGTAATTTAAGCAAGGAAAAAAATCTTTTTTACTGGTTTTTAGATTTCCCTCTGTTAGGCGCTCAGTTATACTTCCAGCCATACGACGCCATTTTTGATAAAATGGCTGTGGCCGATAAAATTATGACCGTGCAAAAGTTAAAATATTAGTGAATTATTGTCATTATTCATTAATTAACAAGTAATTATCGATGTAAAATCAAAATATTAGCGAATTATGCCCTATTTTATAAATGAAAATTCATAAATATACAACGTATACATTGGCTGGTATATATACTGTATATTTACGTATATATATACGTATATATATCCTGTATATTTAAGACTAGACATCCCTAGGCATCTTAGTAGCTTGAGCAGAAGAAAAATCGCCATTTTCCAAGTAAAGTCGTCTGGATTTAGGAATTTTCAAAAGGCTTTTCTCAAAAAAAGGAAATTCGAATAAAAACTTGAGGTCGTGTCTTCACATCCTATTCACCATTCGCTGTTGTGAAAGGTCACTATTGTCTATGGTCACCATAATAGGGATCTTTCAGAAGCTTAAGGTGACTCATTGCCCGAAAGATGGCGGTAGTCATTTTCCATAATAAACAATAGGGGAAACCCTAGCGTCATCTGCCATGAAACAGAGAAAAAGATTCTGAAAAATGCCTATACCGGAAACTGCGGAAACTAAATCCACGGAAATACAAAATGGCACGAAAATGGCGGTGACGCCATTTTTTAAAAAAGCTGTCGTTTAAAGGCCTGCTTGTTTTTATTTACTTTTTATTAGAGAAAACTACTTGAAAGATTTAAATAAGTGTCTAAAATTAATAAATGACGACGAAAAACTCTCTTTTGTCTTCATTATTGTAGCTTTAACTTTTAAAAAAATGGCGGTAACGAATTTCCGAGGATTTAGTTTCCGGTATTATGGTGACCCTAAACAATGGGTGTATTTGGGGAGCTCGGCAAAACCGGCTCCAGCCGTCTTGAAGCGTCCATGACCGGTATTTGCCACGGCAAAAAGTTGTATCCATTTTTCGCCGTGTCAAAAACCGGTCACGGACGGTTCGAGACGGCTGGAGCCGGTTTTGCCGAACTACCCGAATACACCCAAAAGTGACCTTTCACGATAGCGAATGGTGAATAGGATGTGATAGAGAGCCTTAAAGGAGAGAGTCGACACATAATGTTAAAGAGCAAGTCGTTTCTGATTGGTTTGTTCAAAAAGTGGTATCAGAAGCACCTAAGGGTTGCCAGATCGTGACGTCACTGCAATACTTAGCTTATGAAATATACTCTAAAAAAGAGTATAATCTGGCAACCCTTGGCGAACTGGTTACATATGCGTGATTTCTTTAAAGCCGTATATATGTTTAAATACTTTTATTAGACAAAAATTAATAGATTTTACTTAAACCATTGTCTAACTGAATGCATATAAACGAGTATATGCTTTAAACAAATAAGATTAATGCAAGCCGTTGAGGCTAAAAGAACTGCTGATGCCACTTTTTGAACTAACCAATCAGAGAGCTCCCATATAAGTGTCAACTCTCTCCTTTAAGGCTCTCTAGGATGTGAAGATACGACCTGAGTTGAAAGATTAAAATTTCATATGTTGGTAAAACTGAGAAATCTTCAAAATTCATTTTCCAATATGGCGATCCATTATGACTTCTAAAAAGCGAATTTAGAATTATCGGTGAGTTCGCCAGCCTCTTTTTATATAGGGCCTTTGGCCGGAATGAGGAGTATGGAAGTTTGGAGTTATCTTCCGGGCGCTAATTTCAGCATTTTGAAAGAGGAAAATGCTGTCTCTTTTTTTTCCGAAATTCCCATCAGGCAAGTCAAACTTTAGGACTTTTTTTATTGCCAGTGACACAATGGCATTTGAGGCTTGGTTTTCGATTTGTTAAGTACAAATCAACTATTAGCATTATTGACCAATGTGACCTCTAATAGGAGGGGAATAAGGAACTTGATGAATATTGGCATTTTTAATCCCCTTCTCGAATGGGAGCAATAAGCTACCTCATTTAAAAAATTTTTGGTTTTACCTCATTGGCGTTGTTGCCCCCTGGCAAGGGTCCGAATCTGATGTCGCTGGCGGCCGCGGCTGACTAAAGTCTCTGGTCGATGCCGATGCCGATGCCGACACCACCAAGCATCGATCAGATCCGATGCCGCCTCTGATTCCGATTTTAGTGGAAAAAGAATCAGAGATCAGGATGCCGGTGCCGATGCCGATGCCAGCGCAGCGCTAACAATTTCGCAGTGCCGATGCCGATTTCGGATATTAAAAAAAATCCGATGCCGATTCAAAATTTTCAAGCTTCGGATCCCTGCGGCCCCTGACCTCCTTTTGATCTAGCTGTTAAAAGGATTTTCATATTCCGTCAGTTTGAAACAACCCTAAGTTATGAACAACGTAACTTTCTGGTAATTTTTTTTAGACCGCCGGATTCGCGCCTCCGGCCGTCGCTTATGAACACATGCAATGGTGCAGTTCAAATGATAACGGTAAAACTATTCCCCCGAAAATTTGTCAGGGGTCCGAATCCGATTCCGATTCCGATTCCGGCACCGACACCCGATGCCGATGCCGACGCCACCAAGCATCGATTCTATCCGATGCCGCCTCTGATTCAGATTTTACTGAAAAATAAAATCATAGAACTATTCTAGACAATTTTTAAAATTAGGGGTCCGATTCCGACGCCAATGCCGATTTTGGATATTAAAAAAATCCGATGCCGATGATGCTAGCATCGGCATCGGTCAAAATTTTCAAGCTTCTGACCTCTAAAATTTGTGCTTAGGAAGACACTACTGCTATTTTTTATAAAATGAAAAACAAGGTTAAAAAAAAAAAAAAAAAAAATATAGAACACTTAGTGCCCAAAAAAGACATGCAGGATTGTGTAATGACAGTCTTTTTCTAGTTGTACAGTTACGTTTTTTACATTCCAATAACTGTTGTATTTTATTTTACAGGGGAATCTGATAATAGGAATTGTGAAGATCTCGAAACGTTAGTATGGACACCTAGCCATCACTTAACGGATAGACAAATAGATCAATTTTTAGTCATATCTAGATCAGTTGGAACTTTTGCCAGAGCTTTAGATTGTTCCAGTTCTGTAAAACAACCTAGCTTACACATGAGTGCTGCGGCTGCATCACGTGACGTGACGCTGGTAATTTTTTTTTTTTTTTTTTTATGCGCTTTCATCTATGTTACTTATAATCGTTCCCGACCGTTTTTCCTAAAAAAAATTAATTCCTAATCCATTTTTCCTAAATATTTTTGTTCCTAAAATTGTTTTCCTAACCATTTTTTTTTTCCTAGTTTTGAATTCAAATTCCTAAAATATTTTGATTCATAAAATAAAATTTTCTAAAATGAATATTTTTCCTAATTTTTTAAATCCCTAAAGGGATTTTAGGGAATTTTATTTTAGGGATTCTAAGATATTTTATTTTAGGAGTCAAAAAATTTTAGGAAAATGAAAAATTAGAAAAAAAGTTAGCAAAACAATTTTAAGAGCCAAAATTTCAAGAAAAAAATGTTACAGGAATTTATTTTTTTAGGAAAAATGGTAGGGAATCCTTAAATAATTAACGAACTTTTAGCTCTTGTTAGTTTTGTAGATGGCAGCACTGTTTTAAATTCTCCTTTCTTAATACTCATTTCTTCCACCAGTGGCGCTACTTCTCTTTAGCAGCGGTAAAAACTCTGTACGTCAGAGCCAAAAGGTTCAATATGCATTTTTCAAAATGGATGCCATGTCTAAATATAAAGATGATCGGATAGAACGAAAAGCGATTTTAAAAAGGCAGTGGCTACCGGTGTTTACATTAAATATGAAAACATTATTATTGTATTATTTATTTTGAATGTTAATAATTTGTTTGAGCGAAATGGACGTTTTAAGAGAGGTATTTCCTTGTTTTTAACAGGTTGTTTTGTGCTGATGTTACTTTTTTTTATCCAATTTTTTACATATCTATTTTTCTGGAAAAATTTTCTTGTTTTAATTTTTTTTTACAGTATTATAAGCTTATTTGACTCTTGAACGACTGGATTTCCATTTTCAAGACTTACTTTAAAAAAAAGTAATGTTTCGACATTTTTTTAAAAATGTTTTTCGAAACAAAACAAAAACACGGGCGGACATTTTTTTATCATTAACTTTTAAGTTTGGATGTCGAGCCACCATATTGAAAATGCATATTGAACCTTTTGGCTCTGACGTACAGAACTCTATTGAACTTGAACATTAGCAATAAAAATTGAAGGCATAATCATCAAAAACTGCTGAAGACATGCAGCGCCTCTGGCGGAATAACGAAAGTTTTCGTTGATAAAATTTTACTTTATTTTTCATTTCGTTTATTTTACAGTTCCACGCCATGGACACCCTTCACAATCACAGTTACAACATGTCCGAGGCTATTAGTAGATTAGTACCTTCATCAGGGCCAGTATTATGTCGAGACGAAATGGAGGAATGGTCAGCATCCGAAGCCAATCTCTTTGAAGAGGCTTTAGAAAAATACGGGAAAGATTTTAGTGATATCCGACAAGATTTTGTAAGCTTTTTTTTTCTAATTAATTGACTAATTGAAAAATACTAAAGATTTTTTTTTTTTTTTTTTTTTTTTTTAGCTACCATGGAAAACGTTAAAAAACATTATCGAGTATTATTATATGTGGAAAACAACAGATAGATACGTGCAACAAAAAAGAGTGAAGGCTGTAGAGGCTGAATCAAAGCTTAAACAAGTTTACATTCCTAATTAGTAAGTATTTTCAACGAGAAAAAAAAAAAAAATCAACCCTTTGGTAATGAATTTAATAAGGATAAAAAAAATAATCGTTTCCTTCAGGATATTTTCTCCGCTACTTTTCATAGGAAAAAAATAATGACTCTTGGAAATTCTTTTTTTTTTTTTTTCCCTCTTTTGTTGATGTTCTTGGAAGGGAAAGCACGTACTTTTTTTTTTGTTTTGTATCTTGAAAAATAAACTTGTCCTTTTTTTCCCGATTTTTTATTAATTTATTATTTGCTTTTCATTTACGTTAAATGTTTAATTATTTTGTTCCTTTTTTTTTCAGCAATAAACCAAATCCAGCGGTGATAAACAACAATAAAGGTGTACTAAATGGAAACAACCACGGTGATGGGATTATTAGCGGGAAATCTTGTGAATCTTGTCAAGGTAAATGGGGTAAAAGAAAAAGAAAAAAAAGAAAATTAAATTGTCCTGTTTTCTGTATTGCAAGACATTTCGCCGGGACAGAAAATAATTTGACGTTAGATTCCAAATTCCCGACGTTTTTTTATTTCCGGGAATCGGGAACTCCCGTTTTTGAAAAGAATATCAATCCCGGAAACGAGAAGTTCCCGTTTTGGTTAACTTTTCATTTCTCGGGAATCGAGAAATTGACACTTAAATTCCCAGGAATCCCGGGAAAGCTGAGAATTTATTTAGAAGGCAAAAAGAAAAGAAAATAATCCTGATTTCTGTATTTTGGGAATTAAGTTCGGAAATAAGTGGAGCCATGTCAAAAAAATTTTTTTTTATGTTGTTTAAAGGGCACGGTTTAGGCAAATTATGAAAAAAAAAAGTTTTTGATTTTTATAACTTTTTTCTAAAATCTGTGATAAATGGTCAAAAAATTGATAAAATTGATATTATTCCCGTTCCCGGGAAAAAAAACTGGTCGATCCCGGGAATTGGGAATTCTCAAAAATGAGAAAAATTCCATTCCCGGGAAACGAGATTCCCGACTAGTTAAGAAAAAATGTTCCCGAGAAATTTTTCGGGGAAAAAAAATTCCCGGGATCCCGAGAATTCCCGAAGGAAAAAATTCCCGAATAGAGGAATCTATTTGACGTGTAAATGTTTTGAGGTAAATTGAAGCAGAAGAAAGTTCCTTTGTATTGTTGCTTAAAAACTGCAATCTTGAGTCCCGAAATCCCGGACAAAATCGCGGAATGTATCCCGGAAATTTCGGTCCCGAAAATTGCCATTTTAAGTGTCATTTTTTTCCCCCCTAAAATTGACTCTTCTCCTTGTGCGTATATAAAAAATAATGTTTATTTTAAAAAATGACAAGTTGTGACGTGCTAACTATGACTCAAATGCCGGAAAATGATATTGAAATTAAAATGGAGAGGATAAAATTTTTTTATAAACCGACCACGCACGATTTTGTGGCATTACAGTAACCAGTCATAGGACCTTTACATTAATCCAGGGATCCAGGGATCTAGGGATTTAGAATAGAGATTGCTCCAGGACATTGCTCCGGGATAAATTTTCCCCAAAAAAAATTTCCCGGGAACTTTTTTTTAAAATTTTTGAGAATCTCGCTTCCCGGGAATGGAATTTTCCTCATCTTCGAGAATTCTCGATTCCCGATTCCCGAAATCAACTAATTTTTTCCGGGAACGGGAATAATATGAATTTTATCAACTTTTTGACCATTTATTACATAAAATTTTCAATATTTTGGGAAAAAGTTAAAAAAATCATAATTTTTTCACCCTTTTTGGTCTAAACCGTGCCCATTAAACAAAATGAAAAAATCTCTTTCGACATGATTCCGCTTATTTCCGAAATTAAATCTAAAAAAAATACGGAAATTAGAGTTATATTCATTTTTTTCGTCTTCTAAATAAATTGCCGGCTTTCCCGGGATTCCCGGGAATACAAATATCAATGTCTCGATTCCCGAGAAATGAAAAAGCTAATCAAAACGGGATTTCCCGTTACCGGGATTGATTTTTTTAAAAACGGGAATTCCCGTTCCCGGTAACGGAAATATGACGGGAATTTGCAATCTCTAATTGAGAATATTTTAATCCCGAAATCCCGAGATTGAAAAAGTGGTCCCAAGATTTCCGTTTCTACAATGAATTTACAACTACTTTATTTTTTTTTTAGCGACAAGTTCGAGTCAATGGTACGCTTGGGGACCATCGCACATGCAGTACAAGCTCTGCCAAAACTGTTGGTCGTATTGGAAAAAGTATGGCGGCCTCAAAAATCCATCCAGGCTAAGTGAGCAATTCAACTCGATTCATATTTTCATTTAAACGAATTAATTTTTTTTTCTAAATTACGTTTTAGGCGAGAGCGAGGGTGAAATAAAGAAAAAATCCGGTAGCATATCAGACGAAGAAAAAATTCCTTCCAGTATTGCTTCACATCGACCTCATCGTTGCACCGTAAACGGATGCGGGAAAGAATTCAAATTGAAAGCTCACCTGGCCCGGCACTACGCCACGGCCCACGGGGTCGTCATTAGATCCGGTTCCCCGAGGCCGATCGTCAAAACTAGGAACGCGTTCTATTTGCACACGACCCCTCTCACGAGACTTTCGAGACGCCTTTGCAGGCATATTATGCAACCGAGACACGCGGCCAGGTCTCCGTTCTGGCCCATTAATGTTCCAGCCATTAAGCAAGAATGTAAGGATTTTTTTGAATTTGAAAAAAATTAGCCGATCTTCTTTGACTGATGATGTAAATTTTGACGTTTTTTGTTTTCTTTTAGGTCAAGCTCAGATGACCGGGAAAACGCCGCTAGAGCTAAAAGAATTATTAAAATATCGGAAAAAAGATAGAGGAAGCGTCACCCAAATTGCCAATAGGTTAGGACACCCGGATGCTGTACCCGATTGGCTTCTGCCAACGGACAAGAATCTCATACCGAAGTCGGCGTGTATTATGTTCCCTAAGCCTCCCAAAGGACCAGGTAAATTAAAGGAGAGCTTTTTATTTTTTTGGCAGTTTATTAATTTTTAATTAATTAATTAATTAATTTTTTTTTTCAAGACGGAAGTTTGCTGTACGAAAGAGTTCCAAACAAACCGGAAGCGGAGAAAATATCCTTAAATAATATTTCTCCATCTCTAAAACGTCGAGCTTACGACGAAAA
>CM075209.1:18259198-18292485 GCA_037577465.1 Liposcelis bostrychophila | reverse complement strand
TGGACCCTAGACTTGGACTTGGACCTGGACCTGGACCTTGGCTCTGAACCCTGGACCCTGAACGGAACCTTAACTTGGACCCAAAACTAGGATTGAGCATTTGTCACTAACCTTCAATCGAACCCCAAATATTTTTGGGGTTCTAAGCCCTGATTTGATCACCAACCCAGATCGCCTTTGATTTTAAAAAAAACGGTTAGGAATTAGAGAAATAATCCAAAATTATGAATTTGTAAAGTTTTTATAAAGTAATCAGAAAACGGCCAGTGTGCATTTTTTTTCTAATGGCTCTTTCTCTTAAAAAGAAAGTGGCCACTATGTATTCCTTATACATTAGAAACGATGTTAAGTGAGACCGAGTCTAGTGAACCTACAATGCCCTGAATTAAGAATAGGCTTCACGGATCTTGGAAGAAATGACTGCTTTGTCTTAGACAATTAGAATATTAGACAATTTGTCTAATATTCTACTTTCGGTCAAAAAATCAAATTTCAGGTATGGGGTCGTGCATAAATTACGTAAGCATGGGTTAGGCCCTTTTTGCACGCTTTATCCTATTTCGCCTATGCTTAGCTTATGAGTAAGATGTCAAATTTGGACCCCCTCCCTCCCTAAATGTGCTTACGTAATTTATGTACGACCCCTATCAAAGGAACTCCTCTGATATTTCCTATAATTTTTATTGCAAGTTTCAACTTGTCTGAAATGCACGAGGTGCGGGAATGTCAATTTTTCAAAAAAAAACATTGTGGTCTAAAAGCTTTGACTTTGTTTTCTTGATTTGTATTTACTCTAAACAAGTTGAAACTTGTATTAAAAATACAAGAAAAAGTCGAAAGAGATTCGTTAGATACCCAAAATTTGAATTTTTTCCCCCGTAAATCGAGTGTTAGACTCAGCCATTGCTTCCGGTATTCCTTAAAGTCTCCTCTTAATGCACCTCTTAAATCCATTGTAAAAAATAATTGTATAGAGGAAACTTAATAATATTATTTTAACAACTTACTTTGTCGTTGATGTTTTATCTTCTGCAACATCTGCAATTGCTTCCGCAATTTCTTCTTTCTCCTCCAGCTCGTTCCCGCTAATTTCGTTGATTTCGTTTCCCTCGTATTCCTCCGTCGCGTTTTCCTCTTCGATATCTTCGTCCGTCACCACTTCCGTGCTGTTTTTCGCGATCCCTTCCCAAATGAAACTCGTCAGATAATCGAGCTGCCTTGTTCTGTCGTCGTGATCGTCGTCGTCGTCATCGTCCGAGGGCTTTTTCTTATCCAAAGTCGGTATGACGAGGAGGAGGCAAATCACGGCCAAAAATTTCACCAACATTTTGAACAACACCAATTTCAACACTATTTTGGCGACCATCTGAAGGTCGATTTTCGGGAGTTTAGGGAAAAGGGATAACATCACAGACGGAAGCATGAACGGGAACATGAAACTGCCGGGATTCGAAAACGGAGTCCCGTACGACGGAGAAGAAGAAGGTTGAGGGTGGATTTCTTCGAAATGAACCGGGGCGGCCGGGCCATAAATTTGAGGAGGGGACGGGGGAGGGGAGGTCGGAGGAAGGTAAGGTCGGGGTGGTTTGTAACCTTGATCGTACGTTATAACCGGATATTTGCTGTCTTCAATTTCGGAGGAGTGATCTAGGGTGTTGTACGGTTTTTCTTCCCCGTTTGGATTTGGTTTCCCGTAAATTACGTCGGGATCCTTTCGTTTTATACTTGGAGGGGCTCTGATTTGTGCGCGGGATTCCTTCAGAGCTCTTAAATAACTGTCCATTTCTTCGGCGGGAGCGGTGGAGTTCCTCTCGGAAATTGTGGTGGAGTTTTGCGGGGGTTGAGGCGTTACGATTTCGACTTTTTCAGGGGTTATGATTTGCACGAGTTCTCCTTTGCCGAAATCGGGAAGCGTAGCGATGATCACGAACAGGATCAGCATATCTGAAAAAAGAAATAAATAAATAAATAAACTAAAATCATACTGGGATATGGGGACATATCCCTACGTAGGAATACGTCTTTGGGGTACTGTCCTAATATTGGTAAATTTAAACAATGAAACGATTTAAAAATTTTAAGGCAATTTTTTTTTCCCGTTTTTGGTCAAAAATTTCGAATTTTTTGATAAATATAAGTAATTTTTTTTCCTGGCAAGAAAAAAACCTTAAATTTTTTGATAAAAAAGGTAGTTAAAAAACGGCGATTATTTAAAAAAGAAGTTAAATAAAATTTCAAGAAGTTTTTTAAGTCTTTGCTTTAGCAACTTTAAGTTTTTTGTAAAAGTTCTTGAAAATTTACAAAAAATTTTCAAGTCTTGCTTTCGTTCATGTGGTCTAATTTTAAATAAAATTTTAACTTTGAATTTCTTGTAAATTTTACTTTAAAAAATTTCAAGGCATTTTTTTGTTCGTTTTTGGTCAAAAATTTCGAATTTTTTGATTTAAAAAGAAAATTATTTATAGATTTAAAAAAAAAAAAAGTCATTTTTTTCCTGGCACTAAAATCACTTAAAATTTTTGATAAAAAAGCTCAAAAGTTGAAAAAAAAAATTGGTTTAGCAACTTTAAGTTTTTTGAAAATTTACAAAAGGTCAAAATTTGAAAAAAATTAGTCAAAATTTTAATTAAGAGGAGGCTTCAGATATTTATTTAAATATACCAAAATAAATTTCCATGGCTTAGAACTTTTTTTTGGAGATACAAATTAGAAACCTGGCTTCGTAGCGAGCTTCATAGTGATACTGGCATCTTTCCTTCAAAATTTCAGATTCTCAGGTTGTAAAGAAACTCCGGAAAACGCTTTGGAAAAAATATTCCCGAAATTTATTTTTGAAAACGTTTTCCGGAGTTTCTTTACAACCTGAGAATCTGAAATTTTGAAAGAAAGATGCCAGTATGAATGTAAAATTCGCTACGAAGCAAGATTTTTAATTTGTATCTCCAAAAAAAAGTTTTAGGCCAGGGAAATTTATTTTGGTATATTTAAATAAATATCTGAAGCCTTCTCTTAAAGTCTTCAAAAATTAAAAAAAAAAGTTAAATAAATTTTTAATTGTAATTTTGATCCTAATTATTAATTATTCAAATATTTTCTTGGGAAATGGATCAGATATTGAAAGCCTTGAAATTTTTAAGGCGGAAAATAACAAACTAACATCAATTAAAACATTAGTCGAAGCGGCGAAAGGACTCGAACCACCGACCTTCCGTTTTGTTGGAAAATTTAAATAAAGTTTATAAGAATTTTTTTTATTTTAAATAAAATTTTTGGTGCGAACAGTGCGTCACTGGACACCTGGACAGACAGATTTCCGCAGGACCGAGCCCCTCAAAAAATAGTGGAAAGTCTTAAAATCCTGGTGGAATACACAAGGATCCACCAAAAATTCCACATAGAATCCACCATTTTTCTAAAAAATTTATTTGCCTGGAGGAGGTTATAGTAGGGCCGCCCCACTCCCTAGGTGTACCAGTTACTTTTGGAACTATCGATTACCCCCAAAAGATACCCCATTTAATTTAAAGATTGAAGTTTGGCAGGAATTATTAATTTTTGGCGAAAATGTAAATCCTATGTTTAGCTTATGGGAGTATTATTACTTAATTAGAATATTAATTAATGGCATAAAAATTATATTTTTGATATTACAACGACAAAAAAAGCATCTACGCCCCTAACGCTTTAAAGAAAAAAAATATGCTCCCGACAAAAGGTTTAAATCGAAAGCCCCCGAAAGTTAGGATTTTAAAGTTTCGCGAATTTTTTTTTTTTTTTTTTTTTTTATTATTGAAATTAAAATTGATTTTGACAAACTTTTTTGAGCGGATCTTTTTAAAATTTTGCATACGACACATCAAATCAATTACGCATATAAATGACATGATCAATCACACCGACTTTCAATTATAACCGTACATTCTTACAACGCCAAATTTCTTTATTTTATTTTATTTTTTTGAATCGTATTTCCATTTAAAATGTATAAAGAAAAAAAAAATTCATCAATATTAAAATAAGAGTTCAGGAGAGCAAACTTGGGGAGCACAAAAAAAAGAAAAAAAAAAAAAAATCTCATTCCCGAGATCTTGCATAGTCAATGCGGGACATTGAAGAGTTTTCTGAACCGTTTTAATAATTCTCTGATACTTCACAAAAACTTCTTCGTTACTAATTTTTTTCCCCTTCGCCTTTTATCCTCAAGCTAATTTCTTTTCCAAAACTTGTAAAGGTTTAAAAAAAAAAAAAAAAAAAGTTCCTTTTTTTCTCCTTACATACATTAACTTTTAATGAATGCGAGAAGGAATTTAAAAAAAAAAAAAAGATAAATTTACAACTTTTTTTTTTTGGGAAAGTGATTTGTATCGATCGCTGAAGTGATAACGACGGTTTTAATTTTGGAAAATTAAAAAAAAAAAAAAAAGTACTTACTTGCACGCTTGAGAATCATGGTTTCCTCCTGATTTAATTCTTCGGCACTTGACAATGGTCAGACAGTAAATGGTGGACATCGAAAAAAAATAAATAAATCTATTCGAGGAGTGAACAGTTATGGTGGATGTGCCAAAAACGTGATCCGCAATCGAAGATCGATTAAAATATAGAAACGGTGATTATATTTTTTTTTTAATGGCCGTGCCATTGATTAAATGGGCAGAGGTATGATGAATTACTAAAACGGCGATTCTAGGGCGGTTTCGATTGTTAACGACGTCTCAAATCTAAAAAAAAAAAAAATGTGATCCAGAAATCCAAAAATGGATTTTTGCAATTAATTTTTATTAGGTTTGAAAGTGGCAAAATTTGGAAGTTTTAGCGGGTCCATGAAGTCAGAAGTACAAAAAAAGCTCGAATTCTAAAAAATATACCAAAGATTTTTTTGGGGGTTTCAGGGGAATCAAAGTTCAGAATTTGAGCTTTTAAAACAAAAAAGTTATTTTCTTTTTCAACTTTTTACTGCTAACTTTCCGGTTAGTAGAATGGAAAGCTCAAATTTTAAAATCAATGGCCTTAAATTTGAACTTTCAGAAAACACAACTCTGAAAATTTGAACTTTCTCCTGTGAAATTTGAAAAAATGATGCTAAAGATGCTAAAAATAAAGATGCTAAATATGGAATGCTAAATAAAGATGCTAACTCTCCTACAACCCTTGAGGCACAGGAATATTTTTCTAGGAAAAATAAAAATCCTCTTTTATTTTTTTCGATCAAAATTTTTCATACACTTTATTTTTAAATAAAATCTTTTTTTCACAGATTCAGAAACCGAAAAAATCAACAAAAAAGAATAAACAAAAAAAAGAACTTAAATTAGAAAAAAAAAAAAAATTAATCACAGTCTTTAACAAATCATAACCTGAGCTACTAAAAAACACTAATCCAAAAAAAAATTCATTTGTTTTTTTTTTTTATTCTAATAAAATTAAAAAATTTAATTAATTTACCTAAGCAATTATAAATTACAAAAATAAAAGAAAATTAACTTCATTCACTCGTTTTTTTTTTTATCTCATTCTCCCGAAATAGGTAAAATTAATAAATGGTCTACTTTTTGAAAAAAAAGAAATAAAATAAAATAATGGCGCTTACAATTCTCGTTTCAGCGATAAATCTTTTTAAAATTTTTGTAATGGCACTGGGAACGGCGGACAACCTTCGTCCCATTTTTTTTATTATCATTTTTTTTTTTAAAAAAGAAGGGGGAAAAAATTAAATATCACGGAAACGGGACAATTTCTTAACTTTTCGAAATAATAAAATGTATATATATATTTATATTTCTTTTTTGATATAGTATAAAAAAGCGCTAAAGCGAAAAAATCAAATTTAAAAAAAAAAAGTTAAAAAATAAAAATTAAAAAAGAGATTAGAAAACGCCTAAACACGGGGATGTTTAAGGGCGTTAGGTCTCTCTCGTGGATGGACGAGAATGGATGGATTTAGACAAGTTTTTTTTTTTTTTTTTTTTAAATGGTAATCTTTTTATGCAAGAGATTTTTTTTTGAAAATTAATATGCATTTTTTTAAAAAAAATTATCAAAGCGAAGTTTCAAAATGATTTTGATATTAAGCAATTCTCACGGGAAAAAAATTTAAAACTCTATTTTTAAAAAAAGTGCTTGAAAAAATGATAAGTTAATTAGGCCAGAAAAAGATGTTTTTTTTTTTCACTATTTTTTAGTACTTATTTTTCTAATTTTTATTCTACATCTCTGAATTTAAAGAACAATTTTTTTTATAATGCATTTTTTTTAATATTTTTTTTTATAATAAAAACATTGGTATCTCTTTTTTTATTTAAAAACTACTATTTACAAATTTATTTTTTTTATATATATTTATATATTTTTTAAATTCAAAGTTTGCGGAAAAAGATTTTTTTTTTTTTTCTTTTTTATTTTTTATCTCCAGAATTTTGAAAGCATGTTCCTTCTAACTGACTTGAGGCACTATTTTTTTTTATCTCAAGTAGAAACATGGTCCTGAACATGCTTTTACTTAAAACAATCTTGATTTTTTTTTTTCGTATTCTGTTTTTTCGAATAAAAAAGAAAAAAAAATTACAAGTCAATTCATTATTTTAATAACCGCAACATCCACAAACTTTAAATAAAATGTTCATGAAAATCAAATCGTTTCAACTAATTAAGTCGTTTTTTTTTCTTTACTAAATGTCAAGATAAATTTTTAAACGATAAAAAAATAGGAACGAATTAATTAAATGCAAGAAAAAATTATAAACTTTTTTTTTTTTAATTTTTCAAAAATATTTAGGGATATCGGAAAATAAAAATGAAAAACTAAGTTTTTTTAATTTTAAAATATTTGAAAAAGTTAACGAGGGTGCTAATGGACAGGTAAATATGTTTAACAAGCATGTTGATCAATTACGTTGGTAGAAATTGGGAGAAACATGTTGAACAAATATGTTGGGGAGAAACATGTCAAACAAACATGTCGGGCGAAACATGTCGAACAAATTTGTCGGGAGAAATGTCGAATCAACATTTGGGGAGAAACATGTCGAACATTCATGTTGGGAGAAACATGTCGAACAATCATGTTGGGAGAAAAATGTTGAACAAACATGTTGGGAGAAAAATGTCGAACAAATTTGTCGGTAGAAACATGTCGAATCAACATTTGGGGAGAAACATGTCGAACAATCATGTTGGGAGAAACATGTTGAACAAACATGTTGGGAGAAAAATGTCGAACAAACATGTTGGGCGAAACATGTCGAACAAACATGTTGGGAGGAACATGCCAAACAAACATGTCGGAAGATAATGCTTCACAAACATGACCAATTTGGCGGGCAAAAAATATGTCAGACGAACATGTTGAACAAATATGTTGGTAGAAATTGGAAGAAAGATGTTCATGGATCATGCTGGGATAAACATGTCGAACAAACATTTTGGGAGAAAATTGTCGAACAAACATGTCAAGAGAAGCATGTCAAACAAACATGTCGGGAGAAACATGTTGAACAATCATGTCGGGAGAAACATGTCGAACAATCATATCGGGAGAAACATGTTGAACAAACATGTCGGGAGAAACATGTCGAACGAGCATGTCGGGAGAAACATGTCAAACAATCACATCGGGAGAAACATGTTGAACAAACATGTCGCAAGAATATGCTTCACGAACATTATCAATTTGGCGGGCAAAAAATGTCAGACGAACATGTTGAACAAATACGTTAACAGATATTGGGAAAAATTTGTTGGGAGCACCATGTCGAACAAATATGTTATAAACGAATAGATTGGAAAAAACTTGTCGGTGGGAACATGTCGAACATGTTGGTCGAGCATTGACAAAAGATGTTAGGCAAACAGATTGGACATATTGTTAGAGAAACAGTGCAAAACATGCACAAACAGGTTGGACCAACAGGTATCATTTTCAACTAAAGACAAAAAATGATCCTAGACGCATTTGACAAAAATGTTGGACAAACTTTTGACAAACATGTTATACGTACATGTTGACCTGTTGGAAATTCATATGACATTTAGAACATAATCTCAAAGTACATGTTTATTTAAGACATTTGTACAACATTTATGTTCATGTTCTGTAAACCCTAATGTTCGTCCTTGCGATGGCATATTTAACATGTTCACCCAACAAGTTGGGAGAACATGTTAAGAGGGACATGTCGAACAAGCATGTTAAGGAGGACACGTGGAACAAACATGTTAAGAGCGACATGTTAAGAGGGACCTGTCGAGCAAGTATGTTAAGAGGGACATGTCGAACAAGCATGTTAAAGAAAAACATGTTTTACAAGCATGTTGAAAAAAACATGACGAAAATTTTTACTCAACATATTCGCCTAATACTTTCAAACAACATGTTAATCATTTTCGGCTTAAACGTATTTACCGGTTCATTTGCACATTTCAAATTAAATTCCATTAAATTAAAACAATTTAAATCAGTCTAATTTTTTTTTTTTTAATGTTAAGAAACCGAAAATTAAGAATTTTTTTCAACATTTTTTTATTTATTTTATGAGATACTGCGTACGTATAAGAAGATAACAGCAAAATATTTTTTTAAAAGATTTTTTTTTTTCTTTTTTAAATTACTTCGACTTATGTACAATATTTACAACTTTTATTTACTTTTTTTTTCCTAATCTGAATCATAAAAAGTTTTAACTCTTACTTGAAAAATTACAAATGGCAAAAAATCCTATCTACAGAAAACTGTGACTTTCAACAACAGGCAGATTAAAAACGATTGGTTCACTGTGTTTATGTACATTTTTTTTTCCTCATTATATTTATTAATTTTTTTAAAAAATATTTAGATATTCCCTAAATAATTTTGAAACAGATGTGCTTAAGACATGTAAAAATTACAAGAATGGTTGAAGTGTATAAATTATAGTTTTTTAAAAAGAAATATTAACGTATAAAATATTAATGGGTGTTTTTTTTTTCCAAAATCTTTTAAATCCGCTGAGGCTTTTAAAATAATTAAAGGGTAGACCCTAAAACTTTTGAAAAAAAAAAATTCAATTTTCGAACGCATCCCAGCAGATTTGCACATGAAATATAAATCGTTTTTGAATTCACTTCAATTCGAAACATTCTAATGAACGAACCTTCCATCGGAAGTTTTTTTTTTTTTTTTAAATTGGAATTATAATTTTCCTAACCTGCTAAGAATAAAAATAATTAAATCAAAAGAGACGAATTCGAATGACTAGAGTGGCAATAACGTGTACTTTTTTTTTTAATTTTAATTTTAATTTTTAAAGCTATTCTTCAGTGTATCAAAGCTTGTTTTTTTTTTATTTTAATTATGCATAATCAATGAATTATTTTTTTAAAATTTTTAAATTATTTTGTATTTTTTTTTTTTTTTTTGTCTTTTCCTTTTTTTTCTTACTATTTTGGCATCATTCTTTCGTTCTGTAACTTCCAATAAATTTAGTAACTGAAAATCACAAAACGTAATGATTTTTGTTTTTGTTTTGTTTTCTAAAAACGTTTCGTTTTCTTTTTAAACAGGATTCCAAATTTTTTTGAAGAAAAAAAAAAATTTTTTTTATTTTTCTTTTCTTGTTTTTTTTTTTTCTTTATTTTTTGGTCAAAAAATCTGATATTATGAAAAATGAGTGAATAAGTAAATAAATCCGTTCGATTACTTTTCCATACGAAATGATAAAACAATTCAAATTTTAAGAAAAATCCAACCTTTACTTCATTGGATAATTCATTAAGAGGGAATAATCGATCAAATCCTGTAATTAACAAACCTACTGGAACAATTTTGCTTCTTTAGTTATTTATTGAGTAGCAATATTTATAAATATACGGTATATTTATATCGATTGCGTAGCAATATATATAAATATACGTTATATTTATACTGATTGCGTACGGTATAAATATACGGTATTTATACTGATTCCGCAATCAATATAAATATACCGTATATTTATACTGTTTATATATAAATATACTATATTGCCACTCTGAAAAACGATTTAGTCGACCCAACCAAAATGTTAGTAAAGCAAATATCACCCCAAAAATTTCGGTTAGGACAACCAATTTTTTGGTTCAGCTCACCAAATTTGATTGGCTGAACCAAAAAATTGGTTGTTGTAACCGAAATTTTTGGGATGATATTTGATTTACTAAAATTTTGGTTGGGTCAACCGTAAGGGTTTTCAGTGTACCCAATCAGTATAAATATACCGTATATTTTTATATTGGTACATTGAAAAACGATTTAGTTGGCCCAACTAAAATGTTAGTAAAGCAAATGTCACCCCAAAAATTTCGGTTAGGACAACCAATTTTTTGGTTCAGCTGACCAAATTTGATTGGCTGAACCAAAAAATTGGTCAAAGGTCCAACCTAATTGGAGAAATTGATTGTCCTAACCGAAATTTTTCGGGTGATATTTGCTTTACTAACATTTTGGTTGGGTCAACCGAAAGGGTTTTTAAGTGTACGCAATCAGTATAAATACACTGTATATTTATATATATTGCTACGCAACCAGTATAAATATACCGTATATTTATATTGATTGCGCAGCAATATGTATAAAAATATACGGTATATTTATCCGTGACTACACGGTATATCTATTCATAAATATACGGTATATTTATACTTAATACAAAAGCTATCGATTTAACATTTCCATTAAAATTTGAAAAATTACAAATTTAAAACTAAAAACGCATGTGATGTAATTAATTATCCGTTAATTTTCCAATAGAGAAAGTTAATTACAAATTAAGACTTTATTCCACTCCGCAATCACTTATCATGTGGAATTTATCCTCGATTACTTAAAATAAATTTTTTTTGGTGATAACATTTTTTTAAAAAAACGGAATTGATTGTCATCATCTGATATTTTAAATTAATAATTTAAAAAAAAAAAAAATTCTAAGAATCGACCGGATGTATTTATTTCTCCTAGATTTCATAATTCGCACAAGAACTCTTCGAAAACTCATTTTTTTAAAATTTAAATTTCGATCTGAATACTTTGTGGTTACATATTTTTTAACATTCGGTTTAAGTCTTTTTTTTAATTTTTTTTCCACACGAAAAGAAAATCACATTTTATAAAATTAATTCTGCTCTTGGGATTTGTATTTTTTTTTTTTTTTTTGATTTTATAAAAATTTTTAAAAATTTTAGCGCTAAATTACAGACACTTAATTTCGCGCGAATAAGCAAAAAATTTAAATTTTTTTTTTATTATTAATTCTAAAAAAGATGAAAGATCTAAATTTTTTATACATTTAAATAAATTTCAAAAACCAATTACAAAGCTCCCTACTCGCTGAGTATTTTTTTTCTTTTAATTAAAGAAAGACGATTTTAAAAGCTAAATCCCACTGCAGTATTTATTTTAATTCGGAAAAAAAAATTGTTAGAGATTTTCTTTTCTTTAGAAAACAGGAATAACCACAAGGCAGTTTTTTTTTTTTTTTTTTTTTTTTTACTTTCGAGATTACCAAAATGATACCGAAAAGGAAAAGAAAACTATTTTTTCTTTTCGGTATCATTTTGTTGCGTATATCATTTCCTAAGGCTGTCTTTACTACTTGCTAAGGACGTGCTTGCACTGCTTTTAGCGCTGGATTTAGCGCTGCTTTGGCTATGTTGTTCGCCTCCGCTACCGCTGTTGCTGCCTCCGTCTCCGTTTAATGTGCTTGAACCTCCTCTCATGACTCTCCTCACCTGAAAAAAAAAAAATATTAAAAATTATAATCCGATAGGCTATCAAATTCCAATTTTTTTTTTTAATTTTAAAATTGCAGGATTGAAAACTTACGACGTTATTTACAAAACAAATAATCTACGAAAAAGAAAAAAAAATATAGATTACATTATTACAAACAATTCACAGAAATTGTTTTACTCAAAATTTACGATGTTGACAAATACGTTTAAAAAAAAAAGTGTTACGGTTTTTTTTACATACTACGACTCAAATTTTAAAAAAAAAAAAAATGGTGAAATGAATGTGAGATTTTTTTTTTTCAAATTTAAAACTAAAAAATCTACCACATGGAAGAATGAGGATTTTCGGATGCGAAATTATTCCGCTAGGTGCGCTGGATGTCTTTAATGGGAGCCAATCAAATCTAAAGATTTTTTGAAATGTGAATGTTTTGATTGGTTATCACTATGGCCATCTTGAGAGTCCCTAGAGAGTCCAAAGAGAGATAATCACCAACTCAGTCTGTGATTGATTGGAGAGTAACAGTATGTACACATATGCCCATTTTCAATTTAGGAAATTGGGACATAAACCAGCATTTGATTTTCATTTAGAAAAAAGCATAAATAAATATTTAGAACTGTAGCCGATCAGAGTTTCAATAGAAATGGCGAAAATCAAAATCTCTCCCTTTTAAGCTCTCTAGGGAGCCCCTAATGGAATAATCTTGCCCTAAAAATTTCCATTTTGTGGGGGGGAATATGGTGAACCTATAAAAAATGTGGATATTGCAGGAAAAAATCCATTCATTCTGCCTTATTTACATACATCGAAAGGAAGCTTCAAAAAACACCGTTAAGAATGAGTGTTTTGTCTAAACCGTTTCCGACCATTTTTTCTAAAAAAAATAAATTTCTAATCCATTTTTCCTTAAAATTTGGGTTCCTCAAATTTTTTTCCTAATTTTCAATTTTTCCAAAATTTTTTGATTCCTAAAATAAAATTTCCTAAAATGAATATTTTTTCCTAATTTTTTAAACCCCTAAAGGGATTTTAAGAACATTTATTTTAGGAATCAAAAAATTTTAGGAAAATTGAAAATTAGAAAAAAAAATAGTTAGAAAAACATGGATTAGTACCAAATTTACATCTTGCATAAAAAAATTTACATGGATTACATAATTACATGGAAAACATAGTTGGGAACCAAAATTTTTAGAAAAAATGGATTAGGAATTTTTTTTAAGGAAATTCGTATTAGAAATTATTTTTTTTTTTTTTTTTTAGGAAATTTGGACTATGAATTTATTTTTTTTTAGGAAAAATGGATTAGGAATTTTTTTTTTTTTTTTTTTTTTTTAGGAAATGAGGATTAGGATTTTTTTTTTAAGGAAATTTGGATTATGAATTGATTTTTTTTAGGAAAAATGGGTTAAGAATTTATTTTTTTTTAGAAAAATGGATTAGGATTTTTTTTCCCCTAGGTAAAGTGGATTAAGAATTTAGTTTTTTAGGAAAAATGGATTAGGAATTTATTTACCGTAGATTGGGGTGAAGTTGAAAGATTTTGGAGTTTACTTGCTCATAAAATCTTTATTAATAATTATTTTTTCTTCAAATTTTTTTTAAAATTTGGGTCTCCACTAGAAGTTTTAATCCCGAGAATTTCAATTTTTTTTTACTTTTTCGAAAGCTGGAAAAAAATTAAAAACCCCTTCTTTTCAACTTCACCCCACGGTGGGGTGAAGTTGAAAGCTGTTTTATTTTTTCCATTTGGGCCCTTCGAAACGCCCAATTTTACTTAAAATTGTATTTCAAACAATTATAATGACGGATAGTATATATTTCACGTGCAATTAATCCTTGTTGGTCCTCGAAAGCCAAACAATGTTAGCTTTCAACTTCACCCCATGTTTGAAGTCAAACTGTACAGGAATTAAAGCTAATTTCCTCTAAACCTTTGAAAAGAAGGAAAGAATCGGAATTTTCGGATTGTTATTTGCTCTCTTGCCTTAATTTCCAAAACAGCACCCAGGAAATGTTTTCCAGAAGCAAAATTTGGCAAAAGCTTTAAGTCTGCGACCTTTCAACTTCACCCCATGTCTCTCTTAAAATCAAAAATTTTTCAAAAAAGCTGTGATTATCAAAGCCTGAAAGCAATATACTGATTTTTTGTAACGAAATAAAAAGATAAGAATATTTCACGTCGAATAAAAGGGCTTTAAAATTTCTGAAGAAATTAAAAAGCACTAGCAGAAGTAAAAGTTTCGAAACTACCAAAAAGTTGCCATTTTTGTCATCCGCACAAAAGTTAAACAAGAATAGATGCTAAAATAGATATGAATTCGCAGCTTTCACATTTATACTACATAAGTATCCAGTAAACAATATCTACTTAATAAAACAAAAAATTTTTATTTTTAGTGCCAAAAATAAACCTTAAATTGTTTTCGGAATTTCCTTTCAACTTCACCCCACCTTTCAACTTCACCCCAATCTACGGTATTTATTTTTTTTTTTTTTTTTTTAGGAAATGAGGATTAGGATTTTTTTTTTTTTAAGGAAATGTGGATTATGAATTAATTTTTTTTAGGAAAAATGGGTTAAGAATTTATTTTTTTTTAGAAAAATGGATTAGGATTTTTTTCCCCTAGGTAAAGTGGATTAAGAATTTAGTTTTTTAGGAAAAATGGATTAGGAATTTATTTTTTTTTTTTAGGCAAAATGGATTACGAATTTATTTTTTAGGAGAGATGTGTTAAGAATTTATTTTTTTTAAAAAATGGATTAGGAATTTTTTTTATTATTTTTTTTTATTATTTTAGGAAACGTGGATTAGGATTTTTTTTTTTTATTTTTTAGGAAAAATGGATTATGAGTTTATTTTTGTAGGAAAAATGGATTAGGATTTTTTTTTTTTTTTTTTTTTTTTTTTAAGAAAAATGGGTTAGGGCGCAATTTCACGCCAAACATGTTCGCCGAACATGTTAGGCAAACATGTTTGTGTTCGATAAAAAGTGGCGAACATGTTTGGCAAACATGTTGGACAAACATTTTCACCAAACATTTCCCCCGACATGCAGGGGAAGCTCCACATAAGCAGTGACGCTTTTTTAAGCATGTTTGGTGAAAATGTTTGTGTTTGACAAAAGTACCGAACATGTCCGGCGAACATTTCGGACAAACATTTTCACCAAACATGCTTAAAAAAGCGTCACTGCATATGTGGAGCTTCCCCTGCATGTCGGGGGAAATGTTTAATGAAAATGTTTGTCCAACATGTTTGCCGAACATGTTCGCCAAACACAAACATGTTTGCCAAACATGTTCGACAAACATGTTTGGCGTGAAATTGCGCCCTTAGGAATTTTTTTTTTTTTAAATAGGAAAAATGGATTAGGAAATATGGATTAGGAAAAATGGTAGGGAATCGTCTTAACATTCGATTTACGGGGAAAAAATTCAAATTTAGGACATCTAACTATCTCCTTTAACGTTTTCTTGTATTTTGGTACAAGTTTCAACTTGTTCCACGTAAATACAAACCAGGTAAACAAAATCAAAATTTAGGATTTTTTTTTTTATAATTAAAAATCAAAATTTTTTGAATTTATTTTTTTGCACCTTATGCACTTCAAACAAGTTGAAACTTGCACAAAAAAATCCAAGATGTACCAGAGGAGTTCGTTAGATACCTAAAATTCAAATTTTTGACCGATAATCGAGTATTACACAAAACAGCCATTTTTTCCGGGATCCGTGAATCCTCCTCTTAAGCCTTGACATGACATTTATTCTGAGGCTCATTTGCACATAATTCGTTTTGGAAATGAAAGGTTATGTTTGTAAACTGAATATGCATTAAAACAAACTATGCGACAATGAGCATGTAGAATAAAAACCAGAACTAGTCTTTGTATCATAAACATTCCCAGGGTGTCCACCGACACAAGCACAAACTACCGTTTAGGTCACTAGGGTACCGGGACTTTTAGGACAACACTAAAACAGCTAGAAATTCGTTTGCGATATCTGGTTTGGAAAACTCATAAGCTGAACATGATTGCTTTCGTTTACTTCATTTTTTTAAAGATTTAGTTTCCTAATGAGATAAAAGAGCGGTCTTATATCCGGAAACATGTTTTAGAAATTTAAAAATGAATGGTGTCGGTGTGAGGTATGATGATCTTAAACATTTTGATGAGTAAGGGGACCCCATGGTACTGTTGAGCAGGTCTCGATATAAAAGAGGAAGGCTCCCATCCTTTCCAGACTGTGATTTGTCTTTCCTTGAAAATTTGTTTTCATCCGTCAAAACAAAAATGAATTTTTTCGCCCGCTTCAAAAACTAAAAATCATGATTTTTGGATTCGTGATAAAAAATCAGTCACGGAAGTGGTTTCCAGGCTTCGATTCCAATCTCTGCCTGCAATACGCCCCCTCCATACCTGTGTACTAATGTAATGTACTATTTCCCATAAGCTATCCCCACCAAATTTAAAAATTTTTTGTTAATTCCTTGCACGCCTGAATTTCTAACCGTAAAAAATTAGTTGCCCTGAGCATTGAGCTCCTCCAATGCATCCCTAATTTTTCAAGCCTTTAGGCTATAGGCAGACACCCTAATTCGAAATTCTCATTCACACGGATTTCCTTTTTTTTTTTTTTTAACGGGATGAGTTGCTTGTCTCGTCAGTGATTTTTCTACTAGTCAGTTACCTTAACCGGAAGTTAGCAGCTTCACTGGCATGTACAAACACACGATTTTAACAGTTCCAAATCTTCTTTCGCCGGTTCAATCCTGCAATGTGACTAGTTTACAGAAAACAAGATCAATATCAATCCTTCGTATATACCAAACAAACAACGTTTTTATATGACAAAATAAAAAGCTTTGGTGAGATGATTCGCCGTTAGTATGGAAAAACAAAAGCAGTAAAAAAAAAAAGAAATCGTCGAAACTTACACGATTATCAAACCGGTCAAATCGATCCCACTTCTTTTTTCACCCTATACTTGAAAAATCCTGTGAATTATTTGAAAATTAAAAAAAAGAAAATCGAAACAAAAAAAAAATTCTCAAATAAAAAAGATTTTGGGGACCCAATTTTATAGAATTACAAAAAAAATGAACGAAATGAATAAATATTACCACCGAAATCTCTTCGACGGAAGTAGGCGTCGGAGGCGCACTTCGACCCTTCAATTTACTTAAAACTTTATCGAGTCGATGTACGAATAAATCGATGTCGGTTCTTTTCATTCCAAGGGCAGCAGCTGCTGTTAAATATGGGATTGGATAATTACTGTGATGAGCACCCCAACCTGGAAAAATCGTTTTAGGTTAAAAAAGTTAATTTAATTTTTTCCAAAAATTTAATTGTTCTTACCTTCAAATTTACAACCAGCGACATCCTTGATATCGTTGCCAGTGATTACTCTGGTACCAGATACGCTTCTTAGAAAAAGCATTGATCCTAGCATTGTGATTGTTTTTGTGTCTGATCCCATTAATGATGTTAGTGTCATTGCTGGAATGAAAAAAAATAAGATTAAATTTTTGTGAAATTAAAAAAAAAAATTAAATTAGCTTACCCATTGATATGGGATTATTCTTCGTTTCTAATATCCTTTCACCATGTTTCGATGCAACTTTCCCAAGTTCTTCTTTCAAATAACTGTACATCTCTTTCCGTTGAGATATAAGATTTTTATACCCGTTAACACCCAATGATAATAATGTTATGAATACATCCATGGCAGGACTGGCAGAAGCACGGCCTTGAAAAAAAAAAAAAAAAAATTAAATAGACATACGATTTTATAAAAACTTTACAAAACTAAAAAAATTAACGAAACCTACCAGGATACATTTTTGATATTCTTTCAATGAAATTTTTATCAAAGCCAGCAATGACAGCACCTCCAACTGGAACAAGGAAATTTTTATCAGTGCTTTGTACAAATGCATCCACCCTTCCTTTTCTTGCTGCTTCTTGTATTAGGTGCATGCATCTGGTGCTTTGTAAACCATAAGCATTATTTATTATGTGTGGAATATTATATCGACTACATAAGACTGCCACCTGAAATTAAAAAGAAAAAAATTAAATCCGAAGCCTTTAATTTTTTTTTAAACATTGATCTTACTTGATCAACTGAATCACTGGCTCTAGGTGCGAAGCAGCTGGTTGTAGTCACAACACAAGCAATATGTTCGGCTCCTAAAGCTGCCATTTGTTGTTCCATTGTTACTAAATCAGTTCGTAGTTCATCTCCTGAAGGGGTTGTTTCAATTATAATCGGCTTTAATCCTACAAAAAAAAAGAAAATTATTTATTAAGGAATTTTAAATTTACATTACTTTGTTAAATCTTAAAGCTCAAATCCTTACCCGCAGTAACAATTGATTTAAAACATGCTTTTTGATCTATTCTAGACCAAAGAACAAATTTGGCATCAGGACGTTCCTGCTTTATAGTCATCATACATAACACCAAACTCATTCCGGTTGCCATTGGAACAACAAAGCAACCAGCTGATGTTTTAACACCCATAAATCGAATAACATCCAACACTAAGGAATTTGTGAGTTTATTGAGCAGACTAGAACCAGCAGCTTTGGGCTGAACTTCACCTAGGTCACCTGATCTACCGATCCCATGCCCAAGCCTATAATGTCTTCTTGCAACCAAAGCTGTAAAATCAAAAACGCCTTTAATAAACGCCTTTTCTTTTTTTCTGTCATAAAAAATTCAAACTTGTATACTTACCACAAGCAAATCTAGCTTCCCTTTCACCTATCCCGCAGTTTCCAGGAAAATTATTGCTATCCATTTGAGCTAGATCAGCTAAAAACAATTCTATTGTTGTGTCCTCCCAACCTTCTTCTGGCCATTTTCTCTGTAATAATTTTTAATTATCGTTAATAATTAATACTTACAACCAACTTTTTTTTTTTTTTTTTTTTTTCAATTACCTGTTCAATTAATTGCCTAATGAGATTCTCTCTTGATTTTTTAGCAGCTGCAGCTTGCTGTAAATAGGTGGCTGGGATAAGCCTTTCTGCTAACATAAAACTGTGACTGTTCATGTCCCCTAGGCTATTTCACCAGATATTCCGAGTAAATGATTTGCTACATTCATGTAATTACCTGAAAAAAAAACCGGAGAAAAAAAAAGTGAATCCCACTGGTAAACTCACATTGAAGAACAAATCTGAATACATTTTCAGGGTCACAACTGCATATTTCCAATAAGGGTGAAAATCCTGCAAGGCTCTTTATCAATAATGTCATCAAGGAGGGAACTTATCAATAGTTCACATAACGAATGCTGCCTTCTTCTTTATGACAACGTTTTTTTACAGCACTATTCCAGGGAAATCTTTTTTCACTTGAATTGCGACGGAAAAAACTCGGAAAACTGGGTGAGAAACGATTTTACTGTACCAATGATTCTGAAATCAGGATCTTACCGCCATGATTGTTATCGTCCCGAAAGTACGTAAATAAGGTAAAAGGTTAAAAAACAGGGGAATAATGGCGACAATCCTTCTGTTCTATATTTTGACGTCTCTTTGGGGAAGAAAGGAACTTGCGGAAAAGTCGAAAATTCATAAATAAGATAATAAAAAACATCTTACCAGTTTCCGTTGCTTCTAAACCACTGCCTTCTATGTACGGCCATCTAATAATGGAAAACAATATGCGTTTAGTTTTTTACTCTGTGAATGATCCATTGATCATAAATGAAACAAACTGCACCATTAAAATCAGGGGGGTGCAACTCTTACGGAAGGTTTGGTTCTTCGGCCATATTGAAATCCACAGCCCTCTGTAATTTGGATGACATATGTTCTGTCGCCTATATATAAGAACACTTGTTTTGGCTATCGCAATTGGTTTGTTGCAGTGGCTAAATGTGGTGATGCATCTGCTTACCAACCAATCAGTCGTGGGTTCGATTCTAGGCTTTTTTTTTCTTTCTTAAGAATTTAGCGCCATCTAGCGAGTCGGATGACAAACTAAGACCTCTCGTTTGCGGAACCAATTTTCAACATTGAGTCACATCTCTACGTAGTTTTATTTGCTCTGTGATTAAAATTATATAAAAAAAAAAAAATGGCTGCTGTGAGTGTTACCGGTTGTTTTCGTTTCGGACGACTTTTAATGGATAATACACTAAATTTAAGACGTGCTTCAAAATCGGGGTAAGTGATTTTTTATAACTCCGATCCTCATTAATAATTTGTTGCTAAAATATTGATTTGTCAATCATTTCCTGTTCATCTGATGTAATTCCTTCCCATGTTACATTCCTTCCATGCTTCCTGCAACTCCTTTTTTTTTTTTCAGAAATTGTAATGATTTTTCATTTATTTTTTTCAGGTTACAGTTAAAATCGATGATTGGTAGTACTCATTTTCCAAAAACTTTGTTTAGTGCAACCACAAATGAAAACGTTAAAGATAAACCAACAGAATCTGAAGGGGAAGCAAAAGAACAATTATCAGAGACAGAAAAAAAATTAAAAGGGGAAATTGAAAAACTTAATAAAGATATAGAAGATTTAAATGAAAAAGTACACACATTAGAGGTTAGTATTGTAGTTTTGTTTTCCAAGAAAACATATGATCGTTATCCTGATATTGATTTGCTTTTGTTCGATTTTCAGGATAAATATAAGAGATCTTTAGCTGACGGTGAAAATTTAAGATTACGACTAACTAAACAGATAGAAGATGCAAAAATTTTTGGAATACAAAGCTTCTGTAAAGATCTACTAGAGGTACCTGGTATTTTTTTATTTGTTTGAAACATGTAAATATTAATCTTGTTTTTTTTTTTTTTTAGGTTAGCGATATTTTACAAAGAGCAACAGAAAGCGTTCCAAAAGAAGAAATCAATGATAAAAACCCACATTTAAAAAGTTTATATGAAGGTCTCACAATGACTGAAGCACAGTTGCAGAGTGTATTTAAACGACATGGGCTTGTTCCGGTTAATCCCCTTGATGAAAAATTTAATCCTAATTTACATGAAGCTTTATTCCAACAGGTAATTTTTTTTTTTTTTTTAAATGTAATTATCTTTTTTTCTCACCTGCAAAAACAATATTATTAACCAATGTTTTTTAAAATTTAATTTTAGGAAGTTGAAGGCAAAGAAGCTGGAACTGTTGTAGTAGTATCTAAAATTGGTTACAAGTTACACGAGAGAGTTATAAGACCAGCTTTGGTTGGTGTGGCCAAAGGATAATGTCACTTCTAATGTAGGAAAAATTTATTTTGAACAGTTAATTGGCAGTTGGAATATATATTATTTACTTTAAATTGTGGATTTTAAAATTTTTTGCTCCAAATATTCAACCTGAACATTTTTATAGATTTATCATGTATACTATCGTTATTCCAGACATTGCAAGATCACTTGGATCCTATTTACCCATTAACAGGCATCTATATGTTTCTGCATTGGGATTTTGATTTTGGTCTTTGTGTGCTTTTTTTTTTTTTTCAATTTTCTACTTATCAGGTTTTTTCGAAAATTCCGCGGGAATTCGTGCAGGGAATTTTTGATGTTGGCAACACTGCAATCCTTCAAAACAAAGTAGAATTAAACGCGTGTAGGGAGTATTTTCTTTCTTTTTTTTTTTTTTAAATGTAATTATCTTTTTTTCTCACCTGCAAAAACATATTATTAACCAATGTTTTTTAAAATTTAATTTTAGGAAGTTGAAGGCAAAGAAGCTGGAACTGTTGTAGTAGTATCTAAAATTGGTTACAAGTTACACGAGAGAGTTATAAGACCAGCTTTGGTTGGTGTGGCCAAAGGATAAAGTCACTTCTAGTGTAGGAAAAATTTATTTTGAACAGTTAATTGGCAGTTGGAATATATATTATTTACTTTAAATTGTGGATTTTAAAATTTTTTGCTCCAAATATTCAACCTGAACATTTTTATAGATTTATCATGTATACTATCGTTATTCCAGACATTGCAAGATCACTTGGATCCTATTTACCCATTAACAGGCATCTATATGTTTCTGCATTGGGATTTTGATTTTGGTCTTTGTGTGCTTTTTTTTTTTTTAACATTCATCCGATTGAAAATGGATGAAGAAAAGGTAGTTGGTTTTCATGAAATGGAAATTGATGACAGACTATTAAAAGTAAGTGGAATCAGTTGCAATTAAAAATTTCATGCCCTTCGGAAACATTGTCATGCTGTTCTAACCTAACCACGTCAATTAAATAATTTTCTTTTTTTTCTTTGCACAGGCAATAGCCAAGTTAGGATGGGTCGAACCAACTTTGATTCAGGAACGAGCGATTCCTTTAATACTCGAAGGGAAAGATGTGCTAATGAGAGCTAGAACCGGAAGTGGAAAAACTGCTGCTTTTGCCCTACCTGTTATTCAAAAAATTTTGTCACAGAAGCCTGTAAGTACTACAGCTGAGCATTGAAACTGAAAACGCCAATTAAAAAATCTTAAGTCATCATGAACAGCCCAAAATCATCATCAGTAGTTTTCATGATTCCCTAAGCAATCAAAAAAAAAAATTACTGAACTTTTTTTTTTGCTTTTAGGTATCAAAAGAACAAGTAATTCGAGCTCTGATAATGGCACCTACGAAAGAACTCTGCACTCAAATCTTTCGAAATGTAAATGACTTAACCATTAAATGTTCAAGAGAAATCAGCTGTGTCGATGTATCACCACAAATGGATTTAAACTCTCAAAAACCTCTTTTAATTGAGCGGCCTGATATTGTCATAGGTACTCCTGGCAGAGTTTTACAGCATCTTAAGGCTAATAATTTAAGTTTGAATTCTTCATTAGAAATGCTTGTTATTGATGAAGCTGATTTAATGTTTTCTTATGGCTATGAAAGTGACGTTAAACAAGTTTTAAAGTAAGTCCAGATAACTCCTCAATTCCATACAAATCGTAATTTTATTAAAAATCAATTTTTTTTCTTCCTTTTTAGATTTTTACCAAAAGTGTATCAAGCTGTTTTAGCCAGTGCAACATTATCACAACACGTTTTAGATTTAAAACAATTAGTTCTTAATAATCCAGTTATATTGAAGCTTGAGGAACCAGAATTAGCTCCAACTAATCAGTTATCTCATTACCAACTTAATGCTGAAGAGGAAGAGAAAGCTGTTATACTTTACGTTTTGCTGAAATTACATTTAATTAGGGGGAAGACTATCATATTTGTAAACTCCGTAGACAAGTGTTATAGGATAAAATTATTTTTAGAACAGTTTGCTATTCCGACTTGTGTTTTGAACTCTGAGTTACCAGCTGCTATGAGGTGTCATTCGGTAAATCAGTTTAATGAAGGGGTTTATGATTTGATTGTAGCATCAGATGAACATGCGTTGGATGATCCTCAGATACCTGATCCAAAAAAAAGGTAAAATTTTTGTGATCTTGTTTTTATAAATTTTTATTAAAATATTTTTAATAATTTTTTTTTTAGGGAGAGAAATAAGGATAAAGAGTCAGGAGTAGCCAGAGGGATAGATTTTCAATTTGTGTCAAATATTATTAATTTTGATTTTCCAAAATCGATAAACTCTTACATTCATAGGGCAGGGCGAACTGCTAGAGGGAATAACGAAGGGACAGCGCTGTCGTTTGTCAGCATAAAAGAGAGACCTTTGCTAGAGGAAGTTGAAGATCATTTGAAATCATGTTTTAACGATAATTCAAGTCAGCCAATTATTAGGTATGAAGGCTCTCAACATTCGCAGTTAATCAGATTGTAATTAATTCTTTGTTCAAAATTAAAATTTAATTTTTTAAAAATTTTTTTAGGGCTTATGAATTTAAAATGGAAGAAGTTGAGGGATTCAGGTATCGAGCTAGAGACGCTTGGAAAGCAGTCACTAAAATTGCAGTAAGGGAAGCTAGGTTAAAAGAAATTAAACAAGAAGTTTTAAATAGTAAAAAATTAAAGGTAATAATGAAATGGTGAAAATGCTGATTCTTTAATAGTCATGATCGTTAATATTTTTTTTTTTTTTTTTTTTTTTTCAGAGCTTTTTTGAAGATAACCCTCAAGATTTGCAATGTTTGAGACACGACAAAGCTCTTCACACTGTTAAACCTCAGCCTCATTTAGCTAATGTCCCTGATTATATCGTCCCTTCGTCGCTTCGAAATATCGGATTACAAACCGGAGCAAAGCGGAAGAAGTTACGGAAAAATATTTCTGCGGCTAAGGCGAAATTCAAATCTAAAAATCAGGATCCTTTATTAAGTTTAAAGTTTGCGGGATTAAAAAAGAAAAAAGGAAGCAAATAAATTATGAGTCAGGTGAAATTTGTTTTGATTTTTTTTTCAATGCGAAAACGGAATTGCATAAAAAATGGCAGGTTTTTGGAAAGAATTTCTGTGCCTCAGACGCAAAATATCGAATTTTAAAAAAGCAAGATGGACATAATACCTGCTATTCCCTTAACAAACGGTCCGTTATGTGTTTTTGAATTCGGCATTTCGGTTCTGAGGCGCAGATTTTAAAAAAATATATCTGACATTATTTATGCTAAAAATTTTGTTGACAATTTCCAATCCGGGACATTTTCCTGCAAAAAACATGGTTGGATAATTTGTGAGCCAATTAAATTCTTTTCAGCTGTTTTTTTTTTTTTTTTTTTTTTTTTTTTTTTTTTAATATTTGCAAAGGAAGGTTTTTTTTTTTACTTCATAAGGGCCGGAGTTGTTTTTGGGAAATAGGACATTTTTAATGGCTTGGCTATTGAAATGTATCCAAGCGGCGTTGTTGTCGTCAATGGCTGAATGAAAGATGGTTCTTTCTAGGATATGCATTTTTATGGAGTTGCACTAATGCATAACATTCAGATGGGCTTTTACAGTGATCATAGAGAATTTTTGAACGGCTAAATCCAAGAATTAAAAAAATGACGTTGGATTGTAATCGCAAAAAATAACCATTTCAGAGGCCTCCTCCTCTTATCTTTATTACCCAATACTGAAATGGTGTATAATTTAGAAAGTGATTAAGAATTCATTGCCACTTTAAAAAAAATGAAAAACTGAATTTCGAAAAAAAAACTGAATTTCAGAAACGGTATTTCAAAAAAAAAAAAAAAAAAAAAAAAGTTGTCATAGACTCTGTTCCAAAAAAGCCCAGTTTCTGATTTTGGGGATTTTATAGTCTCAAAGGATAAAGAGCGAAAAATTAGATCTTTTATCAAAGTAAACGATGGATTGAATACTTATTCAATTCCTCCCTAAAGTGAGGAGGGGGGTCCAACGGTCCGAATAATTTTTTGAAATACAAAGGGATGTTCGATTCCGATTTTCGGAATCGATTCCAAGAATCGATTCTTTTCACTTTATCGATTCTCCGGAATCGATTAATCGGCACGAAAGGGAATCGATTCCAAAGTTAACTTTTTTTTTTAAAGCGGAAAATGCAAATAAAATGAATTAAAATAGAACGAAACATAAGTGCGATATAATTAAAAAAAATTTTCATGAATTTAAGTCATTTTTCTTTTTGAATATTTATAATTTCGCTTTTTTTTTTTTTTTTCTTTGTTTTAATTTTTAGAGAAATCAATTCTTCAGTTTTGGGTCTTCACATGGTCTTCGGTTTTGGGATCGAATCGAATCGGAATCGAAAGAGTCGGTCAATAGTCAGTGGTATAATTTAAAAAATTTTCATTAATTTAAGTCATTTTTTTTTTTTGGATCTTCATAGGATTCGCGTTTTTTTTTTTTTTTTTTTTTTTTTTTTTTTTTTTTTTATATTTATTTTTCTTGTTAATTTTTAAAGGAATCGATTTCCAGTTTTCCCGAGTTTTGGAATCGAATCGAATCAGAATCGAAGTAGAAAAGACTCAAATCGGAATCGAAATAATCGGTCAAAAAAGAATCGATTCCTGAAGAATCGAATCGGACTCGATCCCTTAAGAATCGAATCGGACTCGATTCCTGAAGAATCGAATCGGAATCGAACATCCCTGTAAATACAATTGAAAAATTAATTGGAGTAAAAGTAACGACTTAAGTAAAGCAGTTCAAAATACATAAATAATTAAGAAGTTAAAATAAATTAATTAGAGTTTAAATTTTTTCCGAAATAAACTCTGTAAATTCGGCAGTTTTCTCTAATACAATAAACAGTAAACACACTCGTTATAGTATTTACTAGCCGCTTCGGCTGGCCTAAGGTGTTGTGGAAAAACTTTAAATGCTTTTTTTTTTCCCTTAAAAAAAAAAAAAAACCTTTAATTTTTTTATAACCTTTACCGTCTGTTTTTTAGATTCTGCCATTCTATTTCTTTATTCTCTTAATAAATGAATTCATTTCACTCCACTCTTCGGGTACCTCTGCTGTATTCTTTTACTGAATATCTCCCCGGTTCCCTCTTTATGATCCGCATGCCGACTTAACCCCCAACGTAGTGGTGTGTTGGATAAATTAAATATCATTTCATTTTATTTTTTTTTAATTTAATTTAATTTTATTTTTTTTTTACCACAAATCTTTTGTTTAAATTAATGGAAAGTTTTTTCGCTTATCTTTTGCGAAAATTTCGTGTGGGATGATGGGTTGTGATGAACTATACATGATTTGAAGTAAAAAAACAAAAAAAAACAAAATGGAAATATAAAAATATAAAGCGAAGGCAAAAAAAAATATAAATTTTTGAAAGGAAAACTTGGCATTAAAAAAAAAAAAAAAAATTGACTATAAAATTGGAGCATTTGGAGCAAAATTTTTTGAAAAGGGCAGACATGAAAAAGTTTTTAGGTAACTAAATTTTTTTTTTTTTTTTTTTTTTTTTTTTTTTTAGCAAAATTTGTTTTGTCTGCTACGACATTTTTTAGGCAACTAAAACTTTTATCTATTTTTTCGCCAATTTTTTATTAACTATATACTACGACTTTTATTTCAATATTTTAGGCAATTAAAACTAACTATTTTTTCGCCAAATTTTTTTTTTCTCTGCGGACAAAAATGAGACATTTTTTAGGTTACTTAAACTTGTATCTATTTTTTCGTCAAAATTAGCTTGTCTGGGGGCAAACGTGGACAAACGGAGGGGTTTTATTATATAGGTAGAGTAGATAGATAGAAGATCGAAGATTTATGACACTTGTTCTTAAAAGTATCGTGGAAATATTTTCATTCAAAATAAGGAGAAAATTAACAATAAGGTTGATTCCGTTAGCACAAGTTTGAGAATTTTGTACCCCAACCCTCCTTTCATCACCATAGAAGACTTTTTTTTTTTTGGAAGAATTTAAACTGAGATCGAAATTTTTTGGACCTCATTTTCCCCTCCGTGAGTTGTAAAAAAATATTTGGATGATCCCAACATGTTCGGCGAACAAGTGGTTGGTGTTGGATAAAAATGGCGAACAATTTCGATGAATATGCTGGAGAAACATTCCAATTCGGCAAGTTTTGGTTTCTGTTCTGGAAAAGTTTTTATGATGGTCTAAATCATTCCTATAGGTTCAGATTTAGGTCCCGGTTCCCTCTTTAGGAGCCATATACCGATAACCCCAACCGAGAGAATTACACCCCCCCTGCCTTAAAGCAGTTTTTGGTTTGTTGGAAAAATTTAAAAAAATGAATTATTCACTATATTTTTAAAATATTTAATGCTGAAAATTTCATTACAAATTTCTATAAGGTTTTTCTCCGACAAACTTATTTACATAATAGTCATTTGTTATCCCAATCCAGCAAGCCTCTTTCAATTAGTTGTCCATAATATTTGAAGGGGATGAAGTTGTTTAAGTTTGCTTTTTGGAAACAAAGAAAACTCCATTTTTAGTGGCAACATAAATTTCGTTAGTTTTTTTAACTTTCAG
This sequence comes from Liposcelis bostrychophila, assembly GCA_037577465.1. NCBI lineage: Eukaryota > Metazoa > Arthropoda > Insecta > Psocodea > Liposcelididae > Liposcelis > Liposcelis bostrychophila. Next base: position 18,264,890 of record CM075209.1, on the reverse strand, counting down.
GAAGGATTCGCCGTCAATTTCCCAGTCTAGATCTTCAGTTCTTATTTCCACAAAATCTTCTTTAAGATTATCTAGATTTCTGATTTGAAGTCCGTCTTCTAATAGTACCCACAAATTATTTTCGTTGTCAACGGCTAAATCACATATGTATCTTTCCCCAAAAAATACTTCGTCGTACTTCTCCTTCGTATGTCCCTCCGTTGCTTCCGTTTCTAATACTACCAGTATTTGATATCCATCAGACTTACGGTGAGCGAAATAAGCCGTACCATGCTTATCTTCAGCATAAATAGGGTGTTTATTGCCTTTTACCATTGAAGGAACAAAAGAATTTTTGATCCTCTTTGGAGTTAACATTTCCTTGGTGATGAAATAAAGGTAGCTTTCAAGTCCATTAAGACGATCCTCTATAATAAAAAAACGCTGGCTAAATTTCCTGTCGAAAAAATAATACGTAGTTCCAGGTGTAGCTGAAAGGGTCTTCGTTATGCCCTTCTTTGAAATCTTGACAGAATTTAAGCCGTCGGAGTGGGCATTTAAAGACACTGCAATATCATTCCAAACTTTGAAATCTGAAACCCCGGTGGCATTATATGCCTTAGGGAAGTCTTTTAATTTCTCTTTTTCAGACAAGAAAGCTAAACTTTCATAGTAAAGCTCTTTATTTAGAAAGGCAACATAGCCATTCTCATATAATTCACAAGCATGAAAATAAAAAGGACCGCCATTGTAAATCCTGACAACAGTATAATTCTTCGCATCCGGTCTCAACAGTTTCAACCCCCAACTATCAGGGCCGCCATTGAAATATAAAAAGTTGTCATAATCAATACAATACGCGTCATGGGATTCTTTAGCTTTTGTATGATAATAGCTAGCCTTCCAATCTTGTAGCTCCATGTTATCCAAACTCAATCGGTATATGTGATGCCAAGCATGATCTTTTCTCTGGCCATCCGACAGGACGATATAGGTGAAATCGATTGTTGTTACTATCGCTTTGGCGTAATTTTCATGAAAGCTGTGTAAGAGTTTCTCATTTCTACGGTCCAGTACATAAAGATAAGTTGAGCCTCCTCTAACGTAGGTATTGCCTCTAACGTCAAAATCGATTTCAGTCACCCTTGTTTCTATTCCTTTTACTTTCTTTATTTCATAATTCTTCGCATGAAGTACATTTCCCTTGCAATGAAAATTTGTCAGCGTTAAAAGAATCGCTGCTAATTTGAGGATCATAATCTGAAACGAAAATCACAACAAATTAATAAGAGTTGATTCAGTACGGGTGAATTCAAGGACTGAATTTTGCGCCGACCATGTTTATCGAATAACGCAATTTCACAGGGTGGAAAAATAATAATTTGCTATTTAGGCCAAATTTTTTCATGATGTTAACATGGGAAAAAATCCATCAAAATTCCCCGGTGCGGAAAATTTTGTCCGAAATTTTTTTGTTTCACCATTAAATTTTCCTTGTTAAGAGCTATAAAAAAGTTTTTCGGACCCCGGGTTCGAAATGAGGGGAACATGTGTTTTTCCGGGATGAACATTTTTCTAAAATCATATAAATTTCATTCTTTTAATTTTACTATTTTTTTTATTAAAAAAAATCATCGACTCCCTGTAAAAAACTTTTGATTCCGTGCTAATTAATCTTGAAATTAAAAAAATTAAAGAGTAATAAAAAAAAAGTTTTATTCTTTTTTTTTTTTTTTTTAATTTTTTATTTATTTATTTATTTTTTAATTTTAAGATTAATTAGCATTAAATCAAAAGTTTTTTGCAGGGTGTCGATAATTTTTTATATAAACATTATTTGCGTGGTAAAAAAAAAAATGAGTAAATTTTGCAAACGATTAACTTATGACCTTAGAAAAATTTTCATCCCGGAAAAACACATGTTCCCCTTATTTCCGACCCGGGGTCCGAATGAATTTTTCGCAGCTCTTAAAAATGGAAATTTAAAATAAAAAAAAAAAAATAAATAAAATTATAGTATATATCGTTACTAGAGAGTTATGGGTAAAATAACACCGAGACGAATTTGCCGCTCTCGCTTCGCTCGAGCGGCAATCGTCGAGGTGTTTTTTTACCCATAATTCTATATTGACGATAGATACTTTTCTTTATAAGTGGTACACCTGCAGAGGAATTTTTTGTAAACAAAAACAAATAACATTTTTTTGTTTGAACAAGTGTACCAACATTAATTCTTAGGTTGGCATACTTGCTTTGCATCAAAAACAGTTGGTGGTGACGTCAGAGGCATGTTATTTGTGAAATAACTCCCTAGGGCAGGATATTTTGGTGTTATTTAGGTCTGTTATAAACAAAATATCCCCGAGACAGACGACACTGTTACAACAAGACTAACATTCACGTATAAAGAAAAAAAAATAAAACGCGAAATTAAAAAAATTCGTACCAACATTTTCCGCTTTCCCATTTTCCGCAGCGGAAAATTTTTATGGATTATTTCTGATCGTAACATCAAGAAATAATTTGGCTTATATAGTTAATTATTATTTTTCTATCCTATTTTATTGTATTCTATCCTATTTTCCTTTATTATCCTATCCCTGAAGATGGCTACAATTGGCACAAAATCTCATCAAAAAATTAATTTTTATTTGTTAAATTTTTTTGAAAATAAATTTTCAATTTTTCTACCTTAGACATTCGAAAAAAAAATTAAAACAACTAAATTTTTTGAAATTAAAAGAAAATTCTGAAGAATTAAGTTATAATGGAAATTCTTAAGTAAGATTTGCCAAACTTTACCCCTCCCCAAGTAAGAAATCGCAAGAATTTCGAGTACTCCCTCCCCCCCTTTTTCGGTCTTACGTAATACTTAAAGGCTCCTTTTAAGCGGTATTTTTTTTTTTTTTATTCCTATTTGTAAAAAAATTTGCAAAAATAACATTTTCCAACATTTACGTGTACTATTAGGAGGGGGGAATCTAGAAAATTTAAGTAACATTTATTTCAGCAGGAGAAAACTTACGAAAAATGGTTGCGTAGAAGTGCTTACGTGTACCCCTTCCACGTATTGTGAGAATTAAATTGCTTCTGGGGGGTCGTATTTCTATTTCTTGAGAAAATAAGTGCTGGAAAATTGTATAAAATTAATTTTTCCTCTTTTTTGGTAACGCTAATTATTTAGATGATCAAATAAAAAATATCGAAAAAAAAAAAAAATTAATTGAATATATAAAATTACCTTTGAGAATCCGATTTGTGTGCTTTGGAACAAGAAAACCAGGCAATTAAATTAATCAAAGCTTTTGATTCATATCAAGTAACTTTTATGATTTCTTACAGCTTGAATGAACTTCACGTATTAAAAGTGAAAAAAGATAAGGAAAAGTGTCGTTTCTTAGAATACGAATTTCACCTTTAAAATTTGGTAACAATAATCAACTTGAATTATTTCGAAGTATGAAGAATTTTTAAATTGACTTACAAACCTGTTTTTCGAAAATTTCGTGTCAGGAGTGGCCAGAGGTATAGATTTTCAATTTGTGTCTAATATTATTCATTTTGATTTTCCTTAATCTATATACTCTTACATTCACAGGTGTGGGCGAACTGCTAGAGGGAATAACGAAGGGACAGCGCTGTCGTTTGTCAGCATAAAAAAGCGACCTTTGCTTGAGGAAGTTGAAGATCATTTGAAATCTTGTTTTAACGATAATTCAAGTCAGCAAATTATCAGGTATGAAGGCTCTCATCATTTGCAGTTAATCAGATTGTAATTAATTCTTTGTTCGAAATGAAAATTTAAATTTTTTTTGGGCTTATGAAATTAAACTGGAAGAAGTTGAGGGATTCAGGTATCGAGCTAGAGACGCTTGAAAAGCCGTCATTAAAATAGCAGCAAAGGAAGCTAAATTAAAGGAAATTAAACAAGAAAAGTAAAAAATTAGCGGTAAGATTGAAATGGTGAAAATGGTAAAAATGGCGATTCATTAACAGTCATGATGCTTAATCTTTTTTTTTCTTTTTTCAGAGGATTTTTGAAGATAATCCTTAGGATTTGTAATGTTTGAGACACGACAAAGCCCTTCACACTGTAAAACCTCATCCTCATTTGGCTAATGTCCCTGATTATGTCGTCCCTTCGTCGCTTCGAAATGTCGGATTACAAACTGGAGCAGAGCGAAAGAAGTTAAGGAAAAATATTTCTGCGGCTAAGGCGAAATTCAAATCTAAAAATCAGGATCCTTTATTAAGTTTAAAGTTTGCGGGATTAAAAAAGAAAAAAGGAAGCAAATAAATTATGAGTGAAGTGAAATTTGTTTTGATTTTTTTTTTTCATTGCAAAAACGGAATTGCATAAAAAATGGCAGGTTTTTGGAAAGAATTTCTGTGCCTCAGACGCAAAATATCGAATTTTAAAAAAGCAAGATGGACCTAATACCTGCTTTTCTTTTAATAAATAACGATCCGTTATGTGTTTTTGAATTCGGTATTTCTTCTCTGAGATGCAGATTTAAAAAAAAAAGTATCTGACATTATTTATGCTAAAACTGTCGTTGACAATTTCCAATCCGGGACATTTTCCTGTAAAAAACATTGTTGGATAATTTGTGAGCCAATTAAATTCTTTTCAGCTGTTTTTTTTTTTTTTTTTTTTTTTTGTAATATTTGCAGAGGAAGGTTTTTTTTTTACTTCATAAGGGCCGGAGTTGTTTTTGGGAAATAGGACATTTTTAATGGCTTGGCTATTGAAATGTATCCAAGCGGCGTTGTTGTCGTCAATGGCTGAATGAAAGATGGTTCTTTTAGGATATGCATTTTTATGGACTTGCACTAATGCATAACATTCATATGGGCTTTTACAGTGATCATACTGTAGAGAATTTTTGAAAGCCTAAATCCAAGAATTAAAAAAATGACGTAGGATTGCAATCGCAAAAAATAACAATTTCAGAAGCCTCCTCCCCTTATCTTTATTACCCAATACTGAAATGGTGTATAATTTAGAAAGTGATTAGGAATTCATTTCCACTTTGAAAAAAAAAAAAAAAAAAAAAAAAAATATACTGGCAACTAACCAAGGCCCATTTATTTGGAAAATTCCCCTTTTTTTTTTTTTTTTTTTTTTTTTTTTACATAAATTCCTAAAGTTCCCTGAAAAAAAAGTTCGTAAAAGTCCCTGTTTCCTCCTCTTGAATTTTTTTGGTGACTTATTATCTAGAAAAAACGGTTTAAAAAAAAATTGTCATAGGCTTTCTTTCAGGAAAGTGATATAATATATCAGTTTCCGGTTTAACAGTATCCGGTATAGCAGTTTCCGAGGAAAAAAATTAGAAATTTAAAAAATTCGTTAAGTGACATAAATTTTGTATATCAGTTTCCCATTTTGGGAAAAATTATCAATATGAAAAAAAATTAATAATTACATGTTTCTGTAAATATCGTTTATAAAGATAAAAATTATTGTTACGGTTTTCATAAAAGCTAAATATCTTTTTACATTTATTTTCAACGAGACTTCTATGTTTAGCTAATGCACAGTATTAGATAGACTGTCTCAAGATTTTATATATTTAGACACTGACAAGAAGTATAACTTGTATGGAAATTGCTTTATAACTATGATTTTATTTTCTAATTATTGATTTTTGTGAACTCTTTTATTTTTAATACTAGTATATTTTTAATATAAAATAACAATAATTTCTATCTT